>JBBBDQ010001209.1:3600000-3763175 GCA_037127315.1 Ascarosepion bandense
AGATTACACTTCAGACTTTAATATTTCTGGTCCGTCCACATCTTTTGTGTATTATCGGTTGCTCTCTCTTGTCGTGGAAAAGATATTTTATATATTCTTTCCATCGTTACAGTATTTCCTCTTTCTCCATTATGATTGTTCCATCCTTGGATTTTATACATCCTGTTGAAGAGCAGTTTTTTTCCTGTCAGTTCTTTTATTTCTTTATGCATGTCTGCTTTATTATGCCTGCTCAGTCTTTCTACTTCTGCACATTTGTCATTGAGCCATTCCTCTTTAACCTGTCAGCATTTTCTCCTTACTTCCTTGTGTAGTTCCCTGCACTCTATTCCATGTCTTGATATCATTTTCTGCCTCCTTTGCATCACGTCCCAGAATCTCTCTAGTCATCCACTCGTTTTTTCTTCTGCGCCTGATTTTCTTTGGAGCAATTTTGCTTGTTGATGTCACTATCGCTTCCTTGAGGGAGTCCCATTTCAATTGTTCTTTTCCAACTTTTTCTTCATATTGGATTTTCACGCTAAACGATTTAAATATAAAAATTTATTAAGAGTATTAATTAAAGAATATGTGAAACTATTTTATTGCTACTACTGATTAAATGCACAATAATATATTGGGCTAGGAAAAAATAACGATTTCATTTTAGTACGAAATATATTTAATAGCGAAGTATCTCGGGTGGATTTTACTTTTTCTCATCAATGCAGCATTAACTAATTCTTACTTTAACAAAACCACGATTAATTTTAAGTATTTGGGAAAAATATAAATAAATCCCTCTGAGAATAGAACCATGTGACAGTTTTTACTCGTATTGCTTTCATCTTAATTTCTGACTATTTCTAGATTATATGAGCCGACGGTTCAGAAGATCAAGTTATGTAGAATTATTCCTTATTTACATGCGATGTTTAGTTTTACAAACTTCAAAGTATTAGTATTAATGATATTAATTCTCAAGTCTGGTCTGGTGCCCGTGCTGTCCACCTAGGTGTCCTTGACAAAATCCAACGAAGACTCTGTAACGTGATCAATCCCGACTTGGCAGCTCAGATACAGTCACTTTCTCAACGGTGTAATGTGGCTTCCCTGTGTCTCTTCTACAAATACTTTGACGGTTTCTGCTCCGATGAACTTAGCTCGCTGGTGGCCCCTATATATGAATTTACTCGAGCCGCGAGATTAGCAACTAGGTCCTACTCTTCAAATATAAACGCAACTTTTACTCTAATAGCTTCTTTTCTCGCACTTCCCGCCTGTGGAATTCCCTTCCGTTTATTTGCTTCCTCGACAGCTACAATCTCCAAGAATTTAAATGTAAAATCAATATTCATCTACTATCTCAATGACTTGCATCCTCTCTCCCATGCTTCTTTTTCCGTCCACTCCATTCTCATTAGTATTCCCATCCTTCTCTTACCCACTTCCTGACACCCCCTATAGCCTGTCTCTGTTCCTCATAACTTTTCTTCCTATGTAAACCCCTGCGCACCAGTGGAAGTAATCTGCCTTGCTTGGGGCAATATGATTAAAAAAAGAAGTTATTGTCTACTTTAGCTCGGATAGTGGTGCAGCTTTCTGTCATATACTGGCTTCCCAGAGCAGCAAGTTCGAGTTCTAAGCGTGGGGAGGTTATCCTTACTTCAGATCTACTCCGTTTATTGCCACTCATATAATAAATGTCTGTAATCGCAATAAAATCAGCTGATATTAAGATGAAATAAATATCACTTACCAAAAATATTAACGATTGAAAATACTTCATTTTATATTTTAAAAACTCCGAGTTTCTTTGACGTCCTCAGTTTGTATATAGTGGTCTTGAACACCAACAAGTGTAATTTAAAAATTTGTGACATTAAAATGAAATATATAACTTAACATTACTAAATTTGCGTTATCACTTTGGAAGTTTTTTTAACATGAAACTTTTCAATTTCGTATCAAACAATTTTACCATCCGTCAATTTTATTACCACTGTTATAATAATTCACCCTTTTTTCTTCTTATCATGACTGTCATAATTATTATTAGTAGTAGTAATAGTAGTAGTTATAATAATTCACACTTTTTCTTAATCATCGATCATGAATGTCATTATTATTAGTAGTAGTAGTAGTTGTAATCATTCACACTTTTTCTTCTTAATCATCTATCATGACTGTCATCATTATTATTATTATTATTATTATTATTATTATTATTAGTAGTAGTAGTAGTAGTAGTAGTAGTAGCCGTGCAGTTTATATTTTTCACTCCCTATTTATCTTCCCGTTATTATATACTTTTTAAATCATCAGTTAATCCTTAATAATTTTTACGCTAAATATATTTTCCTTTCAAAACGACTACGACAGAAAGAAACAATTTCTTCAAGAACATTTTATTTTCATTTAATCGATGGATTCTAAAATGAAGCCGTGTCGAATTTGTGCAGTTCCATAGAAAAACTGACATTTTCCATCGAACAGTTACTCAGATTACAAAAATGAAATATTAAGTTTCTCATAGAATTTTAAAAATATTAAACTGCCAACTGAATTTATCAGACTGCGCAGATCGATCGTAGGAAATTATTCTCTCCTCGGACAATGTAGTCATATTCAACCCATCGATCGTTTTATATTGATCATCGACTTCACTTTCTTCTTCATGTATTTGGCTGCTCCAAATTTATCGAGTGATATTGTCTGCGTTTCTTAAAAGAAACTTTTTTTGCAATAATTATCTTTATTTCTTCAGGGTAAAAATTTGTATTAAATTTCTCTTCGATCGAAATTATAATCTGTCGCAAAGTCATTAAAAAGTCACGGTTTGAATTTTAACGAGTAGAAGTTGAGAATTTTTAATCTGTTTTTAGTAATTTTAGGGTTTCGATTAAAATCATATAAAAGCTGCATCAGTAAATGTCACGATCTGTTATATTTTATTTTTCTTTCTTTTACTGTTATATCAGTGAGATGAGACTATATGGCATTTGAAATTTAAAACAGCTTAATCTTGCAATTCTATCTTCATCATATTTCATGGATACTATGCTCATTAATTTATAACAGGTTTAATGCATAATACTTCTGAGCAACCCATTGTTAGGGAATTTAATATATAGACTTTAAAATAGAATATATATCTATCGCCCGGTTCACACTCTACCCACATCTATTGAACAGGCTCATCCCTTGTTTCCTGTTTAGGATGTGGTTTCCGGTTTTTAGCCCCCTGCGCATCAGTGGCGTTTTTGCCTTGCTTGGGTGATATGATTAAATATATATATATATATATACATATATATCATAGACGTAGTACAGTCTAATAGGTTGACAGTTGAATTTTTGTCGCGATTTACTTTATTAAGAGTGCTCGATACTTAGTAAAGCATTATATCTAGTAATATTTTTATTATAATTTTATAAAAAAAGATAGTTTGCAGCAACACAAGAGCCGTTGTGCTTCGGTACTATCCTCTATCACCTCGTCAGGCAGCGAAATATTTTTCGCTGCTAGGAATTATTATACACAGAAGCTTAGTAAACAACACAAATTTTAACCAAATGCGAACAATTAAGATGGGTTGGTTGGAGGTTTATCTCCGCTAACCAACAGGAAACTAGGTCATAACAGGAGAAATTTGATTGTAAATGTAAAGGGAGACTTAAATGACATGAGATCCAGACATTGTTTTGATAAAATGAATTGAGATACATATGTTGGAAGATTGCAAATTGGAAAAATTATCGTGTGTTATTGCAAAACGGTTACTGGATCTTCTTTAAGTTATTTTTCAACTCAAAGTTCTTAACAGTAAAAAATATTTCACTGCCTGACAAGGTGCTAATAAGATAGTATCAAAACACAATTACCATATATATATATATATATATATATAATTTCAAGAACAAAACCGACCACGACCAAGTTTGATACAATTTCATGCAATTATCAGGAGTGTGTGAAAATGAAAACCTTTATACTCCAAGTCAAGAAAAAGATGACAAAAGTGTAGCTGGTGCTTACATATCGAACGTAGACGCACGCACAGACACGCCATCATCACTGGTGAATAGCCACTCGGCCACTATAAAAAAAAATCCGCAGATTCCCAATTATTCAAAGATATCTCAACATTCAGAAGAGACACATGGTTGGCAATTCTATGGTCTGTCCATAGGTAATCGATGTAAATTAATAGGTATAATAAAAGATTAAGTGATGTCTTTGTAGCAGATGAAAACAAATGCATTCAACGAGAAAAAAATTAAAAAGAGCGCGAAATTATAAAGTAATTAGTTGTTTTTGTTGTTACATAATCAAATAATAACATTATCTACATTACAATGAATGTAAATTATATCAATGAAGATGTTTGAGTCTGTTATCCTCCCATAATACCATTTTGAGTTTCTTATCTGATCGCTACATTTATCTTGATATTTCTAGTCATTGTCATTTGGTTGGCAGTTCACATGTTTATTTTTGCATTTATTGCACTTTAACCAAATATGCGCGACCGTTTTACACATATTTTTAACATTTAAACATGTCTACCGGTTATTTCGAAAAATAATTTGACGAATATTTCTTGTCTCTTTGATCGCATCCATATATATTCAACAGCGATCGATCTAAATGAACTTTGAAGATTAAATAACATGAAATACTTCACTTTTAACTCAGTAACTGGTTTTAATGTTTAAAAATCTAGTCGCCGCATATCTTTTAACAAAATCAAGAATTTGGGTGTCAAAATATTACACCGTCTCACATTTTGTAATAAATTATAATATTTAAACGTAAATAAAATTGCTTCATATTTTAAAAATATCTCAAAGGTTGTGGTATTTTAAATATTGCCTCACCTCATATTTTCCTTGCAAACTATTAGGCAGTGCAAAATTACTATAGCTGCTCTTATTGTTGTTTCTCGTATCAGAATGTTTTGGCAGATGTTCCCTGTAGCCTTCTAGAAATTCTCTGACATAAAATATTATGACCTCAGTTTGACATTTTCAGCTTACTGAAATTATTCTTAAACTGAAAAGAAGATTTTATGCACCGACAGGACAGTAGAAGAGATTTCTAAAAGGTTTAGTCTATGCTAGACAATGCCAAACTCAATGCAAATGGCGTGAAAGTACAATTGTCACAGGAGACCTGAATGTCAAAATAAACAAGGTGAAACAGTTAGAAAATTCTAACAAGAAAGTAGTAATAAAAGCAGAGAAAATCGGTTCAATTATATACGTCGAATAACCAGATAGTAACCAACACCTGGTTTCAAAACGTATATAGATATGGAGAAGCCAAGGACGAGGAACAAAAGCTAAATCGACTATATAATTATCAAACAAAATTCAGGAATCTAATTTTACACTAAAACTACACCCAAGTGCAGACTGTAAAAGTAACCTCCTACCAGTAAACTTAGATTGAAATTAAGGTAATTGAAGTGAGCCTAGTTAACACCGAAATATTCATAATGACAGACTCTTAAACCACCCGAATCTGAAAGAAAAAATATATGGACAATTTGAAAAGCTGATACGACGGGAAAAACGGAAACTTGAAGTGGGACACATTGAAAAATGTTACAGTAATATATCGAAATCATTCCAAGAAAAATAGACAACGGAAACACAAATGGATGACAGATGAACTTCTCGACATGATGAAATTGTGCAAAAATAAAAGGAATGTGTATCACATATAAATCAGGTGTGCATAAACATAACAGAACAAAACCAAGGCTGTTCATCAACAGGAAGTATAAAATCTAAAGAAAGAACACTAATAACAGAAACGATAATATTTCGGAGAACGTTTCAATAACATAAAAGAACAACCGGCAATACATAGAAATGTCGATGGATTGGAAATATTAAAATCGGGATCTGTACTGGCAAAATTGAACAGAAAAAAGCGTTAAGGCCAGACGTAATTGCAGTAGAAATGTTGTCAGACTTAGATGATTTCGTCATAGGTAAGATTACAGAAATAATAAATTCAATCTATAACAGTGGTGATAAGCCGAAACGCCGAAGGAGATATACTTCTATAGCCTTGCCTAAGCAACCAGGTACTTGCCAATGTCAACTCTATAGTACAATCAGCCTAATAAGCCATATAAAAAAAACTTCCCATGCGAATTCTGATGAACTGAACGCCGAGATGAATTTTACGTGTTCCTTAAGAAAAATGAAACAAAGAACGCCATATTTATACCCAGAATGATATCAGAAAGAGCAATATAAATGCTGAAGGACATTTATCCGTGTTTTATAGATTATGCAAAGGCGTTTCATAAAGTACATCACAAAGAACTGTTGAAAATGCTTAGTAAACTTGAAATATTTGGGAATGATCCTCTCTATCATAATAAAGACCGCTGTGCATTTATATATATATATAAATTTCGATCCTCATTGAACAAACTGAAGGTAAGAGGGTCAAAGAAAAAACTCATAATCTACTTAGTGATCTTGAGTAAATGTATAGCGGAACAAAAAATTAAGAACAAAAGACAACATTTACTAAGGCTACAAATTGTAAGGAGATTTGATCGTCTCCGTTCCAAACGGATATTGAATATAGAGAAGAAAAGAAGAATTCTTATATTTTTATATATTTCAATAATTGGCTTGGGCCGATCCATCATATCTTAAATATATGACTGGGCAGAACATTTTCCTTCAGTAGGTTGCCATTTCTTTCTGCGGTAGACTGGTTGCCAACCATGGATATAGAACTCAATTTGACCTTCTATTTGACTGACGTGAGAAAAGACGGATTAATATCTTTCCCAAGGGAATTTCCGCGTAAGTAAAAGTCAGTTTTAAATTTCAATCTGGTTACATGCTAATCTCTGCTTACTTTTGTACAGGTGCTGGATAATTTATAAAATCTATCTCACAGCCATTCCACACACAAAAGCTAATTAGGGCGATGTAGTCTTATCAGTGTCAGCTAATATCTGGTTAAGAAACACCTGAAAAATGTTATTGAAATTGTTTCAGGCAGTTATTTTTCTGTGGACTATAAGTTAAGTAAAGTGGACTTTATAAGAACAATGTCAAACGATCCTGACAAGAAGAGTCACCGAGGAAAAAAAGAATTAAGGGTGGTTGATAAATTACTTTTTAGGCAAAGATAAGAAGACAACGAATGCTTCTCTCTATAAAACAGCAGCCACTAGAACAAAAACCCTAGAAAAGAAACCCAGAGACAGACAAGTAGAGTTACTGCTCGCCGCGACGGGAATGGGAATACACGGCTTGTAAGACTGTCCACTTCTCAAAAACAAATGGAAATGTTACTGAAATTATTTCAGATGTTTCCATTTAACAAGATATCATCAATAATCTGACAAAACATTAGAAAAATGTAAGCATTGATTTGATTGTCGATATCTTCGATATGGAATCCTTCATAGAAACCAGGTATTTGTTTGATGTTTGGATTGTTGACATTACTTGAAATTATAAATGTACTTTCGGAATCTGTTTCTCGTGAGGAATCTTGAGAGTATGTCTATAGCAAAAATGTGAATATTTTTACTAGTAGAAAATGTGTGATCAAAGTGTAAACTCAACGACTGTGACTGCAACTGAAAGAAGAACTATGAATAAAGTCGCGGTGTGCACATTAGCTGCAACATTACTCGAATAATAATGTGAACAACGCGCATAGGAAAATGCAGTAATTCCTGTTCAATGTCTGAGCCAATAAAGTGAGACCTCGTTTCACAACAAAACTTAATGCTACTAGAAAAAAAAACCTCACTCAAAAAGATCAGTTTTTTTGTGCAAGAGAAAAACAAAAATAAATCACCACAAATTCGATTTTTTGCTTCAATTAAGGTGTATTGTAGATCCTGTCATCCCTATTCAGTTTAAATACATTTTTAGAAACATATCTTAAAGTTTTCTATTTTAGTTTATTTTCAGTCTGACATTTTTACAGTATTTACATTATTCGGACTATTGTTCTCGTCTTTGTTGCCATTTGAACGACGTTTCGGCCGTTGTATGTTCCGGCCTTCTTCAGGTGCTCGGAATTTTGGGTTATATTCTCATTCCTTGTATAAGAACTCGAAATTACTAGCCAACATCTATATACACTGGGCCATGTGTCCTTAAGGATACAGACGTTGTTTAGTTCTTGACTTGACTCTTAGAGTTGTGAGTTCAATACCAGACTACAGCAGTGGTGATCAAGTAACTTGCAGGGTTAGAGAGAGAGAGAGAGAGAGAGAGAGAGAGAGAGAGAGAGAGAGAGAAATCATGACTTCAAATCGAGGCAAGGAATGAGGATGGTATACCCAAGTGATTGTAATAAAGTGTTCGGTTTGGAATTCCTAGCACCTAAAGAAGGTAGGAGCGTACAACGGCCGAAACATTGTACCATTGGCCACAAAGATGAGGACAACAGTCAGAATAGTGTAAATACTGTAAATAAATCATCTCAGTAATATAGACAAACAATGATACTCTTAGTTTTATAATTCCAGTTTGCTGTATTTTAGACTGAAATTAAATTATTGGAATTTATTTATTTTAATCTTTAAACTAACTAAAAAGAAGCCATTTAGAAAATCTGTCTTCCCAACATGATTCCTTTTATTAAAAAAGTATCTATTTGAAAAAAAGAAGCTGATTTAACGTTTAATTAATCTGACTTGAAAAAAAATTAATTTTAGTTTAAAATATTACAGAAAAGTATTTTTTAAATCAATGGTTGGTGTTTTTATTAGGTGTTGACATCTTTCTCTTGAGAATTAAGTTTGGGAATCGTTTCTACTGGAGCAATCTGTAAGATTTCTTATCTGTAAAAATTACTTGACAAATATAACGTGAGCGGTTTTTGTACACAATTGTTTTAATTATTCAGTAATTGGTAAAATATTTTAGTAATCAAATATTTTATGCTTTTTTATGTATTTAGGCTTTTTTAGCTTTACTTAAAAAGACACGAGTTGAGAAAATATTAAATAATTACTAATATATTTGAAATATACTACATCCGTATTTACAAAAACTTATACATTGTTTACGACATCCGTACTGACAAAAACTTATACATAGACAAAAAATTATAAATTATTTATAAAACACTATAGATAGTCGAATTGTAGTAAACATTTCCATTCATGCATAGCAAATATATATTTTGTAAATGTTTTAAACAACCGCTAAAAATTAAGTAAGAATTTGAAGTGATTTAAAAATTTTATAATTTACTATAATTAAGATTTTACAAAAGGGAAAACAATTCTTGTAAAAATTAATTATATTCACAACATATCTTATTCATAAAAGCAATTAAAAACTATTGTAATTGAAGAATG
The DNA here is from genome assembly GCA_037127315.1 of Ascarosepion bandense. NCBI lineage: Eukaryota > Metazoa > Mollusca > Cephalopoda > Sepiida > Sepiidae > Ascarosepion > Ascarosepion bandense. Next base: position 3,609,345 of record JBBBDQ010001209.1, read on the forward strand.
TATTAGTTTTACAGAATGTTTTACGATTCAGAGCAGATTTCCACGACATACTAATTTCTGAATAACGTTTGTCACTTTTCCAAGTCTATCACCTCACCGTTTCTATGATTTATTCACGCAATCATGACATACAATTTCCTTTTTTGGATCCTCTGTTTATTTTCTTTCAATCCTGCGAATTCAATTTTCTTCAAGTCCTAAATGTGTCCAAGTAATATAATCTTTATTAGATATTAGTTTTATATAAAAATTATCAATTGCCAACGTTCTTTAGAACATTTAGCAAGTGTATTAATAGTGAGTCTGTCTACATTTGAAACGTATTGTTTCGTATAAGTGATAATTTATTTTAATCTAAAAATTTGTACGTTTCATTTTGAGTAATTTAAACAAACATTGCTATGTTTACGTCAATATGTTTTCAGAGCTGTAGATATATTTCGCTACTAATGAATGAGATACTAACGCAATTATGATATCATCTAAATTATTACACAAATACGTGAATCATATTATTTAGTATGAAGTGTAAAATTTCTGCAAGTTTCACTCGTAAAAAATCATTCGTGAGAAAATATTTTGACGTTTATTTTGATGCCTGCTTTTAAAATTTAAATTCAAACCAAAGTTATGATTGCTTTGACGGTTGTTATTCGGTTACCATCGATTTTCATTTAAAAAGCGTAAATAATATAATTTTGAAAGTACAATAAAACTGTCGATAAAACAAAATAACGTTTTCACAATATTTCAAAGACTTGCTTTTTTATTCGAATGATAATAAAATTGCAGAAAGCATTCATAATTTCATTGCAAGTGATTATTTATTTTATTATCACAACATATAAAATTTAAATTATTGTATAAAAAATAGCAATGACAAAACGTAGCGTCCATAATCTACAAAATTTTACCACTGGTTGATTTTTTCTTTTTTTTTATTCTTATATATATTTCATTTTTACAAAACCAAAGAGAGTGGGTTTGTGTTTTTTTTATTAGTGCAGCATTGTGCAAAGCAATTTCGGGGTTGTGGAAAGTCGTAAAAAAAAATTCTAGAAATATGAGATTTACGATGATTCGATCCGGAACTAATTTCTGTTACCAATATTTAAATGCAGGAAATATAACTGTTTATATGTATAAGAATGTATGTGCATAGATTTGCGATTTAATATTAAAAAAGAAACTAATCTTCATATATATATATAAAACTGAAGATGTGTATCGTTGTGTGTGTGTTTATCCTCGCTAATTTCTATTAACAGACACGTTTTACATTTTTCATCCAATTTGTTTCAAAGCTCAAACAACCCTTGCTAATTTATTATTCTACACACCAAAAAATTGTTTAATTTGTTATTTTCACTTTTTTATTTTGATTTTCTTATTTTTTGTTAAAAACACGTTCAACAAAGTAACTTTCACATGGAAAATAACTTTTAAAATTTATCTATTGTATTTAATGTTTACAAATGTGGGTTGTATAAAAAAAATAAATTGCCCATGAGAAATCTTGCTCTTCTGATCTCGTGCAACGCCTGATACTTACTGCTAGTTTAAATTAAAATGAACGCTACAGAATGCATTGACCAGTATATTTCCAGATCTTAATCGGTTAGCACTCGTATAAAGAGATCAACTGAGTAGGCATCGACAAATATAATGATACAGTTTTTGAAAGGTCATTCTCTTATAACGATATTAGTAGAAAAAGCATCACGTTGTATTGTGATCGATAGTATTTGTCTTATTTAGACACGTAGAAAAAAAGAGAAGTGAAACAAGGAACAAAATTTCATTATTTTGAACTGACACCAGAAGGCAAAGCATAAAACGCTGAGTGTCGGTACTCTCCGAATATTACATCTGTAAGATATTACATTGAACGTCAGAGGTAATTGATAGATACATCTAGCCATGGGTGTGGTCCACAAAGGACAAGTGTCGTTGACAGATATATCCGGGCGTAGATATTGTCAACAAGTGAAACAACAAAAGATAATACCCAAAAGACAACCGGCTTGAAAGGCGATGACCGGCAGGGATATGATAAAAGGGTCATAGATAAAAATTAACCAGAGGCAAGGGTGGTTGACAGATATATCTGGCTGTAGATGACTTCAACAAAGCGACAACTCGAGAAGGGAAAAATGTTGGGAGATTTAAGACACTATGTGTAGTCTAGGAATTTGGGCTGAAAAAAGAGAACTTTCCCGAGCTAATGTCTCCTGACAGCTTCTTTGTATGTGCGAATCTCTTTGGCGGCTCTCCTACTCCACACAAATCTCACCGACGAAGAATAAAAACATAGGATTATATTTTTATATGTACATGTTCTTTGTCCTTTTTCCAGTTCCAGCGGAGTAGTATACTACACGTTACTTCATATCTTTTATGGTTAAATCCGTATCAGCATTTAATACCGTATACATTGACAATCAAACGATGTGTCTTTATTTAATCATGACTTGAGGAGTCGCATACATTGTGATATTAACATAAGAAATAGCTGAAATAATCACTTTTATGCGGTTAGTTGTTCCATAAACCCTCAAAAAAGGTCATCGTCGATACGTCTGAAAGTGGACTTAAACAAAAATAGAATTGAATATGCGGTTAGTTGTTCCATAAACCCTCATCAAAGATCATCATCGATAAGTCTTAAAGTTGACTTAATCAAAGTTAGAATTAACAAACAAAAGACCTAGTAAAACTGTTTTAAAGGTAATTTTATTCTCGGTTTGATTAACCTTCCAACTGTGCCAACAATTTTTTTATGTGACAGATTCAATATTCTAAGTGGGACACATTCAGATTTTTACTTAAGACTTTTGGAAACACTTTTCCATATTTCTCTGCAAGTGGAGGACTTTCTATTGTCTTTGAATTTACTAGGCGCAAATTCATTTGTTCATTCTGTCTTTGGATTTTTTTTATCGAAGGACAGATAAAATTTATTAGACACTGTTTGACTTTGATTTTAATTGTAATTCTGTTTTTATGGTTTTAGATATTGAATTTGAGAATAATTTTCTTGAGAGTTGATCGAAACGCGGCTTAAGATGTAATATTTCCTCGATTTGACAGCACATTACAACATCTCGAGTCATTTTCATGTTATATTTAGATGTTTACCATTAACATATTGTCTAATACATAGTACATACCAAAAAGTATATTTCCGATCATAGTGTATGAAAAATAGCCGTAATAAATTAATGGAACTTCGTCGTTATTTGATAGATATTAATGCATCAAGGAATTGTATTAATATCCCATGTATTTTAATATACTTTGTACACCCCACAAATGGTAGTAAACTAATTGTTTTGTAATGAACTAATCCAAGCAGTTCAATAGTAACAAATAAATAGCAACCAAATTCACTAACAGTTTTAAAGCTTTCAGCGACGACGCATGACTCCATCTAAAACCTGAAGGACCCTTATTCCCGATATTAGTTTTCCTAGAGCTGATCTTCCTAAGAGTTTAGTTCCATTTCCATTTCGCTATAAGTAAATAGGAAACTAAATCAGAATTTTCATTATATTTTAATTTCTTGAAAATTTCCACCACTTTTTTGTAAAGTTATGCTTGTTATTTATGCTCGAGGCAAAAGCATTTTGGAAGGCTTATTATCTGTCCCGTAACGGAACAAATTCGTATCCAATTGTTCGCTTATTTGTTCATCTTGAAAACGGACTTCTTTTCCGATTCCATTTCAGTTGTTGTTCAATCTGTAGTAGAAATCGTTTTACTGTTGTAATTTTGTCAGTCTATTTTCTTGTCGTTTTTTTAAATTAATCGTCCATATTTAAAAAAAAACTTCATAGAATTTTATTCCCTTTTCCCTCCATGTTCATGTCTACCTTTCACCATTTGTTCTTTTCACTATTTTCAAACGTTTTTTTCAATTTTCTCATTTCTACTTTACCTCCTTCATAATCTCATTTGTTTCTGTCTGTTCGTTTTCCTTTATTTTCTTTCATTTTTTCCTTTCACATTTCTTTCTTTTTATTGTATTCTTTACATTTTCTACGGAGATTAATTAATAAGTCCATAGACTAATACGAAATGATTTTTTTTTGCACAAATATTTATTTTACAACACAATAATCGTTGTCAATTCACTTAATTCAAAGCCGAACATTGCTCACATAAATCGAATATTATATAATGAATATTTCGGAACAAAATTTAACTAATAAATGCGTTTCAGGCTAAGGACTTATTGATCCAATCTTTCAGAAGTACTTTAATTGCTTTCTCTCCTCCCTTTACTTTCTCTCGATTTCTTACATTTTCTTTTAGCCTATTGTTTTTTAGTCTTCCTCATATTTTTATATGTTTTCTTTCCCTTTCCAAACTTATATCTCTTTGTCTTTTAATTTATAATCCTAATTTAGATATGCTTCAATTTCTCTTTTTGTTTTTACCATTTATCAATAATTATACAGAAATTCAATTTCATTAGATCAAAAAGCAGTAAAAACAGTTTTCTTTTTCAAGTTTTAGATTATTATACATATTTTGTAAAGAAGATTCTCGTGTAGAAATTGACTTTCTTTTTATGTAAGCATAGCAGGTCTGCGTAAAAAGATGTTGGTGCAAAGTAAAGTTTTTGTTTATTATGTTGAGCATCTCAAATCAAGTAAACTTCACTTTATAAGGAGATATCATATGCATGATCGAGCACAATTACTATGACATTTAACTAAAACAGATTTTATTGCACCCGGGTATTATGTAATCATCTACCAGAAAACAAAAAAAAAACACTTTTTATCCACCGATATGTATACATTTTAAGTAACAATAGAACTAAAATTTTCAACGTAGGGAATCAAATTCATCTGCATCTTCTTAAGGTCATCCTGCAGCTGGCTACGGTGAAACACAGACGATAAAGTTAAGCTGACATTGTTAGGGCTGCTGTCGGTTGAAACTTTAACTGTTTCCATTAAAAGAGTTTTTCAAGAAAAACGTTTCTAAAGTCTAGTAACTGTTATAGCTCTTTCCAGTATTAAAGAGGGTTTCCTTGCTAACCTTTTGTTTGAAGTTTTGTGAGTTGTCAGCATGTTGATTATGGCATTATTCTCTCTTCGAGATTCATTTTAGTTGTTACTGCAGTTTATCGGATTATTTCTTTGTGATTATGTAGGCTAAGATCACGAGATTCAATGAAGGATGGTTCTAATTAGTAACCTTTTATTTTATCCCTATTAATCTGTGTTTATATATGTATATACACTAAAAGCCATGATTTTAGATAGCACTGAAGGAACTGAGAATATTTATTTTAAATTTTCAATTCGTATTGCTCTTTTCATTACAATTAATTTTTCATTGCCTACGTGAGAAAAATGAAATGTTTAGAAAACTTCTATTTAATAATACATATCACAATTAACCTGCTGTCTCTCTCCAGATACCATAGCTATTTTCTACTGTTCTTTTTCAAAATATAGGTGTTCAGTAGATTAAAAATGTTTTTATTGAATACTGTAACCTCGCTGGCAGATTCATGAAATTCCTGATCGATTTCATTAGAATTATGTCCTGTCTTTTCATAGCTATGATCCTGTTCAACCTGACGGAGAAAAATAATATTTGTATAATTATAATTCTCAGGTTTCTAAAAGATTTTCTAGGGGAGCACTTATCCTGTGTACAAAAATGTATAATCTTTCCCGAGGATAACATTCCAGCCACGGAGAATAAGTGTTATAAAAAGCATCATAAACTTGATACAGCCATTTATCTAAAGTGGCAGAAGTTGAGAAAAAGACTAACAAAAATCTAATAGAATAAAGTTACATTGTTCATCGTTATCTATGACTGAACAATAAACTCTCCACTTTCCTTGGCAAAAGTATTAAAATTGGAACGGTTTCTAGATTTCTGCGAATTTATCTGGAATTCTTTGTTCTCTAAATGAAGTTATGCAAATCATTCCTCAGTATAATTATCTTATTTTGAAAGAACCACGTGTCGTTTGCAAAGGTCTATTATGGTTCGATATTTTTTGAACACTTACTAATCACGATTGTGACAATTAGAGTCGATTTGTCGACTGTTGTGACATTTATCATTTATTGACTCATTATTTCTGTCAGCTGAACAAAGAGACTCGTAGGCAAATCGCATCAAAGTCTCTTATCTTCCTGAGTCCAGAACTGTCGGCAGTTAGGACATTTAAAATGAGTCTGAAGCGAAATTAAATTGTGGGTCGGAAGCTAAATCGCATGCGGCTTTTTCAGCTTGTTGCTAGGCAGTGGGGATAACTGGGAAAATACAGTCGGGATAGTAATAGGGTGGAAGGAGAAAAAATTTAAAGTAATATAGATAATAATATAGAAAAGAAATACGCATAGATAGATAGGTAGATAGATAGATAGATAGATAACTCATTTATTGAAATTTATTTGTGAAAATCTAAATGTTTTACAAGGGACTCGACAAAACTATGTAAAAGACAAGAACTTTTTTATCATCATAGTATTCGAAAATGTCAAGGTAGGAAAAGTACAAGAATACGAAATAGTCACCAACTTTGGAGTAGGATCGCAAAAAGAAGCGCGTCAAAAGATAGATCCAGTGGTACATCGTAAACGATTATGTAAATCATCAACACCAGTTTCAAAGCTCAGTCAAAATTCCCGTGTCAAGGGGACATACAAAAACAGTTATAAACGAATGCAGCCTGAATAAGAATGTTACATTAAAGGTGGAACATTCTGCGAGACGCTCTAGTGACACTGACGACCAAGATCATCCGAAAGGAAACAAAATAAGAAAGGAACGAATCGATGACAGAAGATATTCGAGAGAAGATAAAAAAGCGACAAAAACAATGCCAAGGAATGGAAAAGAATACCGAACACTAAATATATAAATCAAAATCAAATATAGGCAGACTAAAAATGAATGGACCAATAAAATGTGCTCACAAATACAGAGAGGAAGACAGCAAATGGAAATTCAGCAGAACTATATGTGAGCCAAACGGCTAGATAAAAACAAAAGAAGGGTCACTGACAATAGAAGAAAATCATGCTCCAAATTTGAAGCGGATCTATCAGAAAACCTTTTCACGGTGCGTGGAGGAAATGTACCCTGGAAAATACAGAATAGACAGTAGCGGATAGACATAATCTCGCTACTGACCATGAACAGGATCTACACTCTGTGGTGAATTGGGGCAAGAAGTGGCTTGTCAACTTCAATGCGTCTAAGACCAAGCTGTTGTCTGCCAACCATCACAGGCAACCTCTCCTGCCTCCCATAAGCATGGACCAAGTGATTCTCCCTGAGAGCAATACACTGCGCCTCCTCGGCTTTACCCTCTCTTCCGATCTCAAATGGAACCACTATATCGAATCCATAGCTAAATTCACTGCTAAGAAGTTTGGGTTATTATGCCGATCCAGGATGTCTTTTCCGCCTGAATCCATCCTACATATATACAAGTCAACCATTCGTCCGTGCATGGAGTACTGCTGCCATTTATGGTCAGGCGCCCCTGCCGTTCACCTCAGTGTTCGCGACAGGCTCCAAAGGAGAGTCTGTAATGTGATAGGTACTGACTTGGCAGGTCGACTGCAGCCACTTCCCCACCGACGAAATGTGGCCTCCCTTTGTCTGTTCTATAAATACTTTCATGGCTTCTGCTCGGACGAACTTAAGTCACTGGTGCTTCCACAACAAGTGTTTACTCGTGCAACCAGACTGGCAACTGGGTCCCACCCATTCACAGTTAGGTTAGCCAAATGCAGACGACAATTCTACTCCTGCAGCTTCTCTCGCACTTCCCGCCTGTGAAACTCTCTCCATATTCTTGCTTTCCTGATGACTACAATCTCCAAGAATTTAAATGCAATGTCAATACTCATCTATTAACCACTGAATTCTAGCTCTCTCCCCACCCCGTATATCCTTCCCTTTCCCTCCACCTATGTATCTGTTATCACACCTGCATTCTCATCTTTCTATTGCTCTTTTCTAACTGGTCTGTACTCCTCACTCTCTTCTAATTAATCTTTTTACAGTTATGTAGCCACCCCGCACATCAGTGGCATTTCCGCCTTACTCGGGGTGAAATGATTAAAAAAAAATTTCAGTGACAAATATCGGATGAACTCTCTAAATCTATCTTCGTAACTTTACCTAAGAGACACAGTGCAAATGAATGCGGGATCAATTAAGTGAGTGACATAATTCATCTACGATGCAATCTTAATGGATAGAAACAGGAGCAAAATTAAGACCTGAAATTAGACAAAAACAATACACCTTTGTCAAGAGACTTGAACCTGAAATACGATATTCAGGATCAGAATCATATCAAGAAGAGAGAAAAATACAAATGCAGAAGAGTGTTCACTTTTTCTTGTAGATTACACAAAGGCATTTGAAAAGATCTATTTGAACTACTAGTAACAGACCTGTTTAGAAAAGATATTAGAATACATCTGGGATGTATACTAGAAGCAAAAAGACTATGGTAAACCCATTTTTCCTAGTAAAGCATAAGCCATCGACGACCACTCGCCGTCGACGAGGGCGTCGTAAATGCTTATGTAACTATGTTTTAGAGGGAGTTGTTAACCCTACGAAATCCTTTTATCCTCCGAGTGAAGTAACAGTCAGTTAAGTGCCATACGTAACACACGTTCGAGCAAGCATGTTTCTTTCAATACATGATTTACTAGGCAGATTATTTTCTTGCAGTAGATTGGCATTGCTTTTAGCAGTAGACAGGTTGTTAAACATGACTCTGGAACCCAATCTGTCCCTCTATTTAATCAATAGATGGAGGGAGAAAAGATGGCTTAATACCTTTTCTAATGTTATTTCTGCTTAAGTGAATGCAACGAATCCAACTGGAATTCGAACTTAGTTCTCCGATTTCTCACTTTGAGCCAATATCGACTGCACCACAATGCACAATCTTAAATGCCTGTGTACAGATAAAAAAATAATTATTTATACAAAAATAAATTGGTCGATATCGTAAGGGAACCTGAGGCGTCTTCAAGATTTATTATCAGCGAGAGAAATCTTAACAGTATTAGATACTGTGTTTATGGCCAAATCGGAAAGAAAACTACACGACCTTCTAGAGAGGGGAGGGGGGTAGCAAAAAGAAAAAAGGAAATAACCATCAGCTGCCAGAATACAATAAATGTGACGATCAGCAGCAATAGGAAAAGCCTAACTTGCGAAAACGAAATAGAGATATAAACATCAAACGGGTGTAAAAATTTAAATACCTGCCAAGCGAAGGATCGAAACCGCAACCCTGTGATCCGCACATGCATTAGACTAGCAAAAGAAGCATTTCAAATAATAATCAATGTACTGAGAAAAGGAAAAAACTTAGAAGCAAAAAAATGAGCGCTGGATTAATATGTGATATCTATCCTCTTATGTGGTAGTGAATGTTCGATAATTTCCGTAAGAATGGATTAAAAAATAGAAGCAGCAGAAATGGGGTTTTACAAAACGGCACTGGAAATTTCATCGACGGAGTGAGTAAGCAACCAGACAGTCTGAAAATTAATGACAACAAAAACAACATTTATCCTCAAAATCAGCAAAAAAAAAAAAAAAAAAAAAAAACCTGAAATTGCTTGGACACGTGGTGAGCAAAAAGACATGGAAAACTTAATTCTCTCAGGGCATATTAATGTCAAGAGAGACAAGGGAAGGCAGTGAATTTGTGTGAATTCGTGGTGAAAAGGGGGGCAGGGGCCTTAGCAATAGAGAAAAAAACTGTTAAGAGCCACTCAGAAGAGGTGATCATAGCTCTCCACACTTTTCTGTGTCTTAAAAGGATGCAGCACACGGAAAAAGAATTTTTTTTCTTAGCAGGACAAGATTTTGCACGGACTGTTGATGTTTTAAAATGGGTGCATATACTGCCTACTTATATTATCACTATAATGTATTTCGTAAATAATGTAACCAAGTTGAGATGAACAGATAGAAAAATTATTTTGCAACGCAATCATATTCATTGCACTTAATTCTCGAACACTAAGTATATCGATCGGACATTATAGTGTAAAAATTTCAGATTAATTTAACAAGTAAAAATGATAAAAAATAGAATCACACCGAAAGAGAGAGTGTTATGAAGAAAGTGAGATCGATAGGTATTTAGATGTGAAATTAATGAGATAAATCGATCGATGCGGACAGACCGAGAGATCGATATAAAAAGGGTGATATGCATTGTCACGAATCGAATGGGATCGATTTGAATACAAGGGATATAAAAAGTATGTGTGAAGTGTTTGTGAAATATACAAGAGAGAGAGAGAGGGGGGGGGAATAAAGATCACTACCATCCGCAGATTGTAGAAGTTTAAAAAGGAGGAATGACTGTAAATCGAAGTTGAAATAAATAGAGAACAAAATGAATAAACAAAGCAGCGAAATGATTTAATATTTTGTTAATGTTAACTCTATACAAGGCTTAAGAACCACTCAAAGTAGTGCGTTAGTGAAAGAGAGGAACGCGTAAGAGGAAAGAGGTAAGAGGAGCAGTTTATGAGGATTCATGGAAAAAATAAAGGTTAAGCCTACACTTGAAGTGTTTAATAGTGCCGTAGTCGCGAAAGCCTCCTCTCGGGAGTTGGTTCCCCAAAATTCGTCGAAAGAAGCTGTTAAAATGAAACTTCTCTCTTACTAATAGAAGACAATGGGTGTGTGTCTATTTCGCTGCCGCGTGTAGGGCATCGCAGGTGTTTGCTAAGAATGTTAGTGGAACAAATGAATGTTGTCTGATAATTCAGTCAGTTAAATGAAGCGATGGATTCATACCTTTCCCAAGGATATTTATGCGTAAGTGAATGCAATTAATTTAACTGGAATTCGAACTCGGCTTATAATTATCCATGCAAAATCAAATGTAGTAAGAGAAAGCGGCTTGCAACGTGTTGTAGGATGAAAAATAATCCCCTCACAATGACATGTAAACTCGTTTGAATTCTCTCAAGACTTGAAAAAGACGACTGGATAGCTGCAGTACACATATTACCTACAATACATAATTTTCGATCTGATTTAGCTTTTGTAAATGTAAATGGGGAGTCAGGTATTTTGGAACGGTATAAAGAAGTAGTCAGTCAGTTGGATGTGTCTTGTGGAGTAGTAGATATCGTCTCGGAATGAGAAATCAGAAAGCAGAGTTCGAAATCCAGTTAACTTTTTTGCATTCATTTGCGCACAAATACTCTTAGGAACAGTATTAATCCGTCGCTTTTACCTCCAGATACGAGTTAAATATCAGAACAGATTAGACTCTATAGCCTTGGTTGGCAACCAACCCCCGCAGAAAGTAATGGCAACCTACTGCAGGAAAATCTTCTACCCAGCCAGTAATGTCTCTTTCGAGACATGATCGCCCAAGCGTGTATCATGTATGGCACATAACTGACTGACTTATACGGAATCGACAATTTTCCAGTATCTTAAACAATGATCGGACATACGTTTGAGGTTTGGGGTTAGATTGAATTCCAGTGAGCAATTAATGCAAAGAGGCCACCTTGAGAGGTGTTCGCATTCATCGTGATAACCGGATATTCAGTGGATTCTTACTAGTTTCGTTTTTGAGGTATTAAATGAGACCAGCTGCCACCACCAATTAACTGCTAATGCTTATGTCAGACTTGGGAGCAAATCATCTAAGAGTAAGTCATTCTAATAATCTAGAATAGAGAAGCGACCATATACCGTTGTATTATCTGTATAATTATTTACCATCTTCCTCTTTAATTTCTAATGCGTCATTGATTCTGTGATAATGTCAGTTAAAATATCAGCAAGGTATCGAGCAGATTAAAATTCGTATTTTTGTTGATCAACATTTTGTTTCTTTTGAGGTGATCACATTTCTTGTTAATGATACCTTAGTAGTTTCATTACTCCCCAAAAGTTTTGTCTAAGAATTTTCAAATTCGTGCCTCCAGGCATATAATGCAACTGCTTTCAGTCAACTGAAAGTGTAAATGATCTTCACCAATGAACTTGGAATTATTTCGAAGTTTTGTTTTTATCTTCGTTAATATAGGTGTTATAATAGACACAACGTTTCGAGCAAGTACCCTCCTTCCAGGTGTCCATAGATTGGATGATGTGAATTATCTCATTGATTATTATGAAATATCCTGTGAAATCAATTATTGCTCTTTCATGTTGGAATATGGTACTCTCACTACCAAGTCCAAGGATCGAACTCATGACCACTAGATGATACTAACACATGCATAACCAAATGCTATATACACCGTTCAGTTTCAGGTGGATTTTGACTACTAGATTATCTTAGTGGGTTCGTGGCACTTGTCATAATTTGTATTTATTTCTGAGATGAGTAATTTTTAATAATATTTGAATTATTCTTGGTCGAAACTTTATGTCTATTATAACACCTATGTCAACCAAGACGAGAACAAATGTTCTAAATAATTTTAAGATTACTGGAAATTACTCATCTCAGAAATAAATACAAATTATTTCACCAATGAAATCTTCAATCTTTTCAACTTTTCTCTGGCTACCTTGTGTTTGATCGATTTGAGCACTTATCTTTCACTGACGCTCTACAATATTGGAAACGTTTGTGCCACGCAGAAATCATTGGTTCACTCATAGACTATTCACCAAACGCAGAAAAAAGAATTCCAGGTGTCTAGGAAGATTTGCTCAGCTCACGCAAACGTTGATGTAGACACGTAGCTAGAACATGCCAGTCACTAGAAAACTTCCAGAACCAGTCCACCGTAATGTTACACAATATCAACTAAAGGGAACAAAAGTCAATAGCACGGTGCCAATTGGCAGGCAGGATACACGTGTGGTTCAATGGTTGTGGCGCGTAAAGAGAACTCAGAGAGCTGAGCTCAATGCATTCATTACGCACAATGAACCTTGGGAAAGACATGAATTCATTTTTATCGTGAACTTATGAGTTCATTAGTAGGACAGACTGGCATCTAAAGCATTCGTTGGTCACCTTTCTTAAGCAACGCGTAGGGATTTTAGTGTTATTTTCATTTTTGCGTAATTTAGACGGCAATTTATTCATCTCAACCGAGGAAGTTAAAATAATACAAATAATCTGCAAATATGTGCTAGTAATTACTTTCAAACTATCGGAAGACGGTTGAACAAACTAAAATATTTAAACGTTTCATTTGTAACTCGAGGCTGTAAGTTCATTTCCACAAAAATATTTTCTATTACAACGTATTCTTCCAACTCATTATTTATTGCGAATAATGACAATGTTTTTTCAGCTTGAATCTAACTGTAACAATTTTTTTAACATTTGAATGAAACCAAATATTTTATTTCAGTGGAGATGTTGCAAACTTTTCTGGATAAAATATCATTTTCCTTTTGGAATATTGTAATAAATTTCCGTTTAATGATTGATGACTCTGTTATGAAAAAAAAGTTTTGTGTTAAGCAAAAAATGAAAAACAAGTTTTTAAACTCTGATCAATTTTTGTCGATTTTCGTAGCTTCTTCATTTTTTCCTAAGATTTGTAAAAGATGGAAGACAATAGATTTGTCGGATATCTACTAAAGGATAATTGAGCTGCAAGAAAGAGGCTGGGTACGTTTGTCTCAACTAAATAATTAATTTGCCTCATCAGTGATTTTTATTTTTCAAGGAAAGTTTTTAAAAAATTCGAGGAAACGAGGTAAAAAATCTCATTCTTACTGTTTATGTAACATTGCTTACGATATGTAAGTTAGATGTATTTGTCTTTAAACACTACTTTTGTATTCGTTTATATGCGGAATGAGAATGTAAACTGTCTGATTTTGAAACAAAACAGGATAATTATTTATGATATTTTGCCAATGGGGAATAACTTTCGATTTTGTGCTCAAACAATATAGTTGCTTCACCATATTCGCCATTTTCGGCATTTCTCCTAACGTCACAATCAGTTATATACTGGTTGTTCCCTATCTTTCTCTATGTGTATGGGTGTGTGTGTTCATATGTTTGTACGCTTATGTGTGGAGAGGTATGTGGATTCTTGTATTTATGAAAACGCACATTATTGCTCTATTTCTGCCATCCGTAAATATATTTGCAAAAGGAAAGGATCGATGATTATTAAATGAAGGAGAAAATAGTCATAATATATTTCAGGCACGCGAGCAGCAAATTAGTTGGACAAATTACTTTTACTTTTCAATCTGTTTATCTTTGTCGTTCCGCACATCGGCTAGTGCACTTTCATAAAAGAAGCATATAATTTAATTATGTAATTCCTGCTCGGGAAAGAAATCAAACAATCTGTTCTTGATATTAAAATATTATACGAATATCAGAAATAAATTGGTGTAAGATATGTACATAGAAAAATATATTGGTCTTTTTCTATTCATTATGGATATCCACAAATTCCTATAATTTTATTGACATAAGTAATTTTATACCTTTTAGATTTCCTCTTTTTATGTGTTCTGTTATAAATTAGGACGACTACTGTAAGTACTTGTTACCAGTTTTTCTCTTGTCCTTATCTCATAAAATATCCAGCTGGTGTTGTCTTTTTGTATAAACAAGAAATTCCAAATGACACAGATATATAGTAAATAAGTTTCGTTTTATTTGCTATAGTACTTAAGACAATCATTGTAGCACAGGGGTACCCCTGTGCTATATATATATATATATATATATATATATATATATATATAACAAAAATTTCATTATAAATACAATACCGCAGAAAAGTTATCAGGATTGCCAACAATACCATACATTAAAAATTGATACTTCATTTGGTCAGATGTTGGCAAGTCCTTCCTTTTCAGTACACACACACACACACACACACACACACACACACACACACACATATATATATATATATATATATATATGTGTATGTGTGTGTGTGTGTGTGTGTGTGTATGTGTGTGTGTGTGTGTGCACGCGCGTGTATAGATAGATAGATAGATAACAATTACTCAAATCATAATGCTTGTATACAACGATGTCATAGATGCGAGTACTATTTGAAACTCTCTCTTAATAATCATCTTTTTGACTTTATGCACACATCACCTTAGCAAAATGTCATCTGTCGTAGATGGACATGCAAAGTAGAAAATGTTTGTACATTTTGACACAATGACATTGACTTTAATAGACACTTTTTGGCATTGAGTAATGCCCTTTAGAAATAGTCACACAAGTATATGTCTGACCTACGTTGCAGCGAATGAACACAATAAATGAAGACAGTTTCGCAAATGTATCAACAATTATGTTGGCTTGGTGGCAAACCTTTGTTTTGTAACTGAAAATATTTAAAAAGTACATAACATATTTCTTTTTAATGCTACTCACACACACACACGCGCACGCACACACACACACACAAGTATATATGCAGGTTTTATTGGAAATGACAGACATGATATTATCATTAAACGTTTTATATAATTTTTCATGTGTTTTTTAAGATTTTTTCTTTTCAAAACACAATTTATATAGGAATTGTCCTAAAGTTTTGTTTTTCCGAGTGCTTTCAGCTATACTTTTATCCATTATCAAGGGTGAATTATATTTTTTCGTCTAAGTTAATATGTGCAAAATTCATGTATGAATAGTCATGTGTAAGTTGTATTCCTAACACGGTAAACAAATTGTTGCTGTGTTTATAATTGATATAATTAATTGTATGATTTTTCTATTTTAATAATAACTAGCAGTTTAGTCCGGTTTCACTCGGGTAGTTTAAGGAATAATAAGAATAAAAAGCATATAATGAATATACATAGCAAATACTTACACAACGTCCACCCTCGTCACTTTTATAGATATAGATAACAATGTAGAATGTCTGTAGTAAATTAGGGTGGGAGGGGGAGGGCAACATATATAGATATAGATAATATAAAGTGGGGTGATCGATCTATATTATAATTAATATATAAAGTGATCCCTGACTTTGCGGAGTGATAATATATATTTTTCTATCTCTAATTTTGGCTTTCTGAAAAATTTTCAAGGCGTCGTTAGCGTTCTAAAATTTTGATCTACATCTGAGCGCAACTCCCGTCGAGCTAGACTGCAAAATGCAGACGCCCAGTCGAGTCTATCAAACAAACAAATACTTACACAACGTTCACCCTCGTCACTTTTATAAATATAGATACTTCCATTATTTTTTATCTTTTTTTTGATAGGGATGATGCTATTATGTGCGTGTTGTCAACAAGCATGTATTCTTCAAAGAACTCTATAATTTGAAACAAATGCTTGTCAACAACGCCTTTCAAATTAGTTATTGTCTATCATATCAGAATTTTTCTTTGTAACGTAACCAATGGCAACAACAAACACACGGACAAAAAAATCATTACTACTTTCTACAAACACCAAACGCATGCCAATTATAAACAGGACGAATATTCACTTCGAAATATCACCCGAAAATAAGTAACTCAAATTAACTTCAAGAAGAAAATTAAATTATCTATTAGACAAAATATAAAAATGCTAACCTCATTGTCAATAATTATAATTCCCCAGCAAAATCTCAACTGCAGAGAACCAGTGAGGGTTATAAATTATATATGTCATTTGAAGAACTGTGTTCTTGAACAATCCAAATTCGATTAGAATACTGACATTGCACCTATCAGACCACAGTTCTATCCGATTTCAGTTAAACACACACAGGAATTTACCTTGTCATACACACAAAACAGCATCATGCAAATATAGATTTAAAATAACGGAAACATTATTTATAAAAAAGAAAAATCCTACACTTAATGATATATATATATATATATATATATATATATATATATTTAAAATCAGCAACAAGAAGCACGTTCAAAAATATATATATATATATGTGTGTGTGTGTGTGGGTGTGTGTGTGTGTGTGTGTGTGTGTGTGTGTGTAAACGGTGACTGCTTATGACTCTACGCTACGTTCTTTGGTTACTGAATTAAACGCATTTTTCGGCTATCAAATTGAACGCTCTGTTATCGGGATTTGTTTACGTCTTGGGAATAACCTATTGTGAAAGCTGCCTGTCGCTGCTATTACGCAAATAGCACAGTGGTAAGATTTTCATCTATTGGTAAATTAGTCGGATTTCGATCTTGAAGCTAAACGGATAATTTAGTTATGTTGAATAGCTATCAACCTCAGGAGCTTGAATTATTTTTTCTTATATCTTATTGTAAGATACTCAATAGTAGGTATATCAATATGTATGTTTCATCGTTATTTTAATATACAAAACCACAATAAAATCATCAAATAATGAAGATAAAAAAGAACCCTGAAATCAGAAGAGCATCCTTTACAAATAGTAAATAAACAAACACTAAAATGCTTTCTATACATACCTTGGAAATCAACTGGCATCAAAAATATAATAGAAAATGAAGAAAACCGAATCTGTTTGAAACATTAAATCAAAAATGTAGACGTCAGAGGAAATATATATTAAATTAACTTTCCAGCTCAAAAATTATAATCACCTTCCCAGATCAGAAATTGATAAATCGGAATCTATCTTAAAGTTCAGACATGAAAACAAACAAATTTTTTATACTTTACTTAAAAAATAGAAAATTTAAAACTAATATCATGCGACATACCACCTTGCAAATTGCAAAAATATGCGCTATATACAATGCAGATAATGCAAGATAATTTAGACAAAGCCAGCGCTTTAAACTGAAGAAATAAGATAACTAGCCGACGAAACAGCAATTAAACTGGATTCATGGTCATCAGCAAAAAAAGCAACCCAAAATGCCAAATACAGGTAGGGGATACTAGAATCAAGCAACTACAAAAATTTAAATACCTAGGAAGTGTTCTAACAGGAGATGGGAAGTGCGACACAGAGATCCGAAGGCAAATTGGCATGGCGAAGGACGCGTTCCAGAAGATGAGTAAAGTACTAAGACACAGGAAAATTTCACTCGAAACAAAAAGAGCGCTGGATTGCTATGTGATGTCAGTTCTTCAATACGGCAGTTAATGCTGGAAAATATCATATCATCGAAGACATTGAAAAAAACTAGAAGCAGCCGAAATGTGGTTTTACAGAAAGATGCTGCGGATATCATGGATCGAACATATGAGCAATTATGAGGTTTTAGAAAGAATGGTAACGAAAAGAAAATTAATAGTGAGCATCAGGAAGAGACAACTGAAGTTCCTGGGACATGCAATGAGGAAGGAGGGCTTGAAGAACCTGATACTGACAGGCCAGATAAAAGGAAAATGAGACAGAAGAAGGCAACGGATAATATATTTGAAGGGTCTGATCAGGCTGATGACGGAATAGGTTTGCGTGGAGTAACAGGAGAAAATATACTAAATGCCACCAGGGATAGGGAGACGTGGAAAGCCATGATCGCCTATTTCCTGAAAGGATAGGGCTCATAAAAGAAGAAAACCCCATGGAAAAATAAAAATGAAATTTAAAGAAATATCAAAATAAAGTAAATAAATAATTTAATTAAATAATAAATAACTTGACAAACTACGAAAAATACACGAAAGACAAATAAATTTAACAATAATACTCAGCAACACATAATTAAGTAATCAATAATAAATAATAAAGACAAAATTAAAATAAACAGCTCCATAACATTGTATTCAGATGTAGTATACTTTGAACTATAACCATTATCACCCACCAAATAACAGTTGAAAATGCTATTATAAAATGTTAAGAGTTGCGTGGCTGGAATGTGTATCGTGATTAAATGTGCTTTATTCAGCGCATAAAAAGACTACGTTCTTGTGTAAAAATTAATTTAAACAAAACAAATAATGTCTTCCTAGTCTCTTTCACACTTTCCCCGATCATTTAGATGTTGTCTCTTGGCGTTTTGTAACTGCCGATTGCCTTTTCCTTTACGTTTTGAACTGATAAATCCAGTTTGTTTCTTCCCCTTCATGACATGACTGACACCAACAATATCAGCGATATCCCTGTAAGGCTTGTTAGTGCGTTCGTACAGCATAACAAATTTAACTTCCATCGTGGACAATGGCCGTAAAACAACTAATCCACAGTCAAGACAATAATGTATGGGCGTAATAAAATCTGATGCAGTGACAGAAGACGCAATATTTTCCAAAACCTAACAAATTTCATCATACGCAAAGAAAATAGATTCATATTACTACACACGGCCTAATTTGAGAAAACAGAAAGAGAAATCAGTTACAACCTGTAAATCCAGTAAGTCTAAACTGACTGTATCATGAAACAAAGCAAACTAAAGCAGTTGTATTAATAATTTGCAAAAGTGTGTAGTTAGCCAAATTTAGACGGAGAGAGGTAGATGTCTGCAGGTTTCTTTCTTTATTTGTGATTCAAGAGGATCGGGGTAAATGAATTGAAAAAGGAACTTCATCAAGTGTATGATCTTTCTTTCTTTCTCTATTCTACAAGCGAATAAATTAATAAAACCAAACTATAACGAAAGTAAATAAGTTCTCGTATGTCATGCTGTTACAAAATTCAACGCTGTTGCCATACAGCTTGACAAGAGGCACCTCAACTGATGATGAGTAAACAGTATTTTGCAATTCAATTCCCTTCGTCTTATCTTTCGACACCGCTCAAAATAACTTCTAAAACGCGCCTTTTATTGCCATTCGTCTAAGCATGTGTGCGCAATTAATTATTAGTTTTATTACTTCGTATTGATTTTTATTTCCGACGATAAAGTGTTGATTTTATCTAAATAAGTAACAGAAAATACAAGAAGTTTTTCGTGTAGGAAAATTACCACCGATGCATTCTAGAATCTTGAATTATCTGAGATACAATCTATTCTCTTTATCACAGCCGAAAATCTACCACGTGTTATGACAGTTCTAACAAATGTTTTGTTCCGGCGGTTTCTTTCAGCTATCCCATCGTACACTATTTAAAATTTGAATAGGAACGAATCATAAACTATGAGAACGGACTCTGCAATTGCAGGTGGACAGCAGCCACTTTCGGAATTGCTCGCTGCTTTCCCGGTTCAAGTGGCTTTCTTCAGAAGATGACTCTTCTTTGGCTGTGTGGAAATATTTACACAGACCAAAATATATTAATTTTCAAACGGAAATCTCGTTTGCCTTTCTATGTGACACTTGATTCTTGTGCTTTGGGAACTAGTTAATAATATACTTTCTACCATTGTGAAATCTTATGGTGCTACGATTGATTGTTTTGTTGTTTCTCTTGAATCATAGCGAAATAAAATATTTCCATTAAATCTTACATTCAAGTGAAATAATCCGATTTATTCAATTTATTCATATGGTAGATTAAGTCAACTTTAATGGCTTAACAAAAAGTTTGTTTATCGTTTCTCATTGAGGATACCAAGAGCATTTAATTTTAATTTCATTCCAAAAGATTAACTTTTAGCTGGATTACGAGGAACGTCTTAAGCAGATTTGTTTAAATTGCAATCATTGATTTTCTCACTAAACTTTGGAGAAGACATTTCCGTATTAATATGTTTTTTTTTTCAAGAAAGGTAAATTTGAAATTCAAACTTTAAAATATGAACTATTTATGCATTAGGGTTTGTGAATAATGAAAGGTGATTTTTAAGGTTTAAATTTGAAGATTTCTCTCAAAACAATGTTCTACTGTTGGATAGATTGAAAACGTTTATACATATCAAATGAATACATTACATAAAGAGAACAATAATTATTTGACGGAATTGTCAGCATATACAAAATATCCAAATTTGCCAATGGAAATCATCTTCCCCAGCTTATTTATATGAGCCCGTTTCGTAGGATATACTAGATAATAGAGAATAAAAACTATTTTTTTATTTATTAGTTTGTAATATATATGCATCTGGATAGACAACTCATATTGTTATGTAATTTTTAAACATAAAAACCTGAATTAAATTTCTACCTTACACAATTATTAATGCAGAGAAAAAGACCCTCACTAATTGTTCAATAAATTACCTAATTGTGCCAGGCGAATTTATTTAATCCTAGTTACTTTTGACAAGCACAAAACATTTTAGCGCCCCATATTAATACTGTGATTCTTACGTTTGCATCGGAGATAATTATTACTGGAGAGGCATGCATCTTTGCCAAAGGGGCCATGTTTAACGGCTTAGTCAATAACTACAAGATGTTTCCGAATCCTATTTTACTCTTATTTTATTTATCGATTAAATCCATGTAAAAATGACCATATTTTCAACTCGAAGATATTAGAAATGTTCTTTGACAGAAACTTCCACTACTCATTCAATTTACAGAAAAGAAGCATTTGCATTCTTCAAGCTTTTGGGTTTTGTAAAGTGAACCTTGAATCATTTTGATATTTATGGTTATGTAAATTTAATTTACCTCTTTTATAAAGTATTTTAAAATATTTCTTCAACGATTATATATATATATATATATATATATATCATCCGCAGACAGATTTGTTTCGCTGTATCACAGCTCATCAGTACTGTTAGACTCCGATTGCTTTTCACTTTATATATATATATATATATATATATATATATACACTGATTATCCTACGATTAAAGCTGGATTCGGAGATTCATGTACGACGCAATCATCAGGTACATATTATGTACAGGCCGTTTTGTTTTTGTTTTTTTTGGTACTAGCGTTGTTCAAGATTTTTATAAATAATAAATCTGCGATATCATTTTTTTCATTTATTAATTGTATAATTTTTTATTTGTTTATATGGAAATATATATATTTGTGTGTGTGTGTGTGTGTCTGTTTGTATACCGACATCTTATATATATACACACATCTTATATATATATATATATATATATATACAGATAATGTTATATATATATATATATATATATATATATATATATATACAGATAATGCTAAAATCTTACGTCGTTGAAAAACGTATTTTGAGCATGTCTTTAACAATAATTCAGTAGTCGATAGCGATGTCATAGATTCAATTCCACAAAAACCAGAAATACGTCAGCTTTCTTGTTTGCCAATTCTTAAAGAGGTTCAGGACGCCATTATTGAATGCCAGGCGGCAAGAGCCCTTAAAATGACGAAATACCTTCGGAAGTTTATAAATAGACCGGATAAAAGCCGGCCAAAAGGCTTCTTGAACCATTTGTAATTACTTGGGAAGTAGAAGGTGTCTGTTAGGACTTCAAAGTTGCTTCCTTTCGACATAAGAACAAAGGAAAAAAAAACATTTGTGAAAACTGGCGTGGCATTTTTTTACTGTCCATAGCAGGCAAGATCCTTGCTAGCATTATACTCAACAGAATCATCACCAACCTTGATGATATATATCCAGAGTCCCAATGTGGATTTCGCGCTGGTCATGGAACTGTTGATATGATCCTTTTGCTCAGACAAATTGCTGAGAAGGACTGTGAGAAAAATCAAGAGCCATGTCTGGTGTTTTTTGACTTCAGTCATTTGATGCATTTAGAAGGAATGACTTTTGGACAGTTCTAACGAAAGCTTCTGTCCATTCTAACGTGTAGTCACCAGTTCTGCTTGACTTGTATTTTTACCTTATTCTAAAACACGCATATGGGAATCTCGAAAATGTTGTTCTGTTTAATTGCCAAAAAACTTACATAATCACTAGCGATTCAGTGTAAAAACAAAACCAGGGTATCTCATATATTAGATCTTTTCTTTGCTGATGATGCTGCACTTGTTGCCGCGTCATTTCGGGAAGCATCTCTCTCTCTCTCTCTCTCTCTCTCTCTCTCTCTCTTTCTCTCTGCCTGCCTCGGTCTTATATAGGGTCATATTCCGAATTTCGCTCAATTGTGTCATATTTTTTCAAGGTACATTTATTTATTATTTTCGAATTATTATTATTGTGATTGACCAACTGCCTTTGTCGTCATTACATTTCTTTTTCATTCTTCAATATTTCCTGTTTGACCAAATTAATTCGGTGGATCACAGCTGCGGCATCTTAATTCCTGACTTTCCAAGGTTTATATACTCTGACCTTGAACACGGTTTCTCACATAAATATAATTACATTCCTTCATTGCAAACCCGGTCTTTGCATGCTTAACTCTTCCAAAAATGATATTCATTTAATGTAAACACACATTCATTTTTATATTTCCTACCTTGAGAACAGCTGTCTTAACACAAACTCAATTTATTTTGTCACTGGGGTTTGCATTCCAGATTTTTCAAAAGAAAATTGATTTTTTTATTTTGCCAGCCTGCATTATTGGCATTATAATATTTGTTTAATATAAATACAAATCTGGGCGAAATTATATACTGTGGTCACAGAATATGTAACATTTCTAGCATAACATTTTTCATAATGTTGCCTATAAAATCTAAATGCATCTCTTCCTCGACCACCTCTTTACTGCACAATTATGGTACTTGTACAAAATATTTACATATAATAACACAAAAGACAATCAATGATACAGAACAACACATACAAAAGCAATACAAAATTATCAAAATAAAAGATATCACTTTCTTTTCTTCAGATTGTGCATATGCATCTTCCTTGTTAATTCCTTGAAACAGACACCCCAATGTTGTTGTAAATTAGCCCCTTAATTTAGGCATTAAAACGAATCGGCCAGAACGCCATTTGCCTAAAAATGTTTTCCTTTTCTTCTTCATCCTTTCTTTCTTCTTTTTAACTTCCACTGAGTATGCCGCCTGTCTACACATAATGAGATGAGTTGGGCACTACGACGTTGTGTACTGGTTAGTACTAGAACAATTATGACTAAGGAGTGAGTTTGATCCTCACTAGGTTCTCCACAATTTCAGCCTTACGCACGCTTAAAAAATCACCATTCCGAGATTACATAGCTTATAACTGTTGTGCTGTGGCCCGTACCATGTGACATCCAGTCGCTCGGATGTAAAAGAGACGATGTGCGTTTAAGACGAGAAGTTGTCATTATAACGGACTTCGTGAAGTAACACCTACTTCTGCGAGAGACTGTAAATATTGTATAGACCTCTTGGTTGTACCACTCTGGTAAGAAAATAGTTTATTTCACGATACAGCAATAATCATAATGGAATTTATTTTTTGCGTACTTCGGTCAAATCGAAAGTTTTTCTGCACGTCACAAAATCACCATATCCATAACTGACTTATAGCATAATTTTGCCAAAGTTATATCCTCAGCTGGACATTAACTCTGTTTCTTTTTGTTTTGTCTTTTTTTGTTCCCTTTTGTTCCTTTACTCTTTTTTTGTTTTTTCCATTTATTTATACGTTCATTCGCGCACTAACTCAACCCACATACTGGATTCTTAAAGAGTCGATTTCCTTCAGATATTCTTCATATCTTACTTTCTTTATTTTTTCTGCAAGTTTGTTATCGACTTTACGGCATTGACCAACTCTATTTTGTGATATCCTTATAAAATCTTTAAAGCAAAAAAACAAAAAAAAAAAAACAACGCACAATGCACTGGAAGCTAAAAGCGAGACAGCACCTACTCTTTTCTGTTATTATTTCTTTGTTTCTTTTTTCTTTTTCTTTTTCAAAGAACACACACGTCAGAGAAAGTTTTGCAATATCTGAAAAGTTACTTTTCTTTTCTTTTCGAAGAACACACATCAAGAATGCTCTGTAATGTTCAAAAGTTCGAGTTTTTCTTTTCCCGTTTTATTACCCACGTCGACAACGATCGTAGTCGATAGCTGCGTTCCCAATTTACAAATTGACATCTAGTAAATAACTTCGCATGCACCATTTGTGCCTCTGCTGAAGTTCATCACACATGTAATGTTTATAATTTTAACCATACTGTGTTTAAAGCCAAAAATATGCCATTATTTGCAGTCCATGTCATTCAAATTCTGAACGAGGAACGAAAACAACAACAAAAATAGACGAAAAATTAATAAAAGGTCTGATTGTATCTGATGATGATGTAGATGCGGTTTCCTTGAAGGATTAGTATTATCACTTATATTTCTAAGCTCCCAACTAATTTAGTCTAAAATATGGGTCCATCGCACTATTTAACTTAACATTTTCCGCATGGACTGCAACCACTGCATACAATGTCACAAGAAAGCTAATCTAATGCTCTGTTTTGAACGCAGTTTTATTCTCTAACATCTTATTCTGCGACAAATTTGACAACGCTTGTGTAATTTTTCCTTTTGTTTCCTACGGTGGTTTTTATAATACCCCAAATCAATCTCATGCCCTTCATCCTTAGTTTCACTAAAGGACTTATCTATTGCAGCTTTCGTCTGACAATTTTATTATTTTCACCAAATTCTTCACTCCCGTCAACTCTATTTCCCCCCGCATGCACTCCTTACCCTCATTAACGTATTTGAAAAACCACACCCTCTACCTCCGCCGTCAGACTCATCACAAAATCTTTAAAAGTTTGTTGTTCTTTCTTAACTTTTTGTCACAACTAGAATTTTTGTCTTCTACAATAACTACTAGCGCAGAGTATGCATAAAACAAAAAGTCATCTACCTTAACTTGATGTCGCTACCACCATCGTCTAATGTTTTCTTGCAGATGGCCCCAAGTTCGATATCATTAAAAAAAAAATGTTTCTCCAAAAAGAAAAACAGCAAGTCAGTGCTCACCAAAACTTGTATTATTGTAAAACATGGAAGCCAAGGATGACGGTCTTCTCGGGATCAACGACCAACACAAAAAAAGAAACAACGAGTATATAAAAATATCAAATTCTATGTTCTTATCTTCGTCGTTGTCACTGATATGGAGTAGAAAGCAGAAGGTAGAAAAAACCCATACAGTTCACTGGTTAGATTTGTCTCTCTTCCCTCCATTCTCATTCAGTATGTGTGTGCATCTGTGTGGATATTTGTTTATAATTATTTTTTTATAATTAATTGGAGGCAACACCTATATTCTTCAGATTTGTGTCATAACACATGGATCACCACAATTACTTTTGTAGCTATTAGCAAATTTTGTCATATTGCTATATATCTCAAAACGTGTTCTGCTATCATGAGACACAATCTCATTTCGTAGGTATTTTGTTATTTTCCTCTGCATCTCTTGCATATAATATGCCTTTTTTTATCAGGTCTGAGCTCTCGGCTTACATAAGCCATTATCAATGGATGAACATTTAATATACAGTGAACATAGAACATTTAAATTATTAACAGAGTGGAGTTATACAGAGAAAATTAAACAGGTCCATTTTTTGGCGTCGCACATGGCCGCAGACCGAGAAGGAATGGTGGTAGTAGGTTTTTGGTCAAATGAGAGTATAGTGGCATGAGGGGATTGTTCTGGGAACTGCTACTACTATGGGTGTAGGGGGTAAGTATAATAACTATGACCTCTCCCGTCGATTATAGGCATTGGAGTGGAGGTGTCGAAATTTATTTTATTTAAGCTAGGTTTAAACTGTTTGATGTAGATAGCTTCTAAAATGTTAAGTTTTCGTTTATTATTTTCTTGTCTAAGTATATATGTATTTTCAACAAGTGTTTTTTAAGAAGTGTGTGTTGATAGCCGTGGTGTTTTAAATGTCGGAATATGTTAGAATTTTCATTTAAGTGTAATGTAAGCCTCCCCGAAAGCGAGTTCGTAGTATTTCCAATATAGATATTATTTTGTTTGTTAGACATACATTCTCGAAAGGGGCATTTGAATTTATAAACTACATTGTTTTTTTGCAAATCGCAAAATAATTAATTATTAACACTCTGTTAATAATTTAAATGTTCTATGTTCACTGTATATTAAATGTTCATCCTTTGATAATGGCTAATGAAAACTTTTGAATATGGTAAAAACAGGAGGATAACAGTCCGTACAGTGTAAGTAGTGTAGAAGAAATATAATGTAAGAAGATTTATGTGAAGTATAGAATATCCTTCTTACGTTTTAGAAATCACAGCCTCAGATTTTTCTTCACTGATAAGAACATTCTTATTTTCCCTTAGAAGAAACACTTTACAACTTTATTAGCATTATCCATCTTTCGCTTTACGAAAAGTAAATTCACAGATAATGGGGAAGTGCGAGAAATGGATGGGTCACTTTGTCCTCACGCTGCATGAATGTTCCTATTTTCCTTATTTCAAGAATCAACAAGTTTATGTTTTACAGAAACAGAATAGATTATCTATTTCTTTTATTGAAGTTTCCATATGTTAATATCGAAACACGAAAGGTTTCGAGATTAGACTAAGCTTTGGATTACAACAATTATTGTCGTTCTTCCTCGGCAGTACGTTATTAAGATAGTAGCAAAAAACTCTTAAGTGGCCTATTTGCTCTATGTTGTATTCAAGAATGAGAAAATAAAACTGTTTTAAGAACCTTAGACGGTTTATCCGTCTATTAATGCACGAAACATTCCATGCTAGGTAAGGCATTTCCTTTTAATAATTGATTTTAATTTATTTCGCCATCAGAGCATAATTGTGAAAAACAAATAAGGGCTGAACTCAAAACAAAACTATTGTAGGACACCGACTGAGGCTCAAAAATAGTTATAGTTAGTGAGAATTATGTTCTAACACTTGCTCTGCGGCAAGTTATTTCCAGAAAACATCTTAGCCGTCAATGCAGAATAACTAAAGCTTTCAGAAACTGAAATTCTCATGAAAATGCTACAAGGCCTGATCTCTGGTATTCTCATATCCCATTTAGTTTTTATTGTAAACGATGTCAAATGTTCGTGAGTATATCACTCATAACATATGAAACTATCTGTTAGGTGAAAACTTTCTCTCTATAGGTATCGTGTTGCGACTGATATTTCTCCTGTGTGAGCATTTACACCCTTGGAATATAGAGAGTGTCGTGGGTTCCATTTATCTTGGATGACAATCGAATATAATTCCGGGTAGATGGTACCGAAATAGTATCTACAACTGAATTAAAATTTGAAAAATAAACAAATAACAAATTTAATTTCCTGATAATTTGTTAATTTGAACTGATACAGGATTACAATTAATATTAATCATCTCCACAAGCCGACGAACAAAAATTACCTCTTAAGCGTTTAATTACATCACAATAACAAGAGAAAATAGATAATAATTGCATGTGTTTATCAAAGAGCCTTTAAAATCTGCTGCACAGATTATCTAGTTGAAGTAAAAATGCGCTGGAAATATTTTAGACCGCGTTATGTAAAAATACATATGAAATATTTTAGATCCACATTATGACTAATAAAATGACAAAATAAAGGAACACAAAATTCTCAAAAGCTTAAAAGATTGTATAAATAAGGACACACAGCCGACGCACATTACATAAAGTAAAAACTGGATAATTAATTGTATTTTTACAAATTTAGCAACAAACAAAAATAACTCTTGAGACGTAGAATATCAGAAATATGAGCAACTGTGAACAGCTGAAAAATGAGAAGCAAGAGGTAACTAGATTAAACTTAAACATTTTAGTCATGTGAAACGAAGTGGCCAAACAATGGTGACTTAATCAGTTTGGAGAAGGAACCACCAACAATACACAAAAATACGGTTAGACTAGAATATTAAAAACCGAAGTGAAATCGGCAATGAACAATTTGAACAGAAACAAAGCAACAGGGTTCTATGCAATTGTAACTGAGATGTTGATGTCGTATGAGAAAGCTTTGGCATAGACAAGCTCACAGAAATAATAAACGAAATCTACAACAACGGCAATATACCTGGGGACCTAAGCAGATCAATTTTCATAGAACTTCCTAAGAAGCCAGTTTCAAAGAAATGTGAATTCCATCAAACAATCAGGTTAATGAGCCACATAACAAAACTCATCATCCGGACTCTGATGAACACAATGCACAGCAGAATAAGACAAGAACAGTGTGGCTTCGTTAAAGATCCCGGAACGAGGAACGCAATACAAATGCAGAAGACCACTGTCAGGATAACAAAGATAGATCGTGGAAGATCTTCATGTGTGCTTAAATGGAACTCTTGTTTGAAAGGTACAAAGCCAATCTTCTCGTCAATTTTGTGGTGGTATAGTCAATGTGATGGCATAGCAAATATAATTGTTTACGGATTCGAATAGTTGAAGAAAACAAGTCTTTAAAAAACATATAAATTCATAGACGACATTGATTCTCTGCAATTTAGATTTTGCGGGTGAATTATTATTATTGATAATCAGGTTGGCAGTTTCGATGTTTTATAATAGATAATTAATTTAATTTTCTTGTTTGAATTAGTCGGTAATGTATAATTTCGTATGATATTGAGAAGTGAAGATTCGTCCTGTCTGTAATTATTGTGCATTTGATTTTTGTAAAAATATTAATGTTGTTGTTTTGGTCCAGGTGTTAGTGGTGACCATTGGTTACGTTACGAAGAAAAGGTTTGATATGGTAATCAAGTAAATAATTTGGAAAGCCGTTGTTGACAAACGTTTGTTTCAACTTGTGGAGTTATTTGAAGAAAAGCTGTTGCAAAGTTGAATTCTCGTCTGCTATTGTTTGGAATTTTTATAACGCCAATTTTATATAGAAGAGGACATTGAGTAATAAAATTAAGGTGTCAAGAATTTTTGATCATGGGCTTTTTATATACTGAAGTTGTGAAAGCATTATTATTAAAATCTACGGGAACAGCTAGAAATGGGAGTTCTTTCGTTGTTTTTTTGTTGTTTTATTTTGTTTTTTTGCTAAGCTCATGTATAAAGTTGAGAACAGAATTTTTTCCAAAAGTAGTTTTAAGATTATCGATTTCGTTTTTGTTGTTAGCTAAAATGAAAATAACATCACTGTATCGAACATATATTTTTGGTTACTAAACTTTAAAAAAAAAATGTTTCAACGTGTAACATATAAAAGTTTGAGAAGGACAGACGAAGATGGTTTCACGTACTTACACCATTAGTTTGGGTGGAAATATTGCCATGATGGTCGTAAAAAGTAGCTTAGTGATGAAGTTAAGTATGAGATTTTAAGAATTTTGGAATTGATAAATGGGATGGGATTCAGTTATGTTTATATACACAGTTAATTATTATGTCCGTAGCTTCAGAAATAGGCACATTAGTAAATAGATTTTCGACATCAAGTGATGCGAGGGTTCCATTGTTTTGTATAGTAGATATAAGTATTTGAAGGAATTCATGGGTTTACATAATACAATTATTAATAGAAATGTATGGGGTGATAATATCATTAATGAATTTTGATAATTTATATAAAGGTGTTGGAATCTGAGAAGTTATATGTCGAAAGGGTTATCTAGGTTTAGGTATTTTACATTATTGTATATCCAGGTTGATAATCACCAATAATTTGTTGATGTTCATGGATCCTACAACGGCATTGTTGGGTGTTATGAGTTTATTAACATTGAGATCTTCCAGAACTTCTCCGTGATATCCTCGTTAATAATACATGCATAATAGCATCATCCACATGCAAAAAAAGATTCAAAATAATGGAGGCATTACTAATAAAAAAGAGATATCCTACACATAATAACATCGATTATGAACAAGGTAACAATGTGCTCACCGTGTTCGAAATATGTTTTTTACAAGTAAAACAAAATTAATCCTTTAATTAAATGTAGCCGAAAGAGCTCTAAAGCACAAAACCTTTGGACAATACAAATATAATTCCGAAAAAAAGGTTCCAAGAAAAACCTTATTGGGATGCATATATATATATATATATATATTGTCAAAATTCTCTGTTTAGACCTCCTCCAATACAATATTTTCTTTTTTCTTCTCCTCCTCTTTTATTCCAGTTGTAGAATTTAATGTAATTTTATGCCTACAATATGGAGATGATATTATTTTTAACGGAAACTTTCTGACAATCTTTCTTAGCAGAGCCGAATATTACTTCTTATCTATTTTCTGTACTTCTTTTTTTTCCGTTTTTCTTTCTCCTTTTCTTTTTACTTTTTACGTATCTGTGCCTTTCTTTCCACTCTCCTTTAGTATGCATGACTTTCAACGGCTGTTGGCGTGATTTTCTTTCTGTTTTTCTCCCCACTCTTTCGTTTAACACTTTCCTTTTCTATCCCTTTGTTTTCTTTTTTCTTCTTTTTTCTGTTTTCTCTTTCCCCCACTTACATTCTTGTAACACAATTTATTTTGCTTTCTTAACACATGCAATCTAAAAGTCATTTTCAACGATTGAGTCTTGAATCCCTTTCACCGTCTCTCTTTTATTTTCCCCTTTCTTCCCTGCACTCCAAATCAATGTCTAGACGATAACCCTCTACCATAATCTACTCGCTCTTTTAACACATTTACCATTATGCTTTCAAATTTTATTTATTTTTTCCTTCTTTCATGCAAACATGCTGTGTATGAATGTTTTTGGAAAACTTCTGGTATATGCGGATTGTTCTGTATTTGTATACTAAAGAAATTTGTCACCTAAGAAGCGAGGTTTTCCTCACTGAAATAGCCAGATGACTAATCAATTTTCGGAATTTTATTTAAATTATACATAACTGGCTCTCTAAATACATCATACTATTTACATCGAGGCCTCTGCCAGGATCATTTTTAATAATAATAAGATTAGTATTAAAAGAATCTATTTTGGAATTTTACTTACACGCTATTTTTGTTTTGGATATATATATATATATACTCTTATGTGACGAAAATGATTAAAGAGGAATAATCATTATCTCTCTCTCTCTCTCTCTCTCTCTATATATATATATATATATATAGTATTTACATTGTTCTCATCTTTGTTGCCATCTGTACGTACGACGTTTCGGCCGTTGTAGGCTCCGGCCTTCTAGAGGTGCTAGGAATTTCGAACCGAATACTTTATTACAATCACTGGGTTATTTGGAATAGATTACCACAGTGATTGTAATAAAAGGTTCGTTTCTAAATTCCTAGCACCTGAAGGAGGCTGGAGCGTACAACGGCCGAAACGTTGTATAAATATCAACAAAGATGAAAACAATAGTCCGAATAATGTAAATACTGTAAATACTAACTCGTCTCAGATATATATATATTTATATAAACACACACACACACACACACACACACACACACACACACACACACACACACACATATATATATATATATATATATATATATATATATATTTGTATGCGTATTAAATCCAAAAATGAAATAGCTTGTAAGTGAAATACCAAAACCAGATTCTATTAATATTAATTTTATTAATTTTAAAATAATACAGGTGGAGTGCTTGATGTACATAGTATTATCTATTTACAGAGCCAAATATCTATATTTTTTCAAATGAAACTCCGAAAACTAAATTCGTTATATAGACATTTCGGCAAGAAAACAGCTCGCTTCTCCAGCAACGATCGAAATCAAAATTTGATTGCAAATACGAGACAGAAATTCACATATTCTTCTATAAGACGAATTTAAGCTTAGAAGTCAGACTATTTTACTTGAGAAAACTTTTAACAGAGATGTTATATTATATAATGTTATTTCTTTTCTCAATTTTTCTTTTCCTTTGTCTTTGCTTTTTTTATATATTTATTCCTTCTTTTCTCCCTCTGAAAACCGACATTCGTTGCCAAGGCTATTGAAGATTTTCCCTTTTTTCTTTTTTCCTTCAGTTTTCTCCTTTAACTCTTCCCCTGTCTACTGCATTTTTTATTTTCTCTAAAAACTTCCATTCCTGTGACACGGTTAAATTTTGATTTTTTAATACAGATTTAATCTAAAAGTCTTCTTCTGTAATCGAGTTTTCAACCCCTTTCTCTGTCTATTTTTCCCTTTCACCTACCTTCTCTATCAATGTCTAGACGACAATTTTTAATTATTTTCTTAACTTCCTCTTCCTTTATTTTTTTATTTACTTTCTTTTTCTTTTTTATGCAAACTTCCTGTGTATAGAAGTATTTTGAATGACGTTCCGGAATGGGAATCTTTGTGTTATATTTGCAATAAAAGTTTAATTTGATCATTGCTGAGGAAGCGAGATTTTTTCGCCGAAATGGCCATCCAACGAATGTAGTTTTGGGAGTTTTATTTGAATATATATCTATTATTATTAAATGATTTTTCCTTATTATCATTTTCTTCACATGAATTTTTCATATTTGCCTCTTTCTTTTGCTTAATTCTAAAATTTTTGTGCAATATTTCTTCGCTTACATGCCTGCTTCCTTACCTTAAAAACCATTTTGGCATGCCTAAATGTATGTTTTCCGGTTATCGATGTAATTAATAGCTGACATTTTTGGGAATGCCTCGAGGGTGTGATTTCATACGAGAGCTTAGAAGTCAATACATAATGCTACCCTTTTCAAATACACGATGAAACATTTCAGTGCCAATGTCGATTTCTTTTACAGAAGCCCCTTAAGCATATTATCTGATCTTTCCAATCCAGATCAAAAGAGGATTTTTACACATTCGTATATCTATTAATGCGCCTCAGATGCATAAAATTAACAATATGAAATATCACGCACCACATAATAAATATTAAGGCAACATTCAACACTCAAAAAGTAATATTAAATTAGATAATCTCTGATATGAACTTTATATTCGAAAATATATGATTGTTCAAAATAACATGTCCGAGAGTATTGCCTATCATAAAATATCATATGCCTATCATAAAATATATCCGAGAGTATTAACTAGCAAGATAACGTTACACATCATTCCGAAGTGCAGTAGCATCAGCATTATCTACCAAGAATATCATTGCTTGGTAACCCCAATAGTTGCTGTTTATTAATAAGCAGTACAACTAATGTCTACCGGCCGAATTATCGGAAGTCTAATTAAAGTATATTTTCTTTGTGAGATCGATTTGCACTCATATCTTTTGTGAAGCCTCTTCTTAGACATTATTGCCTTTCTCATTTCTGGCACAGTAACATAATTTCTCTCAATAGCTCTTTTTATCATGTGTATGCATCTCGTCAGAGTTTTCAGTGAATATCAGATTAATTATTGTGTTCTATTTAAATAAACTTCATCAGTTTTATGGAATTTAACTTAAGTCTGATAAAAGCTGAGATTTTCAAAGTTTTTCGACTTGAGGTAAGAAATGTGTTAACGACTTTTTTGAAAGTTTCACTCTTTTTTCAATGGAAACGCTAGCTAGGAATAAAAATTTCTTTTTTTAATTAAAAATTCACGAATACACACACGAATGATTTTATCATATTTATTTTGGATCTGATTAAGCCTGAGATTGGCGAAATGCATCATCTGTTTGATCAAATGTTTCCTCACGTTTTCTGAGATAATTTAAAAGCTTTTGATTTGAACTAAGAAATATATTAACGTCTTTTTTGAAAGTCAATCTTTTTCATTCTTTCTATAAGAAAGGTTAGGGTAAAATAATAAATTTCATTATTTATTTAAACATTCACGCTTTTATGTTTGGTTTTAGGCCTGACTGCGCCTTAAATTGGTGAAATGCATTATCTGTTTTATCAAATGTATTGTCTCTTTTTCACAAAATATTTCGAAAGTATCAAATTTTGGAATATATATATATATATATATATATATAGCCATGTAGGTAATATCAGACAAATATATGATCAACAATACAATAATCTTCACTCATACACACAGTAAAAAACCTTCAGATATCGGAGGCTATCTACATTAAATGCAAACAACCCACACTTCATAAAATCATGTTTAAATCTGGTCATAACACATTACATTGCATCTAAATATCTGGTTCTGTTATTATTTCGAGCTCTCACGCGGTGTGACGTCATAGAACCGCATTACAAATTTGCGAACTGCGTTTGCTATTTTTGGTAACTGTTATCGTTGCAAAGTTTTATGTCAACACAAGATAAAATCGTCGCTGATGGTAGATATTTTTATGTTAACGTCCTTGTAACCTATCTGAAGATGGAGCATGTGAGCCGAAAGCTTAGAACCAACTTAATAAAAAATATCCAAATGTTGGAGAATTTTGTCTTTATTTTAAGCTGAAATTAAAGCCAAAATACGATGTTTAGAACGGCTCATGATTAAAAATAATAGACATTCATTATCTCTTATATTTAACAGTATATGTTTAGAAAATTATCTGCTGCCTCGATACACTATATATATATATATATATATATATATATATATATATGTGTGTGTGTGTGTGTGTGTGTGTGTGTGTCACGACTTGGAGATTCATCAGGTGCCAGATCTGAATTTAAGTTCACTCGATGGAAGTAAAATTTTATAAATTTAACATACTGCATTTTAATAGCAAGAAAAAATATACTAAGGCTACGTATAGAAAAAATTAAAATTAAAATTTTAATTAAAATTTCAAATAAAAAAATGGAGATGAAATTAATTAAAATTAATAAAAAAGAGTTTGAAAATTTAAACCTTGCTAATGTCATACCAGTAGTTTATCCCATTATTTAAACGCTGAATTTGTGCCGATAGCTTTGTGAATAGCGTTTCGGTTTCTTGAAAATTTAATAGCAGGATTTATTCTGAGAAACTTCAATGGGCTGTGATACGAGTTTTCTAATCATCGCCAATGCTGTCAATTTACGCTCTAGAAAATATGCTGAGATCTTCTCCGATGCCGTTTTTAAGCTTGAATGGGAATGGAAGAGGGGTTGCTATCAGGTTAATACCCCACCTCATAAAAAATGTCCTGTCACTACAAAAACGATATCAATAAAACATTTCAGCAGAGCAGAGAGACGGGTCTTCCTTTGGAAAGATTAATGAGACAACTTGATGAAAGTCGGAAGTTTCTGGAAGCCACCATGTCGATTAACTTTCTATCGACAAGAACAATCAACAAATGACGAGAGACCTAACACAGCTATCTAAAAGAAATTCACTCATCAGAGAAAAACTCATGAGGTCATGAGGCATTTGCTTTCTTCGCTTTCTTAGTTGCCACAGATGAAAAGAAAGGTTCCCCGTTATAAACACAATACAAAACGTCTGAAGTAGACACAATAAAATATACACCTGAAGATACACCTGAAGACGTACGTTCAAAAATTGGTTAAGATGGGGACAGTTTGCAGAAATTTTGTCGTTGTGTTCTCCTTCAGACGGCAGGGGGCATGTTCAATATATCCAAGTGGGTAGGCTAAACAACAAGTTAAAGAGGCTCCAGACCCTGAGATTAATACCAAAAATCATCAATAAAATAAAATAAAGAAGTACTAGTCCTATGATTAGCTGTTGTCAAATATATATAAAAGAATGTTTAACTATCTCAAGAGAAATTTGTATTTTAGGAAAATAAGAAAATATTTTACAGTACATACGACGTCATTTCGAAAGAACAAAAATCTACAGCTGAATTTCAACCGTATGAGAATGTTTACCAACATAACATTGATGAGTTGCTTACTGACTGGAGAACATTTTTTTTTCCTGAATGATTAAAATATTAAAGAAGGAGTGAATTTCTTGTAAAATGAGGTTCATTTTCTGCACATAATTTATGCTTGAATATTTATTAATCTAAGCTTAGTTCTTATTAAATCATATTTTACTGCGTGGTACTAAATATACCTAAGTATCAAACGTATTTAAATAACACACACAAGTATATATATATATATATATATATATATATATATATATATATATATATATGTTCTGTTTCATGCATTGATGTTAGTAGGAAAGAGACTGTCGCCTCTGTGTGTTGAATTCAATTCCCACTTTACATTTACATATATTCTATCTCTTATACTGAATACTTTAAACGATAAGCCTAGCATACCTTAAAATTATAATTTATCATATATATGACGTTTATATGTGTGCGTGTGGGGAGGGTACAAGCACAGCACTCTCCAAAATCTGTATTATACTCGAATACTAACCATTGGCACATGTAGAATATGTGGAACAAAATTAAACAACATTCAGTTTATTCATCTCGGCATAAATGTATATTGTAAAAATGCTGTGGGTAAAGAAGATTGTGTTACCTGAAAAAAACTTCTATAAGAATTAGCATTGCTGGATCTTAACACGAATCAAAAGCAGAAAATCCTACACCAGTGTTGGAACAAAAGCAATTAATATATGTTTCGACGCTCTTGAAAACCTTCTGGTCAGGAGTCTTGCTGCCGGTTGAAGTTTATCGTCATACCCAGGACTAATGCTATTTTTAGCGGGAATAAAACTTTCTACCACATCCAATAAATACTCGAAAGGGTTCATATGAAACAAATGTTTGGACCAGACAATTCGTCGAAAATTTCAAGAAATCTCAG
This sequence comes from Ascarosepion bandense, assembly GCA_037127315.1. Taxonomy (NCBI): domain Eukaryota; kingdom Metazoa; phylum Mollusca; class Cephalopoda; order Sepiida; family Sepiidae; genus Ascarosepion; species Ascarosepion bandense. Next base: position 3,646,605 of record JBBBDQ010001209.1, read on the forward strand.
ATTAGTGCTGGGCAACTTTAGGCTCAATCTCACATTGCTTTATACTGCTCTAATAGTCATTCATTTTTAAAATGCATATGGTTTATAAATAGAGCAAATGGTCACAAAGCAGTAGAACATAGATTTCACCGATCACTGACCTTTTTAGACTGGCCTAACCTATGCTGTGTGAATAAATTCCACGCTATTATTAAACTTCCAACTGCCTGCAAAAGGTTCTTATTGAAAAGTACGGTACATGGACTCATAGTCACCTAGTTATATCCGAACATAACCATCAGACTAAAACAATAGAAAACTTGCTGAACGATGGCGCCTTTCTCTAAGTCTCTTAGTTAATTTAACGATCTCAGAAGCAAAGATGAGGAAACGTTCAGTGTTGTAATGATAACACAATCATCCTGTTGTCTCTTTTGTTTCTTCACCCCAGTTAAAGAAAGCTAAAGAATATACACTGCGCCTGGTGGATATGCTTTTGATACTTCTCTCATTGTTTTGTGGACGTTATCTGAGCCTAACCTTGCATTGCCTCTGTCGACGGGTCACGGGTTAAATCGACTCCCATGTATCATCCTGTTTGGAGAACTCACCAGTGGCAAGATGCCGAAAACGAGACTTCAAAGATCAGTTGAAGACATCCTTGACACAGGTCAACATCAATCCTGAGACCTGCGAAACTGTTTCAGCAAATCGCCTTCCTGTTGTAGTAACGTCCAAGAGGGTTGTGGGAGAGGGAAATATTCTTGAGGCCAACCTTCAACATGAAGAGGATTTGTAAGGTACTATTAGGAAATTCTGAGTCGCCCAGCCTCTTCCGCCAGCCATACTCATCTCTGACACTTTCTTACAACAATACGAGTAGGGTTGGCCTTCACAGACATCTCCGCCAACACAACTAGTGTGGGAAGAAACAGAATAAAGAGAGAGGATGACCATCCTGATGCAGAGATACGAGCGGGTGCCAACGATCTGAGACGGTGTTGCTTGTATGTTTCAGGAGATAGCAATCAAATGAAAACTAAGGTCACTTGGCTAAAGCTCGCTGTTTACGGTGATAAATGTCTATAAACAAGTGGTGCCGCATATTGAGGCCTATCAAATACCCCCACCATTTACGAAATAGAATATACTATCCTTCTCCTCTCCGCTCCGTTTGAACTCCAATAATTAACATCTCTTTCCATAAGTAGGCTATCCGTTTGCTCCCACATCACAAGGGATATACATCTGGGCATAAGCATAGCATAAAGTTACGGAGGTATTTCTTGCCATTATCTTTATATTTTTACAGTACAATAAGTGATTTTCAGTACTTTAGTGTATAGATGTTTTATATATATATATATATATATATATATAAATTGTTTGAACATTATTTTTTATCGATATTCGTATTTAAGTAGATATTCTGTTTTTAATGAAACAGTACTATATATTTATGTCTACCGGCCTGATTATTTACGATAAATATTTATTACGAAAATGTGTGCCATTCGGCAGGATTCAAACTTGCGACCCCTATCTATATAGGGGAAGCTAACATTTGATCTGGTAACGTCTTAGACCTCTCGGTTGCTTATAACCAAGTTTCGTTAAAATTCGTTGATTTCCGTTATATATATATCCGAGTGAATACAGAATGAAAGAAAATATATATAATTTATCATAAATAAACATATATATATATATATATATATATATATATATTTACGCTCTCACACCCTGATTGAGCACTCTGGAAGAGTGGTAGACTTTGTAAACAGTAGCTACTCCGGCTTTTATCCACCGCTCATTCGATAATGAATTGGACCACTCTAGCTATTGGGCGTGTTTATACGCGCTAAAAAGCCTGCCTTCTTCTACTGGACCCTCGTGGCCTAGGGGTAGAATCGCCGGCTGACGCCAATTCGGTCGGGTTTCAATCCTGGGTTAGGAAGCGACCGGAGTCTACTGATGAGCTGTAGTACAGCGAAACAGATCTGTCTGCGGATGACTATAATATATATATATATATATATATATATATATATATATATATATACTAAAGTGCTAATATATATATATATATATATATATATATATATATATACAGACACACACACACACACATATATATATATATATATACTAAAGTGCTAAAATATATATATATATATATATATATATATATATATATATACATATATATATATATGTTGTATGTAAAAATATTCTTGGGGCATTAGTATTAGTATTTGATTAAATTGATGTCGGCATTATTAATTAGGTATATTTCCTACTTTATTATTTTTGCGAAATTTTAAAAAAAATTCTATGTTGAACAATTTATTACATTTAGAAAGCTATTCATATATTAAACTAGGAAGAGAAAGAACGCATACATAAATAAACCTACAAACATCCACACGTGGAAAAATAGACGAGTATATTTATATATACTGGCAAACAGGCACATGTGCAGATTAATAAACCCACGCATATATACATACACAAATTACAAAATTTAGCTTTTATCGACTTGTCAATTTGTCTGCTAAATTTTAAAGCTCTGTTTGTATACAGACTAAATTGCTACATATTGGAAACAGTCAAGGCGAATTCATAACGTGACCAGCCTTGAATGAATGAGGTCGGGACAGACATAATTATATTTCAATGCATGAACATATAAACAGAATTAAATATATACTTACGCAAATACACAAGCTAAAATTAAATGCGTATGCATGTGCAAAACGTCACACATATACATATATATGTTAAACTCCACAACGTTCACATGAAGTTATGCTTGTGTGAGCCCCAGTTGTCTAGCTCAAGTGTGCGTGTGTCTCTGCGCACGACAATGGTTGAACAAGTGTTAATTTATGTCTGTGCTTGTATAAAAGGCGTCACGACAAAAAATATACCTCCCAAAGTTCACCCCACCTTCACGAAAATTCATCAATGTACGCGTCTCCACATATATCCAGTCTTTTAAATATAAAATTAAAACAATTTGTTTGACGATCGAAAAAGCGTGGAACCCAGGAGAACAAACTTACACCCATCTATCTATCTATCTATCTATCTATCTATCTATCTATCTATCTATACACATACATACGTACATACATATATACATATACACCTACATATATATAAATATATATATATATAAATATATACACACATATACAAATATATATACACATGCACACATGCACACATAGAAATACAAGCAAATACAAACGTATAAATATATACACATATGCATATACATATACACAGAGATACGCAAACATACATATATTTAGATATAGACATGCATACATGTACATCTGAACATACATATAAATATGAATATATATACATATACACACATACATACATAGATATACATATATACACACATAAATATATATACACATATACCCATACAAAAGCATACAGACATACAAATAAGACATACACACACATACAAGTATATGCATACAAATCAGTAAATAAAACAAATATCGATATGTCTACACGTACAAAAGATCATATGTACACTTATATATATATATATATATATATATATATATATATATATATATACTAATAATTAGAAATTAATTTGCTTATATTTGATGGGTACATTCATCCGACTCGGGCGCTCCAACAAAATCTTGCCCAGATACACTCCGGCAAACACTTGGCAAGCACCAAACTCAACACCGAACGCCAACCTAAAAGAGCCATGAGGCATCTAATCCGACATCGATTATCACGCCAATGCACGACAGAGCCCAAACGAGCACAAATCATCCGGCCAAAACTCAATACGTCTCCTCATAGCACCAACTGTCAAGCCAACAAATAATAACCATGATGCTCAAGCCCCAAGACTTACAACTTTTCCTAACTATTTATAATTCCCCTACCCTGCGAAAACCGATGTCGGGTAGAACACCACATAACCATATAACCCGCCGATCAATATGTCGTCGAACGGCCGGCAAAAAAACAGTATAACATATGGCGAACGACGTAATCAGTAAATATCAACAAGAAGTTGCTTTACTCTATCAGAAGTTGCTTTACTCTGATTCGTCCACGTTGTACATACAACAATGCCTCCCTGATTAAAGTGGTTTTGCTTGTTTTTAACCTCTTAAAACAAACCACATCACTTGACAAGACACAAGAAGTGTCGAAACAAAATAACTACTTTTGTAGTGACATTATAACATATACATGTTATAATTTCTGAATAAATATTATTAGCTCTACATTGTATTGAGCACTTTTTTACGAACAAAAATATTATTCCATCCATATGTACCCAATACTTTCATATATATGTATATATATATATATATATATATATATATGAAAGTATTTGTTTGAACATAATTTTTGATCGATACTTGTATTTAAGTAGATATTATGTTCTATAATCAAACAGTATATATATTTATTTCTACCGGCCTGATTATTTACGATAAACTTTAGTTGCGAAAATATGTGTCATTCGAGAGGATTTGAACCTGTTGATTATTCGTGGTCGAGAGATCTAAGTCGCGCCAGATCAATTTGTGGCTTCCTCTATGTTGATAGGGGTTGATGCTTTGAATCCTGGCGAATGACACACATTTTCCTAACAAAAATTCATCGTAAATACTCAGGCCGGTAGAAATAGATACATATACTGTTTGATTCTAAAACAGAAAATCTAATTAAATACAAGTATCGATCGATCACAAATAATTTTCAAACAAAAATAATTTCAAATTGTCGGTTGTTTATAACCATTTCATTAATCTTCGTTAATTTCCGATATATATATATAGTTAATTTCCTATATATATATATATATATATATATATATATATATATATATATATATATGGCCGCCTGTGTGTAACTTTATTTATATGTGACGAAAAGTGCCTAAAACTTCAAGTCAATTTAATGGTCAATATCTTCCTGGTAGTTAATAAAAAGAAAAACTACAGAAAATGCTAGTAAAAGCTTATTTGTGTTCATGGTAAAGAACTGGAGACATGTGTATTTGAAATATTATTTACAATTCAGAAAATATTCGTATGGAATAACTTGTACGATTAAAGCTCTAAGCTAACAACAAACAAAATTAAAAATTTACACAAAATCTGCTAATTATCTGATATTTTTAACATTTCCGGATGAATTTATTTATGAAATTAATATTTCAAAAGAAACATAAATAATTTAAATTTAACTACACAGACTTTATTTACATTCACGAAATCTTAATAAATTATGTCTGAGCGACGAAAAATATTTACATTTCTCAATTCTAATGAAAATTATATCAGATGAAATTTTATTTAGAATTCCAAGCTGATGTTTAAACAATATATTCTCAGTCAGAAAATGAGACTTAAAAATACCTGAAAACAAAATTAACATTTTTTATTTATTATTGTTTTCCATGGAAAATTTTATAAAATTTCTATTGAATAGTAAATGCCTATATTTTTTAGATGGATTTAGTTCAAAATTTTAACTAGTATCAACTAGTATTTGTCTATTATTCTGAGATGAGGTAATAGTCGTACAAATGGTAACAAAGATGAGGACAACAGTCCGAATTATGTAAATATTTTAATATCAACAAATATAACAATAAAAATGGGAACAACAATCTGAACAATGTAAATAGTATGAATAGTAAATGTACGAATAATTGGGCATAAAGTTCTACAAAATTAAGTTAATCAGAGATTTTTCCACATAACATTTTAAATTCATTATTTTATACAGAAATTATGTAACTAGCATATATGTAAAATCAATGAGAACAATCATCAATAATTAGACGAAAAGAAATTCGAACTCGGTTAAAATATTTTGAGAGCCTTCATGATTATAAAGCTGTATCAACTTATTTTGTATTTATTATTTCTTTTAAATATGTTTAACAAGTGTTGTGAGGCCGATATTTACCTACATCATGGACTCTTCCAGTACTATATTACTATGTGAATGGTAGTCTTATAGGAGTATCACCAGTAGTGCTACCTTTGTCACTGTCAGCTCTCTGCCCGAAGGCAGATAGCACTAACTAAGTCGTGCCTCTGCCGTAGGGTAGAGTCACGACTGGGGAAAGATAGACAGATATTTTTGCCGAGGCTATATTGCCAGGAAGACCCATATAAAAATGACCTTGTGTCACATTTCGCCTTAAGTGGGAAGGCCGAGCACCAACGGCGTAAAGGGGACATTTTACTCCAAAATTTGTCCCTCGCCCGGGAAAGAACGACATGAGCAACAGGTGTCGCTGGACCGTTATCCTGCAACTGTGCGAATCAAAGACAAACTCACTATAGGAACATGGAATGTCAGGACACTGAACTGTGGACAACTAGAGAATGTTAAACAGGAGATGAACAGACTGAATATCAGCATCCTAGGAATATGTGAAACAAGATGGCCTAATAACGGAGATTTCAGTAGCGACACCCACAGGATAATATATGCAGGAGGAAAAAAACACGAAAAAGGGGTCGCTTTAATACTAAACAAACAAGTTAAGAGATGTGTACTTGGATACTGGCAACTGTCAGAGAGAGTCCTCTTGGTTAAACTGCGGGGAAGACCCCTCAATATAGCTATTATAGTAGTCTATGCGCCAACAACTCAAAGCTCAGAGGACGAAGTAGAATCATTCTATTCAATACTGGACAGTGCTAAGGCTCAGTGCAAAAGCCAAGAAGTCAGGATAATAATGGGGGACTTAAATGCAAAGGTAGGTAAAGATAGAGAAGGAGACACGAACGGCAACTTCGGTCTAGGAGAGCGCAACGAAAGAGGAGAAAAATGGATCCAATGGTGCTCAGCCAATGACCAGGTCATTACTAACACCTGGTTCCAAGAACATCCACGACGTTTATGGACATGGAGAAGCCCAGGAGGGGACACGAAGAACCAAATAGATTATATAACAATAAACAAGAGATTCAGGAACGCAGTAGTCCAATGCAAAACGTACCCAGGTGCTGACTGCGGAAGTGACCACGTCCCAGTCATCTGCAAACTAAAAGTGAAACTCCGAAGACTGAAGAAACCCAGCATAACACCAAGACTGCAATACGACACACTAGAGGATGATCTCACCCTGCAGAAAGAATATAATAACAGCGTAAAAAAGAAATATGAAGAACAAATTGGAAAAGGATACTCAAAATGGGAGTCACTAAAAGAAGCAATGGTGACCTCAGCGAACAACATAGCCCCAAAGGAAATCAGACGCAGAAGAAAAAATGAGTGGATGACCGAAGAGATCCTCCACATGATGCAAAGGAGACAAAAAATAACGCCAAGACACGGAGCAGAGTACAAAAAACTTAACATGGAGATAAGGAACAAATGCAGACAAGCCAAAGAGGAATGGCTCAACAACAAATGTGCAGAAGTAGAGAGACTGAGCAGGAACAACAAAGCAGAAATGCATAAAGAGATAAGAGAACTGACAGGACAAAAAACCTGTTCCTCAACAGGATGCATAAAATCCAAGGAAGGGACAATCATAGTAGAGAAAGAGGAAATACTCCAGCGATGGGAAGAATACATAAAGGATCTCTTTGGCGACAAGAGAGAACAACCGAGAATACACAAGGAGATGGATGGACCGGAAATACTAAAATCCGAAGTGGAAGCTGCAATGGCCAAAATGAACAGAAACAAAGCACCTGGCCCAGATGGCATAGTGATAGAGCTGCTGACAGCCTTAGAAGAATATGGCATAGAAAAGATTACCGACATAATAAACGAAATTTATAGCAGCGGAATAATACCAGACGACCTATGCAAGTCGATATTTATAGCACTGCCGAAGAAACCAGGTGCAAACGAGTGTGAACTACACAGAACTATCAGCTTAATGAGTCACATCACAAAACTGATTGTCAGAATCCTGATGAATAGAGCGAGAAGCAGAATCAGGCCAGAGATAGGGCAGGAACAGTGCGGGTTCGTCAAAGACACTGGAACAAGGAACGCCATATTCATGATTAGGATGCTCTCTGAAAGGGCATTACAAATGAAGAAAGACTTGTACCTATGCTTCATTGATTACGCGAAAGCATTCGACAAAATACGACACAAAGAATTGATGGAAATGATAGGCAACCTCGACATTTTCGGCAAAGATATAAGAATAATCAAGAATCTCTACTGGCAGCAAACGGCCTGCATACGGACAGGTAACGACCTCAGTAGATACACAAAGATAGAAAAAGGCGTAAGACAAGGATGTGTCTTTTCACCGGATTTGTTCAACCTATACAGCGAGAATATTTTGAGGACCCTAGATGACACACCAGGATTTATTATTGGAGGCCACAACCTGAACAACATAAGATACGCGGACGATACAGTACTGATTGCGGACACGGAAAGGAAACTGCAAGATCTCATACAGAAAGTAGCAGTGGAGAGTGACAAGAAAGGACTACAAATAAACTTTAAGAAAACTGAGTGCATGGTCATCAGCAAAAGATACAACCCAAAATGCTAAATACAGGTGGGGGATAACAGAATCAAACAAGTCCAAGAATTTAAGTACCTAGGAAGTGTTCTAACAGGAGATGGAAAGTGCGACACGGAGATCCGAAGGCGAATTGGCATGGCAAAGGACGCGTTCCAGAAGATGAGCAAAATACTAACACACAGGAAGATCTCAATAGAAACGAAGAAAAGAGTGCTAGACTGCTACGTGATGTCAGTTCTTCAGTACGGCTGTGAATGCTGGACAATATCATCGAAAATGAGGACAAAACTGGAAGCGGCCGAAATGTGGTTCTACAGAAGGATGCTACGTATATCGTGGACTGAGCATACAAGCAACGACGAAGTGTTAGAAAGAATGGCAACAAAAAGGAAATTGATGCTGAGCATCAGGAAGAGACAACTGAAGTTCCTGGGACACGCAATGAGGAAGGAGAGCCTGGAGGACCTGATACTGACTGGACAGATAGAAGGAAGGAGAGACAGAGGAAGGCAGCGGATAACATATCTGCAGAGTCTGATCAGGTGGATGACGGAACGGGGGTTGCCAGGAGCAACAGGAGCAAACATACTAAGAGCCACAAGGGATAGAGAGACGTGGAGATCCATGATCGCCTACGTCCTGAAGGGACAGGGCACATAGAAGAAGAGTGCGCAGAAGTGCTACTATTGACAGAAGTGCTACTATTGTCTGCTCTCTGCCTTCGGAGGAAGAGCGCTCTTTGCCTTCGGGCAGAGAGTACTAACCCAGTCATGGCTCCGCTGAAGGGTAGACTCACGACGGGGAAAGATAGATATTTTTGGCCGGGCTATATGACCCGGAAGACCCATATAAAAATGACCTTGTGTCACATTTCGCCTTAAGTGGGAAGGCCGACTAAATATTATAGCACCACTAGTGCGCAGCCGCGAACGACTACCCAATATCAAACACCACTGGATAGTAAGCTTCGCTTACTCTTACACTATTCTTCGTAACCTTTCTTTTTAATATAGCTTTCATTACCTCTAACCCATATTCCGTGTTTTCCTTCCGTGGCCTACACTTTGGGTTCACATCAGTGGCGATAGAGGATTCCAGATACGCACCCACACCGAAACCCCAAAACTCCAGTCCAACTTTAGTGGCGACAGAAGACTCGTTTAACCCTACTGGTTCCCACATCAGTGATGAACTAGTATTTGAGCTGACATTACTACATCAGCGAACAAAATGCAATACACAGCTACCTTTTACAAATAATATTCAAGGTTACTCAAGTATGTGCAAACAATAAACGTGCAGCCAAGTATCGAAAACGACTGCTTACAAAATTAACATCTTGTGCACAAAACAAACTGATAAACTCAAGAGCTCGAAGTACTACATTTGACTCAAGTTCGAAAAAAATATTCACCAAGTTGCGATTTCAGCAAATTGTATAAAATTTCATGGAATTGATTTGAATTCCTACAAAACTCGTGCATAAAATTACCGAGGTGAATTTTTCTAAAAAAAAAAGCAATTCTCCCAAAAGAAGGGAAAAAATCCAGTGCATTTATTTTTTTTTTTTAATAAGTTATATTCTTCTCCCCACATTTCTAAAAAAAGAGAATATGTGTGGAGAAAATTTAAATGGTCACATTGAAATTAACGGAACAACGGTATCTCGAAAAATCTAAACCAGTAAGTTGTTCTTAATTTTATTAATTGTCTGTCTATTTTTTTTTTAGAAAAAAAAATCTGTCTAGATTTTCCTGTGTACTCTCCCCTTGGTACACAGATTCTCAAAGCAACAGTAATTGCTGTCATTTTTTTCTGTGATCTTTCATGTCTTTATTCTACATATTATAAAATAGCTGTCATTTTGTTACCTAAATATGAAAGAATTCTAAAAATAATTGTCCAAATGTTAAAGGTCCAGATGGACCACCAACAAAAATCAGATGGAAGACAGCAGAAATTGGAAGAAAGATTCCTCAAATTACAGTCGGACCCACAAACAGGACAGAAACTTCAATAACAAAAAAGCGAAGAAAGACAGCAACACTACCAACAAAAATCAGACGAACGACAGCAATAACTGTTTATGGAGTTACAAAAAAAAACAAATAGAATTCCAACAATTTACACTTCAGAAAACAGAACTACAGCAAAACAACTTGAAGAATTACTTGTAAATGTATTTAACGGCTCTAAAATCTCTGAAAAAGATACGATATTTTTCCAGAGTACAATCTACAACTTGATTGAAAATTCGAATACGTACCATAGAAAGACAAAACATTCGAGGTTTTTTACAGGCGCTATGAAGATATTTTCAACGTAGACTGTGAACAATGGCCCAGTGAGAAAAAGGTACGTTTGTTATTAAGAAAACTGGGAACTATTGAACATAGTAGGTTCGTAGACTACATATTACCCAAGAAAACTCCGGACCTGAATTTTTCAGAGACTATTAAGCTCCTTTCGGGACTATTCGGGTCTAACATAACCTTGCTCCACAAAAGTTGGAACTGCCTGAACACAGTCAAGGATAACCAGCAAGATTTTCTAACCTTTGCAGCGTCGGTAAACAACTCTGTAATAATATCAAACTAACCTAGCTGACTGGACTGTCGACGATTTCAAGTGCTTAATATCCGCACAAGGTCTAGTATCAGTAGAAGACGCCGAAGTCAGACGTTGGGTACTTACCAAACTCGAAAACGAACAGAAATTGACTCTCCAAAACTTGGTAGAGGATTGTCAAAGATTAATTTCTGTCAAGTGTGACTCAAAAAACGATCGTGGAATCAGGTGTGGCTCAGACTGGAAAAATCACAAGCAATCCAACCTCTTATTCCGCGCAAAAATTCAAAAGGCAAATATCATGTTTTAAATCCCGCAATAAACAAAACACGAATAGGCTAAAAAACCTCCCAGACCATGTTACCATTGTAGAAAATGGCATTGGATGAAATTTTGTCCATCCAAGAAGAAAACACATTGCAAAATTTGCAATAAAAATGGTCATAACTTAACTCAGTGCTGGTACGCCAACAAAACGAGGAAACGCAAAAGTAAAATTAGGTAAGCCCAGTCAGACAAAATAGTCGATAGGAATTTAAGAAAATATGTGACTGTCGATATTTTTAATAACTCTATAAAATTCCAGCTTGATTCGGGTTCTGACCTATCGATCATCAACTGGCGTACTTGGCGAAAGTTAAACAAGCCGACTCTATTAAAGACTGGCGAGAATATTAACATCTTAGGCAAGGTGATTCTTACGGTAACATTAAATGGAGTTACTAAAAAGCTGAAAGCCTACTTACTAAAAAATTCGAAAAGCTATTCGAAACGGATTGGATAGAAAAATTCAATCTAATCAGCACTTTTGCAGAAAAATAGAAAGTACAACGTCCAATTCAGAAAATCTCAAAAAGGAACTCAAACAACAATTTCACCAGGTTTTTTTTTCTGGCGGCCTTGGGAAATGTCCTAAATTAAAAGCTAAGTTCAAGGTGAAGAACGGTGCAAGACCAGTTTTCAGAAAGGAACGGAATGTCCCTATCGCTGCTCTAGAGCAGAACAACAAAGAATTAGATAGACTCGAACAAGCGGGTATTTTATCAAAAACAGATTTCAACGAATAGGCAGCACCTACGGTCTGTGTCAAAAAGAAGTCCGTCTTTGATAAAATCATTCCACGGCAAGTGAAGTTAAAAAAACCGTCTCGCTCCCTAAGAAATTATTTAATCCTGGCAACAAAGTCCTTTTTAAGGCTTACAAAAACAACATTACATTCTGGTAAGTAGGCAACATTAAACAGAGAATTGGCGAACTGGTCTATATTGTCCAGGGACTGAAAAACACCCACACACGCCATATAAACCAGCTCAGGAAATGCCATTTGAATGAATCTGAGAAATCATCACAAAATATCTGCGAAGAGCCGAACGACATAATATTCGAACATTTCGATCTTGACACGCCCAAAGTCTCTCCGGAAATACGACGCTCGGTGAGAAAGAGAAAGTTTTCTCAACCACTCGACGTGAATCCCAAGAGGAAGAAGTATTAACAGTTTTACCTTTTTTTTTTCTTTCAAAAAAAAAAAAGAGGAAAACTCTTGGAAGTGGGTGTTGTTAGACCGATACTTACCTACAACATTCACTCTTTCAGTTCTATATTACTATGTGGATGGTAGTATTATGGAAGTAGCACCACTGTCAGCTCTCTGCCTTCGGGCAAAAAGCACTAACCCAATCGTGGCTCCGCCAAAGAGTAGAGTCACGCCTGGGAAAAGATAGATATTTTTAGCCGGGCTATATGGCCCGGAAGACCCACATAAAAATGACCTTGTGTCACATTTCGCCTTAAGTGGGAAGGCCAACTAAATATTGTAGTACCAGTAGTGCTAGCCGCGTACGACTACCAATATCGGACACCATTGGATATTAAGCTCTGCTTATTCTTACACTATTCTTTGTAACCTTTCTGCTTCATGTATTTTTCTTTACCTCTAACCCGTGTTCTGTGTATTCCTTCCGTGTCCCCCACTTTGGATCCACATAAACAAGTTTAATATTTGAGCTTATAAGCGGAACGAAAACGGGTATTTGTCACTTTTGATCATTAATATTTCAACTGTCCTATAAGCCCCACGCTGACACTCATCAATCATTGAAAATAAAAAAGCAACTGTGGATGACATAACAAAATATTTAATGTACCCAACATTTTTAAGCATATAAAACCTGTATTATGTGTGCAAAAATGTGTTTCTTTCTTTCCTTATTTTTTTTCTTCTTTGTTCTATTTTCTTGCAATTAAAACGGCAAACAAGTAGTTATTTAATTTATTACCATATGTTTTTAGTTTCGCTTTTAGATAACCATTTAGCTAATTTTCTTTTAACAAAAATTGATATATTAAAACGAACACACTCAAATGTCTTGTGACAAGTGTCATAATTACGTTAAATCGACTTCAATCAAAATAAGCTTCCCTTTAATTCGGAAAGAAACGACTATTTGTCTCGGTCGAATACAAGAATAAAAAATCAACTTAAAATATTTCCATTTTCAAACAATAGTCATAAATAAGGGAAAAAAACATTCACAGTTTGCAATAATCCGGAGAAATATACTTTCAAATTAAAAAACTTTGCAAGACAAAAACAAAACAGGTTAAGTGCTTTGCAAATAATTTGTCGCGGAACTCGGTCTGTTGTACGGTTGAGATAGTTTTGTATTTCAAGCTTAGCACCAGTTTTCTACATTTGAGCAAAGACAAAAGTTAGAAAAACGCTGATTTTGAAAGTTCTACTTCCTTTGGAGAATTAACATAACGTGATTATCCTGTTTTCGGTGATTCACTCTGGCAATCATATTGATTTTAATCCACACTAAGTTACATACGCATATGACGGCTAAAACAAATAAAGCTAAATAGATTTTCAATCAAACCTGTTGATTAAGAAACATACATTTCCTTATTGATGTTACCTGTTTAATCCCATGATTAGCTGCTTTACACGTGTCCTATATTCATCCATCTACCAATTTTAGATATTTTACTGGTTTAAGTGTCATGAATTTATTAGATAAATTTTTTGTTAGATTTTATTTTGTTTCACTTTCATCAATTTTAAGAGTGTGCGTTATCCGCGTGCCATTAAAGGGAAATAATGAATTAGTCTCCGACAAAATTAGAACTTTTTTATTCGTACACTAAGTTTACCTGATAAAAATGATATATCTATAAAAACTGACTCACAAGCGTATCAGGTTCGGGTTCAAATTATGACGAGGTCCGGAAGCCTGAGTCAGGGTTTACGCTGTCAATATAGCACCAGATATGACGACGCTCTCGGCTCGCTAGTTGTGATGGCCTCGTCACAGTAGCTGGTTTTCGAGTTGTCTATTACAACGGTGTTCCTCCTTGCCCACGCTGTTAATTTTGATCTCAAGGAAGACACGTTGAAATCCCGCTAGCCGTATCTTTACCATCTCAAACCAGACCGGACACACGTGCACATTTGGGTTAAATAAAAAAAACGGCACCAAAAAAAAAAAAAGAAAATGTAAATTCGATGACAACTGGGTAAGTTGCAAAAATGTCTTTATATATATAAAAAAAAAGAAATAGAATATAACAGTCGTCGAATCCCTATTCTTACAACAGAGCGAAAGTTTTTGCTTGATAGGAATGTTTGATCACTCCGATCGCAGATTTCAATTTTTTTTTCAAATTTTGACGGTTCAAATAAAGTCTTATCAGAGCTTTTCGCTGAAGCCTTACGGAAACCACCGAAGTGGGGTCTTTGTTGCTGGTTGTTTTGTTTTTAGGACATATCAACCTCGGCGGGTCATTTATTGCCAACTAAATTTTATAATAGTAATACTTTTTTCTTTCAACAATTTATTGTTGTATTTTTTATAGGTTTTGTGTCTCGTAATACTTTTTTTTATTTTTGAGTATCAAGATTCATTGGGATTTGTTTTTAAGGGCAGGGTCCCCAAGTCCTACCCTTGTTATTTAACCCATAACTGGAGGGAAGGGACGGATTAATACCGTTCCCAAGAGTACCAGTGTTTAAGTGAATTCAGGGTATTCAACTGGAATTCGAATTCGGCTCACCGATCTCTCTTTCAGAACCGATATCTACCGCACCATAACGCACATCCATCACTAAACGTTTACAGCAGCTGGTATAATCTAAGTACTGACCAGGCTCAATGTTGCTTAACTTCGGTGATCGGGCGAGAACCTCTGTATTCAACGTGATATGGCCGTAAGCCGGGGTCTTTGTGAAGGTGGTGGTAAATTCATCTTGTCTGCCTCAGCAAAAACTGAACTTGGCTCTTTGGTTTCTAGTTTTTATGCCTGTCCCAAATTTTCTTATGAGGTCATGACGGACACGGGTGGCCATGCTCTTAATCAATTAAATTATTTCCGCCTTCACATTTTGAGGTGGAATTGTTTTCTCCCCTTGGTTTAACCAATGAAATAGCAATATTTCTGTAGACGTCATTTCTTTTCATCTTCTTCTTCTGGTTCGAGTATTTACATCATCCATTTCCCAAGTCAAATCCTTTCCCAGCGAATTCGAGAATTAAGAATCTGACCTTCCTTAACCTCATCAAAAGTTTTCGATAGTCGTCGAAAACATATTTTGACTATCATTATTTTTCACTTCCATCAGCCACAAAGCCCAAAGCTTCCAATGATGTCTTTCTTAGTTATTTGTTTCCGCTTTGTCACATAATGGCTGCCCATGATGACCTCGCTTGACCTATTATTTTATACCCGCAAAATATATTTTCCCTTTTTATTCTCTTCTATTTTCAGCTAGTTTTTCAGATTTTACAAATTTTATAATAAATATTTTTTCTCGCCATTTATTTTCATATTGCGACGGTATTATGCACAATTAATAATGCCACTATTAATAATTTCTTTCGCTCTGTCGTACTAACGTAGTATCATATTTTTCCACGTGCAATATTATAGTATTATATATTTTTTCCACATTCAATATTACATTCTCATATTTTTCCACATGCCAAAATAGTGTTATAAATATTGTCGGTGGCATCTCTGGTATTGTTTTGTGTTCCTTACGTAATGGCCATATGATGTAAAAACACTAACACTAAAACGATAATGCGATTAAAAGAAACAAATATAGGATGATAGAAAAACTAATACAAATGGCGTTTTCTTTATTTTCAAATAGATTTAAGAAAAAAGTTTTGGTTTCATACTTGAAGATTTTTTTTTGTAGATATTGTATCTTTTTGAAGCCTGCGTGACATTTTCTTCTTTCATTGATGCTATCTTGTTTTATCCATGAAAACTTCTAAAACGAACTTGTCTGATCCGCATCTTTCGTCTATTGTTCAACTCCTCCGCTGAAATTTTCTTTACTCTTTTTCTCATCCCTCTTCTTCGCTTTTTGATTTACTCTTTTTCTACTTACTAGTTTGAGCCTTCTCTAATTTCAATATATATCAACTTTTTCAAAAAATTGCCTTCGTCTTTGTTTCCCAACACATTTAAACTTCTCTTTTTCTCTCTCTCGTCTTTGTTCACACATATTTTCTTTCCATCTTATTATTTGGATCTTTAATTCCCCACTCCTCACTTCGCTTTATTTCACTCGCAATCTTTTTGTCGTATTATTTACTATAATATAAGAATTAATCCTTTAACATAAGTTTGGCTCAAAAGGATCATTTTAATCGAATTACTATTTCTGACATTACTTTTTACATCATTGAAGAAATAATACTGAACTTAAGAAAATAATTGAATCAGATAAAATTTCATAAGAATAACTTTAACAATTTCGGAAACCTACGAAAATCTTCTTTATTTTTATAATACGATTTTCATTCTCATCTGCTGTTTGTTCTTTTTTCTCGGTTAAACTTGGTTAATATTAAGTTGGTCAAAAAATTAATTCTCAGAAGTAACTAAAAACAACGTCATTTTTATGTTTACCATGAAGTTTTTAACAACATATTGACAGCTTTGTTTCACTATATCTTTAAGACTAATTCATGATTCTACTGTTCTAGAGAATTTTATTTTTCCCTGTAAATAATTGCCTTGTCATTTGTTCGGACATATTCATTGTTATCAAGAGAATTCTGTAAAGAATGGTAATTTAAACTTGCATTACCCAATGAATATAGCAGATAAGTAAAAACTTCGCAGGCAATATGTGTTTATTTTGGCTTGGTTTCTAAATGAAAGTTGTTTCAAGTTATATTTATTACTTTTCCAATCTCCTTTTCGAGTGCCTTTTTTCGATTTTTTAAATTGTGAGTATTACTTCTTTAAATCAAACATTTGATTTTTCAGGAAGATCTTAAAGTAGCGAGCCTTTTTCAAATTATAAGTCTACACATGATAACCATTTCTGAATATAAACGGTCTATTGCTATTACTTGGAGTTGTTCAGGAAGCTTTCCACTCTATCTTTTGCCCTGCACATTCTTGTAAAGAAGCCGTTCTTCCTCATTCAATACAATTTACGGAAGTGACATGAGATGATTAAATTAACTAAGAATATTTATGTAATATTAGTTATCTTCCTCAATATTAATTGGGGAAGGAGAACTGTCTATCCACAGGAATTGACTAAGGTGTTTAGTTCATAATTTTCAGAAGGCTGATTAATACATCAAATACGCGAATAAGATCGACAATTAAAATGCCTGAAAATTGGCCTATATGCTGATATTAGACTGAATGGAACTTGGATAATAATTAATGTCAGACTTTCAGACATTTACAATAGTTGGATATTAGGTAGGTTTGTTATGTTCTAAATTTTATTAAATTCGCAAGAATTCTATTAGTAATCTATCTCTTTAAGACAATATGATCAGTCGAATTTTCTGGGCGTCATACAAGATTAATTCAATAGTGGCACTGATATGTCAGATGCTTGCATATGCATATGGAACATTTCTTAAAAAAAGAAAATGATGCAGTATAAAAACAAATAACATCATAGATTTAAATCCTGCTCATTTTTCATAGCCAAAGATAAGAACCTGTATGAACAAGAGATGCTTAGAATGACAAAATAATATGTGAGAACAATATTCATAATATATTATTTCGGCGCAACTTTAGCAAGAAATAGAGATTCATTGAATTATTGAATCTCTTTCACTATATCTTGCTAAATACTTGCTGAAAACGTAAGAAAGGTCTGACTCCAAAACGTTTGCATAAAATTTGTTAATTCGAATTACTATAAAGAAACAGTTTAATCTAATAATATATTAAACATTTAGACACTTGGAGTAAAAGTCTTTTCACATCTCTATTGTTGATTTGGATATATATACATTTTTTTGATTATGCAATTGTGATCAAGGATTGCTAACAAATGTTAAATTAATCTATTTAATTCTTTCATATGTTTTCTGTTCCATTCTATTTTGCTACAATTTTATACAACAAATATTTTTTGGTTATATTAAGCAATATTTTTAAAAAGACGTGAGTGAACTATATAATTTAAATAGAACGGAGATTACGATGCTGTTTAAGATAAACAAATAAATAGGATAATAAATAAGTACATAAGTACAGTCTTATTTGTTCAAGCCTTTTATGTTAGGCAGTCAGATACCTTTATCTATTAAGTGATCGTCTCAACTTGTTCTTGGTATATCATGGAACGTCTAAACTATAAAGGGAACTGTTTGATTAAATGATTCATTGAGCAACATTTTAGTTTGGAATTCTTTACCTCCTCTTTATTAAGCCTCTATATGTTGTTTCTAGAATTTCTTTGATTTTCTTTTCTTAGTAAAACCTTCTGGTTGTCATTTTTGACCGCACGGGTACATTAGTATATAACAAAAACAAATATTAATGATGAAACCATACCAAGAAAGAGTTAATAATTACAAAAAATGAATAATATTAAATAGTCGTAAATAATGCTAAATTCTAAACTCATAAGCTTTCAGTGAATGGGGCGAATATGGATCGCAAAATTATGACGTATCCATTGATGACGTAGATATTTATCACAAAAAATAGCCGAGACGAAAATACAAATAAACAGGAAATAACCCTAGCTGCCTATAATTAGTCGAATTCAACAGGTAGCGCATATCATATTACGCGCCCAATATCTAGAGTGCTCAAATTCATTTTTACTGAATGCCGAATGACACACATTTTCGTAACAAAAATTTATCGTAAATAATCAGGCCTATAGAAATAAATACATAATACTGTTTGATTATAAACAGAATATCTTCGTAAATATGAGTATCGATCAAAAAATGTTCAAGTAAATCATTTCAAATTGTGAGTTATTGAAAGACCATTTTGTTAATCTTTGTTAATTTCCGTAACATGTTTACTTTGTTGACATTACGATACATTTCAGTGCAGAGATGTTTATTTACGTAGAACCGAAAATTGTGAGATATAGGCTTTATTTGACTTCCTTTAGCCTGTTGGTCATTCGTGGTCGAGAGGTCTAAGACGTGCCAGATCAAATGGTAGCTTCTACGATATAGATAGAGGTCACAGGTTCGAATCCTGCCAAATAACACACATTTTCGTAACAAAAATGTATCGGAAATAATCAGGCCGGTAGAAATAAATATATAATACTGATTGATTATAAACAGAATATCTACTTAAATACCTTAATTACTCGCTGGACTGCCTGCATGATTTTTGCAAAATCTTTCATCTTAATAATAACATCAACGGTTTGACGATGAAACTTCACTTTCAGTAAGTTTGTAGCTTTCTTCATTACACCATGATGTTCGTTAGAAAGATTACAAAAAAAACTTAATTACAAAAACACTTTGGAGATCACAAACACAACCTATCCGCGTTTCCTTCACAAGCATACGAGGTATCCGTAGTAACTTTAATAGTTTATAATCATTCCTCACCCGATATCTTAGCTATATGTGACCCTTCTATCCCCTCCTCGGAGCTGTTCGTTCCTGGTTACCTTCCCTCTTCAGGAAGGACTCCAATGTCCATATGCATGGTCTTGGTATTATGTCAGCGAACAACTCCCTCTAGCCAGGTTCACATCTCTTGAATCCCTGGATCATTCTTTCATGTGCTTCCGTCTCTCAGTTCTAAGCTCGGTTAGCTATCTCTTTTTCCTCTACCGCTCCCCCTCCTCCTATGACTATTCGGTACTTGATAGCATCTCTATCAATATCGACAAGGCCATTTCTTCTCACCCATCTGCCCATATATTTGTGTTTGGAGATTTTAACGCCCACCACACCAAGTGGCTTGAAAACTCTGTCACCGACCTTGCTGGGACCCGCACCATGTATTTTTCAATAACACAAGCTCTAACGCTAGTGGAGGACTTCCCCACGCGTTTCTCTAATAACCCTAACGGAAGGGACTCCTTACTCGACCTTTGCTTTACTTCCATCCCAGACTCCTGCGCTACCAGGCAGCTCTGCCCCCCTCGGAAACTCTGACCACGCCGTAGTTTCCGTCAACATCTCAATCCGCTCTTACTCTACCCAAGAAAACCAGACCAGCAGAATATCATACTGCTACCAGAGAGCAGACTGGGACTCGTTCCGAGACTTCCTCTGCGACATCCCCTGGAACAACATCTTCAATCTTCCTGTCGAAGACTGTGCGTCCGAGGTCACCTCTTGGGTTAAGGATGGCATGGATGCTTTTATCCCGGCCAGGAAATTCCAGCTAAAATCAAATTCGTCCCTCTGGTTCTCACCCACTTGCTCGACCGCCATTGCCCACCGGAACAATTTCTTCCGGCTCTATCGAAGCTGCTTGTCGAACCAAAACAGACGCCTTTTCGCCTCAGCACGTAATAAGTGTAAAAAAGTACTGAATGAAGCTAAGAAGGCGTTTACTACCAGAATGAGGCAACGCATAGCATCCTCTAAGTTCGGCTCCAAAGATTACTGGCGACTCTGCAAAAGCGTGCTAAACAAGAGCATGACTTCAATACCCCCACTAATCAATGAATTTGAAGTTCTCACCTCCCCAGCAGACAAGGATGAATGCTTTGCCCGTAGATTCTCCACCAATTCGACACTGCACTCGTTAGAAATACCTACACCCGACTTCCCATCCAGAACTAAGGCTCAATTACATAACGTCCACATTACACCCTCTCTGGTCTCCAAGATAATTGCACAACTTGACCCACACAAATCGAGCGTCGACGACGGAGTCCCAATTATAGTACTGAAGAAATGTGCCCCAGAACTCTCCTCTGTTCTCTCTAAACTCTATAACCTCTGCCTATCTGCTTCCTGCTTTCCTGCCTGTTGGAAATCCTCCTGTGTAGTTCCTATATTTAAGAATTCTGGCGAACCCTCAGACCCCGCCAATTACCGTCCTATTAGTCTCCTTCCGATCTTCGGCAAAGTTTTCGAAGCCATTATCAACGCCGAGGTGATTCAGCATTTCACGGCCCAAAGGCTTCTTTCTGACAAACAGTACGGGTTTCGCTTCACCAGGTCTACTGCTGATATGTTAACGACCATTACCGAGTACATATACCGGGCTTTTGACAAGAATGGCGAAGCCCGAACCGTTGCCTTGGATATCTCCAAAGCATTCGACAGGGTCAGGCACGCTGGCCTCTTATGCAAACTGCGGAGTTACGGTAAAAATGGACATCTGTTTGTCCTCATCCAGTCATTCCTCTCTAACCGCACATTGAATGTAGTATTAAATGGGCATGCCTCCCAAAACTACCATACGAACGCGGGCGTCCCTCAAGGTTCTATCCTAGATGCCACGCTCTTTCTGATGTACATTAATGATCTCCCCGACGCCATTAGATCCCAAGTAGGCATGTACGCCGATGACACCACAATCTACTCTCGCCTCGATCAAAACCCCGGTGTGTGCGACAATGCGAACCTCGCTGCCGAGCATGAAAAGGACATCCAATCCGTAGTGGCCTGGGGTAGGAAATGGTTAGTAAATTTCAATGCTTCTAAAACACTACGCCTCCTTGGTCTTACACTTTCGGCGGACCTCAAATGGTATTACTATATTGAAATCATTGCCAAATCTGCCGCTATGAAAGTCGGCTCTATATGCAAGGCCCGGAAGTTTTTCCCACCTGATTCTATCCTGCACATATACAAATCTACCATCCGCCCATGTATTGAATACTGCTGCCATATCTGGTCGGGTGCCCCTGCTACTCTCCTTGGGCTTCTTGACAAAATACAAAGGAGAATCTGTAACGTGGTTGATAATGACTTGGCATACCGGCTGCAACCACTCTCTCACCGGAGTGATGTGGCTAACCTGTGCCTCTTCTACAAGTACTATCATGGCTTCTGTTCCGATGAACTCAGATCACTGGTGCCGCCTAAGCACGAATTTGCATGAGATACTAGATTAGCAACTAGGTCCCACCCTTTTACAGTTAAACAGATAAGATGTAACCGTAATTTCTACTCCAACATCTTCTTTTCTCGCGCTTCCCGCCTGTGAAATTTCCTTCCACAAGTCTGCTTTCCCGACAACTACAATCTCCAGGTGTTTAAATGTAGGGTCAATAGGCACCTCCTATCACACTAACTTCAACTTATTCTCAGAACACTCTCATCTACCCAACCCTCATTCTCGGTATCCTTACCCGTCTATCACCCACCCTCTGACATTTCCTATATTTAACCATCCTTCCTCCACTCCAATTAGCCCCCCTGCGCAGTAGTGGCAGTGAAATGCCTTGCTCGGGGTGAAGCGCTTATAAAAAAAAAAGTATAATGCAAAACTAGTAGTATACACACATAAACACGCACACACACGCACACACCCTCTTCCACTTTGACAGGTTAGGTCAACACACACTTAGATAAAGGACATATCAAAGCAGACTGATACCATCAGACCATAAAAATCCCAACTATCAATCACAGACCATAAACACACACACATACGTGCACTAGCACACTTACACACACACACACACACATACAAACACATACAAACCAACAGCAGCAGCAGCCAAGATGACCATTTGTCTAAAGTCTCGGACTCAAGTACTATCGCTCTAACATACTCAAGATGAGATTTTAATCTCGAAATATTATTGTATAATAAATAGGTGATATCCAACACATTATTTACCTTCCTTTATTTTACTAAACGCATTGTGACAGCCTTCAAAACCTAACCATATTTTTAAAAGTTATTTCATACGAATTAATAAAGTTATATCCTCCATATTTAATCATCATAGGATTTTGTCACGATTTCTACAATGTCATGCCAACTTTTATTTAAACTGTGCATTGCATTGTTGAAAAACGTTTCAATGAAGATCTTCCTGTATTTCTCGATATTCTATGTTGAAACTGTTGACAATACAAACAATATTGTATTCCTTCTATGAAAGAAGGAATAATCTGAAGAATGTTTTGTGTATATGGAATAATTTCTATTCCCAAGTCATAATTGTTTCTAGCATTTGTTTGCTGTGGATGGTTGATATCATGCAGAGTAATTGGTTGCTCGAGAAAATTATTTCCAACTCCGCAGATTTTATTTCAGAAAATTACGCTTAAAATCAGATCCAAGATTTAATAAGATTTCTTAAATTCATATTTTCTGAATTCGTTTTAATTTTATTATTATATGGAGAAAGAGGAGAGAAACAGTTGACTGGCATTATTTTCCCCAAATTTATATGTAACTTATCTTCCTGTGAATTGGGCAACAAGATAAATAATCATCGGTAAGATTCTTGAATTATCTATCTAGGAAAACTATTTATAGTCTCGGACTATATAAGGAGACGATTTATAATAAAATGAACAACATTGGCAACAGTTTGATAGAACAAGTCGACCTGTAATAGACACCAAATCCCCACTTATACCTACAAAAATATTACATAAAAATTGAGAAAGAGAGAAGGGAAAATAGAATGAAATAGATTCAAAATACATGTATTAGACAAGTTTCCACGTAAGGAAGTTTACCTAACAGCTAAAAATATGGTCTATGATATTTGGGAGATGAAAATAAAATGAAACAAAAAACTTTCCCATAAAGGAAAAATCTCAGTTGACGTGTGGATTTATCTTTATTTCAGTTTTGAATAAATTGTGAAGTACTAAGTCGTTTTGAAATGAGACATTTATTTTTTTTCTCATGACTTTTATCAAGTAACAAATCAAACGTCTTAACGTCCAATTGCTGCTTCTTTGCTCTTGGTGATTTATCGATTCTTGTCGAACACGTCACGGCGAAGTTATCTGTCAACCACAGACACGCATATTATCAAGACAAGCGACACACACGTCAGACTTTTGCTTTTAATCGAAAAGCAGTTCTAGTAACTAAATGAAAAATGACAATCTGCATGCAGTAAAAAAGAGGTTAAATAGATTATTCTTCACAGGTGAAACTTGAAATGACCCTAGTAAAATAAATGGAAAATGTTTAAGTAGATAGATAGATAGATAGATAGATAGATAGATAGATAGATAGATAGATAGATAGATATGAAGGGACATCTAAATGCGTAATTTGGCCATATTAATTTGCTTAATTTTTGTCTGGAAACTTTACTAAATTATGTTTGCGTTATGTGAAGTAGCATTGGTCTATTCGCTTGATAGTATTTTCTGTGTAAAATAAATATTTTCTTTGTTCTCAATAGGCGACGAACTTACTGATATATTTACAAACATACGCACAACCTGTTTTTCCTGTTAAATAAACATTGCAAACTTGATTTGGGGGTGCCAGACCATTTGGTTTGTCTACAGGTGCCGTTAACCCTAACCCTGCCGTTAATTTTGGTTCGTTTACCGAGTAGCTACCGAGTTCCCAGGCTATTTGTTCGTCTACCGAGAATCCATTAGGTTTGGTGATGGCAGGTCATCGGTTTGTCAAAGAAGTAGCGATTAGATTTGAAAGCGCCAGTCTATTTGGTTCGTCTACCGAATAAGTCATTAGATAACTGAATAGTTAATGAAAATTGAAGGACGAGACATCACAGTCCCTATAGACGGGAGAGAATTTAGGGGAGACCCCCTCACTCAAAACCAACGTTACCAGCGATATCAAAGCGAATACATACGTAAGCTTCAAAAACTAACTGAACATCTGTTTCTTTGCAAAAAAAAAAACTTACTAACTACAGGATGGGAAGGGTTTAGTTTTCGCCGTTCTAAGGAATAAATTTGCATTTGATTCTTGTAGATTGAAAGAAATGCAATAATCAAAGTGTGTATGGTCTTCGTCTAATTTTTTTTCGGTTGTATCTGTATAACTTTCTGAAAGCTTTTAATGAACAGACGCAAAAGATGTTACAACACTCACCAGTTAGAGACCTCGAGGAGATCTTAGTTTTTTTTTTTTACTAATCTCCCAAAGGAACTACAAAAACACAATTCACACTTTTCTATGTTGAAAGTAATTTCTAATAGTAAGCAAATGAAAAATTTAGAAGTTTTCATTGATAATGGTTTTAAAGCGTAAGCTTAGAGATGCTAACAATTTGGGTATGTCGAAAAGAAGCAGTAATATGTTTTCCTCAGGTGAAAAGATAAAAATCCTCAAACTTTTACGGAAAGAAATAAACATATGTTGATGCCCCTACTATGGGAAACTATTTGCTCTCCTTCAAAGAAAGCTGTTGAATAGAATTTTATTTGAATCAGTCTTTTACGTTATTGTCATTCTTGTAAATTTCTTATCATGATCTTTTTTTTTTAAATAAAGATTTGTCGTAAGATTAGATGTCTAAGATAAAAAAAAACCCATTATATATTGTGTTCAGTGATATTTCTAATGTGAAGCATTTGCTGCCGGATTAATTGTAACGTAATGCAAATCGATAAGAAAGAACACTGTTGAGATGAAGATGAAACGCTAAACCGTACATAGAAATGCATTTTTTATGATTGCGAAAAAGAAGAAATGTGGCTTATATTTCAAATACTATTTTCACAAGAAAACAAATGTTTCAAAGAACTATAAAAAAAAGGAAATAATTGTCATGATAATGTGTCGTAAAACTCGATGGGTTTTATTTGTAGAAGGACAAATTATATATTTTATTTTGTAGCCGGTGAGTATAACATTTCATTTTTATATCGCTTATGGATATTACATTATTATCTTTAGTATTCTATAAATTTAACATTTACTCTTTTATGCAATCTAATATTATTCTTTCATAAGCGATAAAAATATTTTGTTAATTCATCATTTATCATTTGTAAACAATGGATTTAATATTAATTTTATTTAAATTATTTGAACCTACAATCTTCCCTTTCGTAGTCAATGCAACTAATGTTCAACTGCCTTCTTCTGTGTTGTTACTTTGTAAATTTTCTGTTGGCATCTCGCATTAATTGTATTTTTTTCTTATTCTCTAACACTCAACACTTATATCCTGCATCTTAGTAGGTTTTTGCCTTACTCGGGTTGAAATAACAAAAAAACCATAAGATTGAAAAGTATTTCCATTTCGAAGTGTGTGAATCATGTACTTTTGTTTTATGATTTAGAGACGACGAAACGCTTAACTTGTAAAAGAAATCCTAATAGAAACTTTAATTAGTACTTTGCTTTTCCCAGGAAGCTTCAAGTGAGAATATGATTAGCAGACGTGTGGAAAATTCGATTTCATTTTTAGAAACGAAATATGAGACAATCGATATTCTGAACGCAAATACACACATTGAGAAATTATCTTTTTTCACCTATACACATTTACATATATTGTAAGGGAAATGGAAAATAAATTCTGACAATATGAGATACAAAATAAAATAAATATTTGAGAACAACAAAATATGGATTTATTATAGGATAGACAACATTATAATGTTCTGGTTGTTATAACAATTACCAGGGCTTTATATATATATATATATATATATATATATATATATATATATGGGTGCGGTTATGTGCATTTGCTTGTTTGTGGGTGTGTTTGTGTGTGCGAGCAACTATAGTCTTGTATCAATTTCAAATATCTTTAAAAAATTTATAGACGGAATCATCAGTCAGAAATGTAAATATATAGTCAAGAATCTTTTTTTCAGAAATAGTTATAACATGTCTGGTTTCGATTCTCATCAGGTGGCCCTCTTACAAATTTAGTCAAATTGTATTTCTCAGTTCTTGTGTCAAACGTAAGGAATATTAGTAAAGCCATTTATACTTCAAACGAATTTCTCTTCTTTATAAATTATCTAAGCAAATGTAAATGAAAGCAAATGTATTTCTCTTTAAGACTCACTGTAAGAGACTTATCAGCGTTTTCATTTCTACTCGTCCTTATCTATTTTCTGTCTTTCACTGACTGGCTTATCAGCAACAGAACAAGTAACTTTAATGATTTTGAATCCATTCTTCCACTGAATTGCCGATCCGGACTCTATTGTTGATAGAATTCAGCTAAGTCTTCAGTTAAACAACATTGTTCTTTTCTTAAAAATATATTATTTATCAATCAATTAATTTTTTACATCATTTATTAAAACTTTTAAAATATTTTTATATGAATATTGATATTTTTAGAAATTATTTAAATATAAAAAGTAAATTTCAATTTATATTTTACAATAAATTAGTTAACATAAAATCGAATTGCACAGTGAGTTCACAGATGCCGCACACACACACGCACACACGCACACACACACACACACACACACACACATATATATATATATATGTGTGTGTGTGTGTGTGTGTGTGTGTGTGTGTGTGTGAGTGCATGCCTCCTTATTGCAATTCGAGTTATTTTGTAGAGCAAAAATCGTTGATAGCAGATAAAAAGAAACAAGTAAAGCGAACTTCAGTTTCTGACTGATTTACTTATCATGAACTTTTTTTCATATATAAAAAGAAGAATGCAAACAAGATTTTATCTTGTCTTTTGTCAGACATTTTTTAAATAATAAATTTGACTCGGCATTCTAGCAGAAAGGTAATTGCGAATTAATAAATTATGCAGATAGTAAAAATGAAATGAAAATATTCGGTCAGTCAGTTAAGTGATACGCGCTTGGCCGATCATGTCTCGAAAGAGACATGACTGACTGGACAGAAGATTATCACAAAGTAGTTTGCCATTGCTAACTGCGGTAGATTAGTTGCCAGCGAAGGCTACATAATCCATTCTGTTCTATTATTTAGCCCGTAACTGGAAGGAAGAGACGGATTAATACCTTTCCCAAAGGTAGTTGTGAGTAAATGAAAGCTAAGAATTCAACTGGAATTCGAACTCGGCCTCACGATTTCTCATTCAGAGCCGATAAGCTGCTCGTCGAACCAAAACAGGCGCCTTTTCACCTCAGCACGGAACAAGTGTAAAAAAGTACTGAACGAAGCCAAGAGGGCGTTTGCTACCAGAATTAGGCAACACATAGCATCCTCTAAGTTTGGCTCCAAAGATTACTGGCGTCTCTGCAAAAGCGTGCTCAGCAGGAACAAGACTTCAATATCCCCACTAATCAATGAATTTGAAGTTCTCACCTCCCCAGCCGACAAGGCTGAATGCTTTTCCCGTAGATTCTCAACCAATTCGACACTGGACTCGTTAGGAATACCTACACCAGACTTCCCACCCAGAACTAAGGCTCAACTAAATAACGTCCACATTTGACCCTCGCTGGTCGCCAAGATAATTGCGCAACTTGACTCACACAAAGCGAGCGGCGGTGACGGAATCCCAGTCATAGTACTAAAGAAATGTGCCCCAGAACTCTCCTCTGTCCTCTCTAAACTCTATAACCTCTGCCTATCTGCTTCCTGCTTTCCTGCCTGTTGGAAGTCCTCCTGCGTAGTACCTATATTTAAGAATTCTGGCGAACCCTCAGACCCCGCCAATTACCGTCCTATTAGTCTCCTTCCAATCTTTGGCAAAGTTTTCGAAGCCATTATCAACGCCGAGGTAATTCAGCACCTTATGACCAACGGGCTTCTCTCTGACAAACAGTATGGGTTTCGCTTCACCAGGTCTACTGCTGATATGCTAACGACCATTACCGAGTACATATACCAGGCACTCGACAAGAATGGTGAAGCCCGAACCGTTGCCTTGGATATCTCCAAAGCATTCGACAGGGTCTGGCATGCTGGCCTCTTGTGCAAACTGCGGAGCTATGGGATAACTGGACATCTGTTTGACCTCATCCAGTCCTTCCTCTTTAACCGCACATTAAAGGTGGTATTAAATGGGCATGCCTCCCAAAACTACCAGACGAACGCGGGCGTCCCTCAAGGTTCTATCCTAGGTCCCACGCTCTTTCTGATCTACATTAATGATCTCCCCGACACCATTATATCCCAAGTTGGCATGTATGCCGACGACACAACAATCTACTCCCGCATCGATCAGAAACCAGGTCTGGACGACAAAGTGAACCTCGCTGCCGCACTTGAAAGGGACCTCCAATCCGTAGTGACCTGGGGTAGGAAATTTCAATGCCTCCAAAACAAAGCTGTTATCAGCTAATCACCATAGACAATCGCATCTACCTCCCATTAGCATGGGACAGGCTAGCCTCCCAGAGAGTAAAATACTACGCCTCCTTGGCCTTACACTCTCGGCGGACCTCAAATGGAATGACTATATTGAATCCATTGCCAAATCTGCTGCTATGAAAGTGGGCTCCCTATGCAGGGCCCGGAAATTTTTCCCACCTGAAACTATTCTGCACATATACAAATCTACCATCCGCCCGTGTATTGAATATTGCTGCCATATCTGGTCGGGTGCCCCTGCTGCTCTCCTTGGGCTTCTTGAAAAAATACAAAGGAGGATCTGTAACGTGGTTGATACTGACTAGGCAGACCGGCTGCAGCCGCTCTCACACCGGCGTGATGTAGCTTCCCTGTGCCTCTTCTACAAGTACTTTCATGGCTTCTGCTCCGATGAGCTTAGATCACTGGTGCCGCCTAAGCACGAATTTACACGAGGTACTAGATTAGCAACTAGGTCCCACCCTTTTACAGTTAAACAAATAAGATGTAACCGTAAATTCTACTCCAACAGCTTCTTTTCTCGCGCTTCCCGCCTGTGGAACTCCCTTCCACAAGTCTGCTTTCCCGACAGTTACAATCTCCAGGTGTTTAAATGTAGGGTCAATAGACACCTACTATCACACTAACTCCCAACTATTCTCACAACACTCTCATCTACCCAACCCTCATTCTCGGTATCCTCACCCGCCTATCACCCACCCTCTGTTATTTCCTATATTTAATCAGCCCTTCTCCACTCTACGTAGCCCCCTGCACAGTAGTGGCAGTGACATGCCTTGCTCGGGGTGAAACGCTTATAAAAAAAAAAAAATATCCACTGCACCACAAAGCACAGCCAAAGCAAAATGAAGCGTTAGATTGCCATGTTAGCATACATCATAAAGAGACAATTATTAGGAACACCATCTTATACTACATCACATGACAGGATTACAATCCTGGGAGACTCAATATCAAATTCATTGCTGCATCGTTTGTTGTTGTAAATCTGATTATTCTGCTTTTGCATCGCATTTTTGCGATAATCCATACATGAAAACCTTTTTCTTTACCCTTGGAAATACTGTTTGTGTAGAGATTTCAGTTAAGACACAAAGAAGCTGACGAAATGAGAAACTCATTTGCATGAAAAACAGTTACTACGCGAACAATAAAATGGTGATTTCAAAATGATCCGCCAGAGACGAAATTATTAATAACGAACCAGAAATGCGGACTAATCGACAACTATCAGGGTGAAAGAAAATCGTATTAAAGCTGTTTTAACAAACATTTTATTTTATTGGTCAAAATGTTAATTAATTTTATAAAAGGTTGTGGCAGTATAGATTTTACAAACCAGTGGCAGTATCTGGGTGGTTAGATGAGGTAAAATCGTAATGTAAATTAAAATAAAATTCATGTGCACAATATCGGCTATTTTGAAAAAAAGAAGATAATTCCTCTAACAAATACATTTTTTTTTTCGGCGAAAAGCTTTGAATAGAAGGTCAAATCAGTCGCTTTTCAAAGTAACTAAATTTGGCAAAAGAGAGTAGTCAATATCCATAAAATATAAATAAATAATTCAAAACTCATGTTGTTAAGTTTGTTTCTTTTTTATTTATTTATTTTTATTTTATCAAAAACCAGTGAAATATCACTGCATAAGTTCATGTCAACTTTTTGTTGTTTATATAAAATGGTCGCAACTTGACACTGGCGTTTGTTCTGGTGGTGATTTTGGTTGTGTTTCAGTTGCGAGTCAGACTTTGATGAATGTTGTTTTCTCTACAAAAAATGTCTTAAAGTCGGAGGATGAAATGTTTTACTTTCGCCATCTTATATAAGTATGTGAATTTCGGGATGGTGTAAGTGTCGGAACTACAACAAAAACATTCAGAAAGTTAATTCGGTTCGTGTTGGTAGATTTTTTTCTGAGTAATCTTCACCTAAACGATCGACCACAATTCGGGAAAACATCCAACATCGATGAAGAGATTTTCCTTGTCATTATGGAGAATACATTAAAGAATTCAACGGAAGTGTTTACTAAGAGTTTGAAAATTGATATCACAATGTCCTATCTCTATTTGAAGATACATGAGTTCAAGAAAACGGCCGATTTAGACAAATTAAAAAGGTGTGATTTTCAAAGAAAATACCAAAAACAGCAAGTTGCTAAATGGATCTTGTAGAAGCTTAAAGATTTGAAATGGAAAACTTTACAATAGCCAAAATATTCTCCTCACATGATTCATTTGAAGTTTCATCAGTTTTGGTTAATAAAAAACAATTTGAATGACAAACCATTTGACTCTACAGTCAGTTAAAAAAGAACTCACAACCTTCTTCCAACAAAAAACACAGTTTTAATGTTTTGGTTTTTTAACTTTTCTAATAGGTCACGATTTCTGTTTAGTTGATGTACCAACAACAACAACAATAGTAATAATAATATTGTGCCACCCTCTTGAATCCTTAACTTTGAAAAATTTCCTTATACACAGAATCTAAATGTGAGAAACCGAAGGCACTGCTACATCCTACCGCCTGAATATCTAACGAGAAAACTTTCAATGAGACTCTTTGTCTCCACCTTTGTTTTGTCTTTCCGTAATTCCCCATTCGCATGAACTAAACAATAATAGCTGTGGATACAAAATAGATAGCAAAGTAGTTAATCGCCTACTCTATATGGATGATATCAAAATCTTTGCCAAAGACGAAAAAAGTTGAAGGATTTCCTCGATATTATAAAATGATTCAGTGACAACCCAGGTATGCATTTCAGTTTTCATATCTGGTCGGGCGGCCCTGCCATCCATCTCAGGGTTCTCCAGAGAAGAATCTGTAATGTGATTGGTCCCGACCTGGCCATTTTCTAACCGGCGAGATATGGATTTCCTCTGTCTATTCTACAAATATTTTCAATTACTTCTGATCCAACGAGCTTAGCTTACTGATGGCCCCTCCACAAAAAATTACTCGAGCAACCAGACTGACAACAAGGTGCCACTCATTTTACAGTTCAATTAACCAAATGCAGCCTCCACTACTACTCCAACGTTTTCCTTTCTCGCACTTCTCGCCTGTAGAAATCCCTTCATTATACATGTTTCCTCGACGGCTACAATCTCCAAGAATTTAAATGCAATGACAATTCTCGTCACTTGTCAACTCAGCTCCAGTCCTGCTCTCGTCCTTTCCCCATCAAGCAGTCTATTTTGTTCTTTTCCTTTCTCATGCTACCCCCACAACTGTCTTCACACTGTTATTCCCATCCTCTACTTACCCTTTCTCCAACACCCACTGTAACCAGTTTGTCTTTCTCTTCACTATCCTCCTGCGTAACCTTTAACCATTCTCTTATGTAGCCCCCTGCGCACCAGTGGTGGTACCGCCTTGCTTGGGGCGAAAAGATTAAAAAGAAAAGGAACTTATGAAAAGTAGACTCAGCTATGGTCCTTTTCTTGTAAACGGCAATTGCCGTCTTTTTCTGTTCAGTCTCTTTCATCTTTTTCTTTTCTTTTACGGAAATAAAAGAGCATCAAATAACGAGGCTGAATCTAACTTTTCTCCAGATTTAATTTAACTAAAAAGAATTTAAAATTATCATTGTACAAACATATCGTATAGAAAGATACACTGAAATATAATTCTTTGCGAACATGTACACGTAGACATAAATTTTATTAATGTGTACAATGAAATCACTTGTTTAAACACCAGCTATTAGAAACAGCTGATAACTTTTGTTCAAATTATCTATCATGATGTCAAGACGTTAATTTGTTAATTTTTTGTACTTTTTGTGAATTTTAAAGAAAGCAAAAGTTTACAGATTTTCTTTCTTTCTTTCTTTCCTTCTTTCTTTCTTTCTTTCTTTCTTTCTTTCTTTCTTTCTTTTCTCGTTTTCTATTTTTATCTTTTTCTTTCCATCCTGGTTTTTTCAAACCGTTCGATTTTAGCACGTCTTTTTTAAAAATATATTTTAGTAACGTTTTTTCTCTTTGTTACAGTTTTTGTTACAATGACAAAAATCTTTTCTTAGTTTTTGTTTTCGTTTCCTTTATTCGTTGCACAAAAAAGATATGATTTTTCCCTGATGTGATGCAAAATTCTTCCTTTTAATTTTCCTTCCATTTCAGCACGACATCTGAAGTTGGGGCTGAACTCGACTCTTTCGACTGTATTTTTATTGTATGGAATAGTTTATCATAGAATCAAATGAAACCACCAGCTGCTCTAAACTAAATATTTCAACATTTCATCAAACTAGTTTGCCACCTAACCTACTTAACAGAATGTTTAAGGACAAGATGAGTAAATTAATGGACACACTTAAAACAAGTATGCTTTTATTCTAATAAATTCTAATGATTAAAACCATTGAATTTTCAATGCACGAAAAATAAAATTCAGGCACAATTTGATAGTAGACATTAATTTTCTTCAAATTTAATTATGAAATATTTTCTTATCTTCATTATTTAGTTTATATTTATGACAACGATTGTAACATATGTAAGACCTCATTAAAATATATTTATTTGCCGTTTATTCGTTAAAGACTGATTTTGGATCCGAAGATTAAACACAAATACACTTTACATATTGTCTTTCATAATGAGTAGATTATAATTCTTGGATTCCATGCTTTAGGAAAATCAAATATTAGAAAGATAAGAAACTTGCCAGGGCTGACAAAGCAAGTCTCGCTGCTGATCTTGCAAAGGACCTAAAATATGTGGGGGATTGAGATAAATTTTAATGCTTCCAAAACAAAGCTGCTGTCTTTTAACCACCAGAGACAATGTCTCGTACCCAACATTAGCATTGAGTAGGCTAGGCTCCCTGAAAGCAAAACACTGCGCGTCCTCGGCCTAACTCTCACATCCGACCTTAAGTAAAACGACTACATTGAATCAATATCTAGGAAGGTCGACTCACTGTGTCGGGACAGGAAGTATTTCTCATCTGAATCCACCTTGCACATATACAAATCTATTATCCACTAGTTCATTGATTGCTGCTGTCACATCTGATCACGCGCCCTAGGGTTTTCGACAAAATTCAAAGGAGGATCTACACTGTAACCGATCCCGACCTGACAGCTCGACTCCCGTCACATTCTCAACGACAAGATGTTGCTTCCTTCTGTTTCTACTAAAAATATTTTCACTGTATCTTCTTTTCTCTTACTTTCAGTCTGTGGAACTCCCTTCAGTATACTTGCTTCCCTGATAGCTACAATCTATAAGAGTTTAAATGAAACGTTAATTGCCATCTCTTATCTTTTTGGCTTCTATCTTTTCCCTGACATCTTTTTCTTCTCTATTGACTCTCTACTCTCACGCAGCTCTCTTCAAACAAGTGTTTCCATTCTCATCTTCGACACCCCTTCTGATCTGTTCTACGTTCTCGTCCCTTTCCTCTTATGCAATTCTGTGAACAAGTCGCACTATTGCCATGCTGGAGATGAAACGCTTATGAAAAAGTGAATAATTAAAAAATAATCAAAGAATTAAAGGTTCCACAATAACACTTATTGAAATAAATTATTAGATACTGATCTTGAGATTAAGGACAGAAAAACTAATACAAGAAAAAAAGGAACCGAAATTAAAGAAAACAGAAAATGATTTAAAATGTTTAATAATGTTATTTTTGTTACCATGGCTCAAAATTCAAATTATTGGATTATTTTTAGATATATAAATAGCAAATTACTATTCAGGTATCTAGTTTTTAGAAGTTCTCTATCAACAGAACTGGTAGCAAATAAACATCTATAGGAAGAATAAATAAACATAAACTTCACCTAAATTTAAAATTTTTTTTACTGAAGAATTTAAGAATTATTTGTGTAAGTTCTCTGTATGTGCCTTTGTGTGTCCATTTTTGACCACGTCTCTGTATGCCTGTGTGTATTTCTGTTGATATATATATATATATATATATATATATATAGAGAGAGAGAGAGAGAGAGAGAACGAAGGGGGTAAAATCGCTCGCCGACTGACGCTATTTCGGTCAGGTTTGAATCCTGGGTAAAAAGCAATCAAAATTTAACCATACTGATGAGCTGTGATACAGCGAAACAGAACTGTCTGCGGATGACTATTTACGCACTCACACACTGATTGAGCATTCTGGAAAAATGGTAGACTTTGGAAAAACTGTACCTACTCTAGCATCTATGCATTGTTCTTTCAGTAATAAATTAGTACACTCTCACTACTGGAATATGAATGTATGGTATATCACACGATAAAAGTCTCCCTCCTTCTACCAAGCGCCCATAACTCAGAAGTAGAATCGCCGACTGACCCCAATAGGTCGGGTTTCAATCCTGTGGAAAAAAAAACATCGGATGTCTAACTGTACTGACGAGCTGTAATTCAGCGAAACAGATCTGTCTGCGAATGAATATATATATATATACTACCGGCCATAATTATTAGGCAACCCCAGTTTTTTAAAAGAAATGTTGTATTTCATTCTATTTTTAGTATTTATTGCCAAGTGGATTATTCATTTTAATTCTGCACAATAATATATGCATCAAATGAACTGTTCTGGTGTCCAATTCTTGTGATCTCTTCCCAATATTAGTCTCTTCTCATTGGCTCACCAAAGCAAAGGCCTCTTAGCTGCCTTGTAAATTTTTGCAAAGTAATAATAAAAAAAACTATTTTATTTTCATTTAGAATTATCCACTTGGCAATAAATACTTAAAATAGTATGAAATATATAATTTCTTTTAAGCAACTGATGTGGCCTAATAATTATGGCCAGTAGTATATATATATATATATATATATATATATATATATATATATGTGTGTGTGTGTGTGTGTGTGCGTTTTGGTAGAGGAACATGTTCGAGAGAGTCAGAGAATTCTCGGAATGTTAAAGCAAATAGTTTTTCTTGTTCGTACACGACATCAAGAAATTCCCCTCCTACGAATTCCTCCAAACTAAATCTAAATACTCCCATTTTGATTTATGCATGATATCCAATTTATAAGATCAGTTAACGCCTACATTCTAGAGAGACAAATTTTGTTAAACTCATTTTGCTTCCG
Organism: Ascarosepion bandense; assembly: GCA_037127315.1. NCBI lineage: Eukaryota > Metazoa > Mollusca > Cephalopoda > Sepiida > Sepiidae > Ascarosepion > Ascarosepion bandense. Next base: position 3,683,199 of record JBBBDQ010001209.1, read on the forward strand.
GATATTTCGTTGCTAAACCACGTTTGTTATTTCAATCATTTAATCAGTAAACCAAGAATTGATGATTATTTTTGATTTTGAGAAAAAAGATAAAAGACCTCTGCAGGCAAATACCACATGTCTACAAATATAATCAATCGATCGGAGCATGCGTATCAGGAATTTTCAGTATCGTCCGGGAAGGGAAATTAATCCTGCTAGAGTGAAATACAGCGGAAATGCGGTCCAACATTTACACCGTTTGACATAGAGTGCGGCACATACCCACATTTGTTGGAAACCCTGTAAGGACAAACCTAATTAAAGGTCTAATATTGGGATCGCTTTCCTAACAACTGTCTCATTCCCAAAGTTACTTAAGATACGTTCCTTTCTTGATTGGGGGACGGATATTAAAATATTCCAGAAAAGACGTATCTTCTTGTCTAACATTTTCAGCATATCTAGTAATTGAATTCTGAGGGAATTAAAGATCTTGGCAGGAAATTATTATTAGCGGTCACGACATTTAAAAATATGAGATTTGCAAATGATACAATGTGGATATTAGGCAAAGAAAGGAAACAAGAATTTTTAGAAGGTAGTTACGAAAAGAGAAAAGAAAAGAATAAACATCGATTGTAAAAATCTAGAATGTATATTTTTCAGTAAAGAAACAGCCTGATTCGTAAATAAGAAATAAGAGAAACCCAAAATTTCAATATCTTGGGAATGTGTTAACAACGAACTTAATAAAATATAATGTTATATATCGACAAACAACAAACACGCATATATATAAAAATATAAAGTTATATTTTTATTACTGACGATGGACCGTGTAGAATAGGGAACAGAGAATTGAGAGAGCGCGCTTCTAATGGGTTGACGGGAGTGTAGTCTTATATGTTGTGTCTCTCTTCACCGGCCGATCTCTGTTGCTCCTCTACTACTGGCGAATCCGTGTGCCGAGGTCTTTTTATAATCTTCCAGAACCGGGACTTTTTCTTCCGGTTTTGCCTCTCCCACGCACGCCTACGTAATTCTCAGAGACACCTGTTCTGTTTGCCTCTGTAGTTATTTCCGCTGCTGCCGGAAATAAGGTCAAACGACATCCGTTCCTTTCAACGACCGGAAACACCCTCGCTTGCATCAGCCTTCCTCGGGTGGGGCCAGATTGTTATATTACATTCCTCGCCCTCCCATTTTCCAATATGTTCACCTAAGAACATTTTAAGCGCAACACCCTCACACTCCTCCCCATGCCACACAAGCCCGACAATTGTATAAAACATGTGCACGCCAAAACAACAAAACATGTGCATGCCGAAACAAAAAAAACAACAACAAAAATATTTAGGGAAGTCTACATCGGCAACCCAACAATGTTCGTGTCCATCGTGAAAATTGTTCTACCAGCTCGATGTTTCATTGTTCTTTCTTTTTTTTTTTTTTTTTTAATATCCATTTTCACAGAATTGGGCAAAGTTCTTAAAAATGTTCATTTTCTTTCTCGACTCTGTCCACAAGCGTAGACGCCTCGATGCACGACCACATGATCATAGGCGGTAACCGCGCCCCAGTTTCTAAACTGACATCGAGGAAATGACCTTTGACCAACACCATGCGTGCTTCTGCTCGAGTTTATTGTTACACATGTAACTTCATTTAATTTAATTTAATTTCACACATACTATGTTTGAACACAGAAAAATGGCCATTACCTGCAGTACATATCATTCATAGTCTGACCGAGAAATGTTCAATAGAAAACGAAGAAAATTACCCTGATTCCAACGTTAATCCGCATGCAATTTACTTGTGGAGGATTAGAGGTTTCATCTATCTTAATTTAGTCTTAAAAAAAAAATGGACCCGTGACTCGTAATTCCTTAGTTTGTACCTTCCGCATGTTTTGCTATAAGGAAGGTGACCTAACTATTTCACTTAAACTATCGTTAATCCTCCCACTGCTTTCCTTCCCAATCCTATAGCATATCAGCCAATAAGTCTACAAGACTTTTCAGTTGTTCTTTCTTTTTGTTCCGATCAACTGTGGAATCTGCAGGTCTATCCGTGCTTTTTGCCCCAACAGACGTTTGCCTCATTTGGGCATCTTCGCTGCTAGGTGACCCTAGAAAAACCCTGATCTACATGAGTACATCCAGACGTTTCGCACTTTGAGCAATCATCCTCGAACGTGGATGAAACATTATTTATACCACCGATTCTATCATCTCTATCAATAGTTGACACGTTTTTATTCGCCATTTTACGTCGCGTCATGATGCGACGCTCCATTAATGGAACATCAGACTCATCGTCTGATTCCACACGTTGGTGTCGATATTTGTGTACTGGAAAGTCGGTCTGTTCCGCTCCGGATTCGTCATCCGAATCACTGGATTCTAAAGCAACCTTTGCGAAAGGAAAAGGAGGGAAGTCACATTCCTGTATGTGGGGTTGCTGCCTCTTTAGGTTTCTTGTCTGACACGGGATACATTTACCTACGAAATCATTTATTTCTCTAAGTAAACAAGGCCAGAAATACTTTTGTTTTATTGAGTGGAATGTCTTATCCACCCCCATATGGCCACTGTCATCATGGTATTGAACTAGCACCCTTTTTCTAAGGTGAGATGGTACATACAGCCTGATGAGGGGTTCATCATCAGGTTGAGACAAATAGTACACCACCTCATCCATTACTATATATCTCTTCTGTTCTGCTTTGGTAGCCCTACCATTTCGTAATCTAATCTTCAGGTCTAAGATGTTTTTGTCTGATTCTTGCTCCCCGATTATGTCTATTTCTTTCAATGTGGGCCGTTCGGGTGCCTCTGATGAATTTCCGACATTTTTATGGGCTGCTAATTCTTCCGGCTCCATTAGGTTGGAGTTTATAATACTAACCAAGTAATTTCTATCATCTATATCTACTGGAGAAGCAATATGGTCTTCGTTCACATCAACAGCGCGTGATAAGAGATCCGCGCAAACATTATCCTTACCCTTAAGATACTGTATGCTGCAATTGTAGCCAGACATGCTCAGAGCCCAAGTCTGTATCTTCTTATTTTGTATGGGCGAGTTAAGTAAGTGCTCCAGGGGCCTATGATCAGTGTATATTGTGAATGTGCGCCATGCAGGTAGTGATTCAGTTTTTGAAGAGCATAGTGTATGGCATAAGCCTCTTTCTCTATAGTTGACCACCTCGTTTGTGTGTCACTTAATTTATGGGACAATAAATAAATTGGTTTTTCTACATCCTTCCTATTTTCCTTATCGTACACCACCTGGGATAGGCATGCGCCAATCGATTGATCGGATGCGTCAGTATATAACCTATACGCCTTATTTGGGTTGGGATAGGCTAGTGTTATCATCTCCGCGAGCTTCGTTTTTAGTGTATCGAAAGCGGTTTGGCAAGCATCGTCCCATTGGAATCGTGCATATTTCCTTGTCAAATTGACCAGCGGTTCGGCTATATCAGAGAAATTTCTAATAAAGCGGCGATAGTATGAGGTCATCCCAATAAAAGCTCTTACTTGCCTAACAGTGGTTGGAGTAGAAACTGACTTTATAGCCTTGACTTTATTGAGGTCTGGTTGTATTCCCTCTTCACTTATCTTGAACCCCAGGTATTGGGTCTCTTTCTTAAAGAACTCACACTTAGCTGGCTTCAGTTTAAGGTTGTGCTTACGTAGACTACTCAAGACTGTGTCTATATGTCTTAAATGATCTTCCACCGTATTTGAAAATATCAGAATATCATCTAAATATGCCAGAGCAAAATCTTCCTGTCCCTGTAAAACAACTGACATTAATTCCTGGAAGATGCCGGGTGCGTTTGCAAGTCCAAATGGCATAACATTAAAATGAAACAGACCCTTGTGGCAGGTGAATGCACTTTTTTCTTTGTCATCATCATGAAGCTTAACTTGCCAGTACCCTGATTTTAAATCAAGCTTCGAAAAGTACCTTGCCGAACCAAGTGATGCCAGTATATCATCGATGACAGGAAGAGGTCGAGCATATTTCTTTGTAATCTTATTAAGTGCTCTAAAGTCTACACAAAATCTCTTACTACCGTCTTTCTTCTCTACTAAAACTACTGGAAAACCCCACGGGCTATTGGATCTCTCAATTACACCTGCCTGCATCATTTCGTCGATTGCTGAATCCATTGTCTTTCTTTGTTTGAGGGGTGTGCGATATGGGCGTTTTCTTATGGGCTCATGCGTTCCAGTATCGATACGCATCTCCACAGTATCGGTTCTGCCCAGGTTCTTGTCGTCACTAACGAACATGTCCCTATTTCTTTTTAGCAATTTGTTAATTTCAGGCTTGAATTCCTCCGATACATGTACCTGTTCCAAATCTACATCAGGGCTTTTATTATTTTGTTTATCGGGCATAGTAATTTCAGTAATATTACCTGCCCTTTCCAATTTAGCCAGCGGACACCCCCGTCTCAAAGTGATTGTCTGGTTAGTGTTATTCATTATCAGCAACTGAAACTTACGAGACTTTGGCATTTTTACAACTGCGTTGGCTACTGATATACCACATAAGTTGCTAACATATCCACTACTCAGCCGTTCGATTTCATATTCTTTGCCACGTCCATTTCTCAGCCTGGTTAATCCCAGACAAGCATGCAGATGTTGAGGTCTTAATGTTACTTTTTGAGCTAACCTAACAATAGAGGAAATATGAACATCCTCCTCCAATGCCACGTATTCTTCACCAATCTTCAATGCCCCCAAATCAAAATACATTCTCACCCCGTTCTATATCAGCCAATCTCGGCCAAGTATAATGTTTCTATTGAGATTTTTTACAACTAAAAAATCATGGGGTATGGACTTACTTCCTATCTGGACCTGTAGACGACAAAGGCCTTCAACGTATAACGGGGATCCATTCGCAGTTCGAAGTTTAATGTCCCTCTTTTGCAGTTCAAGTCCCTGTCGCAATTTTTTAAATGCCCTACAGCTTATAACTGATACCTCTGCTCCTGTATCTACCAATGCCCTATAAGGTCTACGTTCTATTCTAATAAAGATGGAATTTGGCGCGCCCATATTACCAACTATGTGCGTTGGTACCGTCTTGTTCCGTTCGTTGGGCGTCGCACGAACGGAATTCTGCCGTTTCCCGGGGCGTGTCTACAAAATTTTGCTATGTGGCCTTCTTTCCCACAATTCCAACACCTAACAACGCTCCCGTTCCTCTCCCGCTCACGAGTCCCAACTCTTCTATTGTTCTTATTCCTATTATTATTATTATTATTATTAGATTTAGCGGGGCTTACGGCTTCTATCGGTACCCGTCTCCGAGAGTGACAAATTCCATAGGCTCCTCTTCGTATTCAGAGTTTGCATCGAGTCGAATTTTCCATCTCAACTCAGATAACGCTCTCTGATAGGCAGCCTCTAGTGTTTGTGGCTCATCCTTCATAACTACCATCTTTATTTCCCGATCCCTTAGTCCTTTTATGAAGAATCCTAAAACTTGTTTTGTAACAACTTCATTCCTCCCGTCAACCCCAACATATGCGCCCTCCGCTAGGCGTACTACTCTCTGCATGTAGTCCTGCACCCCCTCCGTTCTACCCTGCCTAATGTTCACTAATTCGACTAACCGTGCGTCGGGGTCTAAAACTAATCCGTAATATTCCTTTAAAGAAGTTTTTAACTCCTTCCATGTGAGATGTGGGTTACTAGAAATTAGTCTATCTACATAGTGTCCAACAGCTCCCCTTGTTGTGAGAAGAGCTGCCTGACACTTGTCTTCTTCTGCCACGCGCACAACTTTAAAGTACCTCTCCATATCCTCCAACCAAGCACTACAACCACCATCTTCTTTGCATGCTAATGGCTGTATATTTTTTAAAAAAGCTTCTCCCCTTAAAGTGTTCGACACCGAACAAGCCACATTTCTAGGGTCAGACCTTGAACAAAATCGGCAAAAGTATACTGTTCCATTTTTTTTTCTAACTAGACTTATTATAAACAAGAACAGAGAACACACACACTATCAAATCAAAGAGTCACCTACCTTGGCTGATGTCTATAGTCGTGCGGCTGCTTCTATCTTCGTCTTCTTTTTTCTTTCTATCTGGTAGTTTTAAGTCCGTTGAATTTCAATCGTCGCCGTGGCAACCAGCTCGCATCTAACTGTTTTGTTGTCTCAAAACAGCAAGTCACTGGGTACCAATTATGTGTCTTAATGATTGAGCCGGTTAGAATAGGGAACAGAGAATTGAGAGAGCGCGCTTCTAATGGGTTGACGGGAGTGTAGTCTTATCTGTTGTGTCTCTCTTCACCGGCCGATCTCTGTTGCTCCTCTACTACTGGCGAATCCGTGTGCCGAGGTCTTTTTATAATCTTCCAGAACCGGGACTTTTTCTTCCGGTTTTGCCTCGCCCACGCACGCCCACGTAATTCTCAGAGACACCTGTTCTGTTTGCCTCTGTAGTTATTTCCGCTGCTGCCGGAAATAAGGTCAAACGACATCCGTTCCTTTCAACGACCGGAAACACCCTGGCTTGCATCAGCCTTCCTCGGGTGGGGCCAGATTGTTATATTACAATAAAAGTGGACACTGAGTAAACGAATAGTGACAAATTGTTCCGTGCTTGAACGCAATACTAACGCCATCAGATGACTTGAATTTTATGATACAATCATAATCACCAAACAAAATATTTCTATTCGTGTTGACACCAATGTCCACTTTTATATTGCGCACATAAATATATATATATATATATGTGTGTGTGTGTGTGTGTGTGTGTGTGTGTGTGTGTGTGTGTGTGCTGGATGCAATAGATGTGCTGTCTAATTACAAAAAAAATAAAGAAAATGGCCCATATTTTAACGAACATATTTACCAAAATTACCTCGATTGCGAAGCAGTACAGCATGCTGTTTCGAAATTTCTGGCGGAGTAAATTGCATCATAGTACTTTTGTTTTTTCATAGACGGCGCCCAACTGACCCTGCTAAAGAATGAAGTCGATAAACTCCAAAACAAACAACGCGCATTAATAAAATTAAAAATATAAAATTTCTGGAAATTTAGTCACCGAACCTACTATAAACATGTAAATTGCATAATGCATAAATATATATGAACATACGTGTGTGTGTGACTGTGTGTGTATGTTGGAATTACTAGAGATGTCACTCTGCTTTAAACAAACCTGAGGGGTGTTGTTCATTGTGTTTGTGGAAAATATTTCCACCAACACTTTGTTATCTGCAATTTCGAAAAAGGCTGGTTCTACACAAGTCTTCACCACTATAATCAAATCATCTGTGTGGATAGTTCGATTCTTCGTTCTTGTCTTTCCATCTCGCTGTTTCCTGCCCACTGGTGATAGCGCAATGGTGATAAGAAAGGTATCAGATATTACTGGGATTTCTTAGCATGCGCTCTACACGGTAGCGACTGTTCGGTGATGTCTGTTTCCGCACAGATCCTTGAGCAATTGTACAATCTGTGTCTTCTGATAGTGACAAAGCAGATCTATTTAGATGCATTAATGCTTTCCCTAGTCTGTGGAGTGGATGAGAAAACGAATATCTAGGAATTGCTTGGTTACTTCTCTAACTTGTGAGAGTACCTCAGCTGTCGAGTTAGCCAAACAGGCAGTCAAAAAGAAAAGAAATGTAAGAATTAAAAGTAGAAATTTTAGTATTGGTTCTTGTAATACCAGAACATTACAAGATAATGATATCGCCCTAGAACACAGAACGACTCTTATCTCACGTATATTAAGAAAGTACAATGCTTTTATTTTTCTTTTAGTGAAAATCGATTTGCAGGTACATCACAGATCGAGAAGGTTGGTGGTGGTGGTTATGCATTTTATTGGTGTGGTAAAAGTGAAGAGGAGCATCGTTAGTCAGGTATGAGCTTTGCCTATGAGATCCGATATTTCAAAATTATTGAATTCGTTTCCGTAGGGAGTTGACGATTGCATAATGACTATGATGTTAGATCTTGAGATGGGTTCCCAAAAGACACTTGTAAATTCCTTCATACCAACCATGTCATGTCATGAGTAAGAAATTGCAACCTTTTATGATAAGTTAGGCTCCATTATTTCCAAAATTCCTTTTCAAAGTAAACTTTTTTTCTTACGTAATTTCAATGCATGATTTGGAAGACATAATTTAACATTGGCTGGTCATTAGCCCGCATGGGGTAAGTAAAATGAAATCAAATAGTTTGCGTCTTCTTTCCATGTGTAAGGAATTTGATCTTTGTATTAGCAACACTATATGGATGCACCATAGATCCAAACATTAGTGTCAGATTGACCAAAACTAAGAAGAGAGAAATGGCTGATTTACACATCACTCTGTCTAATCACAGGACAACATGTCTTTCAAATCACGCACTGCTCTGAAACAAAAATGTTTGTTCAACTCTCTCTCAAAATACGTTTGTTTAGCTCAAATATACACAAGCGAGTCAATTTTCTGGCTTTGAAAACAGAAGATAACAGAAATGATTTGTCTGTGGCACTCAATTTCAGTTTGGATTCTGTTGAAATCAGTGATAATATAGAAATATCGTGGAAATCTTTAAAGGATATTATTTACCCATCATCTATTAGAGTTCTTGGCGTCTCATAAAGAAAGTTCCAGCACTGTTTCGACGAAAATAACATTGAAATCCAGGTCCTGATCAACCAGATGCATATATAGCAAAAGCAATGGCTTAATGATAAATCATCCTCTGTTAAAAGACTCGCTTACAAACAATGCAATGAATTTGTCCAAAATACTCTAAGAAAATGAAAGAATCTTGATGGTCTTCTAGAACTGCATTATTCCAGAGTGCTGCCGAGAGGAAAGATTAAAAAATATACTACGATGGTCTAAATTATATGTATCGCCTTAAAACATGTGAAACATCTCCTGTTCTGTCGCCTGATAGAAACACTTTGCACACAGATGAAGTTAAAATATTACGTCTTTGGAAAGAGCATCTTAAACATGTCCTTAGCAGTAATTCAGTAGGTAGACACCCTCCCACAAAAATCTTTCCTATTTGCTAAGTCTCAAAGAGATTACAAACGCCATTAAAATGTCAACTAGTAAGGCGCCTAGAAAGGATAAAATAATTTCAGAAATTTATAAATACGGTGGACAAAAGCTGACCGAGAAGCTTCTTGAGTTATTTGTGTTATTTAGAAAGTAGATGGTGCGTCTCAGGACTTCAAAGATGATTCCATCAGATATCAGTTTAAGAACAATCGAATAAAAAAGATCATTTGTGACAACTGGCGTGGAATTTCTTTCCTGTGAATAGCAAGATCCTTGCTCGCATTATACTCAACAGAATAATTACCTACCTTGTTGATGATACATGTGAATAGTCCCAGTGTGGATTTGACGCTGGTCGTTGAACTGTTGACATAATCTTTTCGTGAGAAGAATCAAGAGTCTCATCAATCATCCGTTATATCTAACGGTCAGTCTTCAGTTGCATTTGATGGAACATATGGTCTAAAACAGGGATAACCTATCCTTCAATAATACAATTTATTATAATTCTACTTCTCTCTTCAAATATTACGGATAATTGAAAGATGCAAATTAAACTCCAACAGTTAAATTAAAAAATATTAACAAAAGCTAGAACATGTAAATTGTTACATGAAATATTTTCCTTTGCTTACAAGATAATAATTATCACCATTATTGACTACTTTATGAGACATTGTTTTTTCAGTGTCTAAAAAAAATGTAAACAGATTGTGCAAAAAGGATTCAGGCGGAAAAAAACTTCCTGGCCTGACACAATAACCCCACCTTAATGGTAGTGGATTTAGCTATTGATTCAATGTAGTGATTCCACTTGAGGTCGGAAGATAGGGTAAGGCCGAGAAGTCGCAGTGTATTATTTTAGGGAGACTTTATTGGTCCATGGTTATGGGTGGCAGGAGAGATTTTCTGTGATGGTTGACAAATAGGAGTTTCGATTTAGGAGCATTAAAATTTACGAGCCACTTCTTGCCCTAATCCACCACTGAGTGGAGGTCTTTCTCGAGATCAGAGCGTTGGGCCTAGGATAGAGCTATGGGGGACACCAGCGTTCTTGTCCATTCAAGACGATATTCATTATGCGGTTAGATAGGAAAGACTGGATCAGATCAAGCAAGTGTCCAGTGATGCCATAGGCCTGTAGCTTACGCAGAAGGACAGCGTGTCAAACCCTATCAAAAGCTTTGGCGATATCCAGGGCAACAGCATGAGCCTCGCCAGAGATATCGAGGGCCTGATATATATACTCAGTGATGCTCGTAAACATATCGGCAGTAGACCTGGCAAATCGGAATGTATACTGTCTCTCTGAGAACAGTTATTGGGCAGTAAGATGTTGAACTATCTAAGCATTGATAACAGTCTCGAAAACTTTTCCGAACGTTGGTAGGACACTGACAGAGCAATAATTGGATGGGTTGGAAGATTCCCCTGGGTTCTCAAGTACAGGAACAACAGAAGAGGATTTCCTGCAGGCAGGAAAACAATATATATAAATTGGATGGTAAAACCATTTAAACACACACACACACACGCACACACACACACACACACATATATATATATATATATATATATATAGTCATCAGCAGACAGGTCTGCTTTGCTGTATCACAGCTCATCAGTACGGTAAGATTCCGATTGCTTTTTCACCCAGGATTGAAACCCGACCGAATTGGCGTCAGTCTGCGATTCTACCTATGGGCTATGGGTGTTTGGTAGAAGGCAGACTTTTTAGCGTGTATATTATCATTATATATATATATATATATATATATATATATATATATATATTTGTGTGTGTGTGTGTGTGTGTGTGTGTATGTGTGTGTGTGTGTGAAGTTCATTACCCAGTCACTGAAGAAGCGTTTTATTTCGTAAATTCCTTGAATAAATCTCGTACTGAATTAGTGAAATTGGATTCCTCTTTCTTGGCGAACGCTTTCGAAGTTATCATTAAGAAGACGGCGTATTTTTACCACGAATCAAGGAGCAAACACTCCAGATTAGAGATACATCGTAACAAAAGCAAAATAAAGTATTTTTCTTGTATTAAATTTACTTTTATATTACACCCACTTGTTTGCCTGGTTTTTGTCTAATTTGCCGAAAATACAATCTATTCTGTAGTGACAAGCCGTTTTTTTCCTGCTTAAGAAATAAAAAGATAGTTAAGGCTTAGAAGCCACAGGCGGATTTTTTTTCAGAATTATGCTTCATTATAAAGGCAAAAAGAAGATAACTATTTTTATTTCTACTTCATTATTCGTAGTAGAATAAAACACAAAATCTGAGCCTTCAATTGCGACTGCGTTTTATTCAAGCTAAACTATCCTTGATATTCAAAAATCGAAAATATGCAAGCTTTACCTGATGATAGTACCTTTTTCAAGAAAAGTTTAAACCGCATAACTCATGTTATTATCTGATTTCAAAAGCTATAATCAAGAATTTTCTGTGCGTAAGATAATATACTGTGACCACATGCGTGGAAGCTAGAGACGCTGACGAAATTTAAAATAACCACATTTTTATGTTCAAATTTGAGTCCAGGTTCTTCCAAAGTTCTCACTATTCTTGACAGATTTTCTGTTATCACAATGTAGAATATGTAATAAAAAAGATGATGGAAACAAAAAGAAAAGAAAAACTTAATTTAAATTTCCTCCAAATATTTAACCAATATATATATATATATATATATATATATATATATATACATATATATGTATATTAGTCATCCACATACAAGCCTGTTTGGCTGTATCACAGCTCATCAGTTTGGCTAGACACATTAACTTGCTTTTGACCGGGATCGAAACTCGACCAATTTGGTGTTAGTCGGAGCCGCTACACCTCTAAGCCATAGGCGCATGGAATCAGTGAAGGGAACTTTTAATGTGTTGTATATAAGCAGGGTATACACACGCCAGTCACCGAAAGAATTTAATTCATTTCTGAAGAGTAATGCTTATATCGCAGAAGTGGAAAAATTTATGACAGAACGTCTATGCGAGAAATATAAATAGTTCAGTGCCTAAATAAAAAAGTACATTTTGAAGAATCGAATAACTAGAAAAGACATTCGGTGATTTCTCAAGCAATTTCCTACAAAAAGGCTATTATAATCCAAAGTGTACATAGACTTATACTCGGGGAAAAAATGTGCCACTCTTCGCAGTCTATCGAATCACCATTTAAGTGTTTTCTTTTTATTCGTAGCCTGCAGTTGGTGCTATGTCTTTATGTATTTAAGATAAAGTTCAACACACAGAATTTTTTTCCTTTCGATTTTGAAGTGATTTCAACAAGTAATATGCATATTACGTTTGCAATTGTGCTATCATTGGGTGAATATCTTTGTCCACTTTGCACGATGCTCTGTGGGAACGTAAGCAGTCAGTGATGGCAACGTGGTGATTTCTGCAGAGAAAACACTCACTTTTATCGGATAGATTGTTGCTTATCAATTTTTCCAACCTCATTCGATAGAGGTACTTTTTTTTAACATTTAACTATTACAGTTGCATCTTTAAAAAAAACAACTTTGAAACAACAGATAGAATTACTTGTAAGGTAATGGTTATGGAATCAGTATTACTTTAGTGTTGTGCTGAATCCACATATATCAATGTGATTGCAAAGATATGGTAAGCGTTGGATCAAACAGTTCGCACTGCAGATTCTGTCGTGTATCTTGCATCAGTTAAATACCTACTGTTATCAGTTTCGAAGTAGATCCTACAGAAAAAAGAGAATTTTGAAAATCTGCTACTTATTGGAAGAGAGTTGTTTTAGGGGCAAACGGATAGACAACGCTTAATAAGTGATAATGTTTGGTTTCTATAAATAGTTACAACGTATTCGTGCTATATAGCGACAAATAACAAACACGGGTGTATATAAAAATATATGTAGTTATATTTTATTGATGACGATGGACCGTGTCGCCTAGGAACAGAGAGTGAGAGAGCGCTCTTCCAAGGTTGACAGGGGTGACGACGGGAGTGTATACTCTCTGCTTAGCTCGTCTAGCTTCTTCTTCAACTCCTCGCGACTTCTGCCGAGACTGACTTCTGTCGAGGCTGACTGGGACTCTGACTCTGTGGTTTCTTCGACTTCTCTCTTCTGCCGGGACTGTGACTCTGACTCTGTCAAGACTGACTGGCAAGACTGACTTATCTGTGTTTTCGCAGTCTTTATATATCTTCCAAAAGCGGAAATTGTTTCTTCCGGTTTTTGCCTCGATCCGCGACGCCTACACGACGCCTACGTAAATTCTCAGAGACACCTGTCTGTTTGCTCTGAGCTATTTCCGCTCTGCCGGAAATAGGGTCAAAATGACATCCGCTACTTTTCATCAACCGGGAACACCCACGCTTCATCAGCCTTCTTGGGTGGGGCCAGATTATTATATTACACTCCTCGCCCACCCATTTTTCAAAATGTTCGCCTAAGAACATTTTAAGCGCAACATCCTCACTCCCATCCCCATGCCACACAAGCCCTACAATTGTATAAAACATGTGCATGCAAAAACAACAAAAACATGTGCATGCCAAAACAACAAAAACATGTGCATGCTGAAACAAAAAAACAACAAAAAAAATTATATATAGGGGAGCCTACATCGGCAACCCGACAATGTTCGTATCCATCTTGAATATTGTTCTACCAGCTCGATGTTTCATTGTTCTTGTTTTTTTTTTTTTTTAATATCCATTTTCACAGAATTGGGCAAAGTTCCTAAAAATGTTCATTTTCTTTCTCGCGTCTGTCCATAAGCGTAGACTCTTCGATGCATAATCACATGATTATTAAGCGGTAACCGCGCTCTAGTTTCAAAACTAACATCGAGTAAATGACCTTTGACCAACACCATGCGTGCTTCTGCTCGAGTTTATTGTTACCACGTAACCTCATTTAATTTAATTTAATTTCAAACATACTATGTTTGAACACAGAAAAAAATGGTCATTATTTGCCGTACATATCATTCATAGTCTGACCGAGAAATGTTCAATAGAAAATGAAGAAAATTACCCTGATTCCAACTTTAATCCGCATGCAATTTACTTGTGGAGGATATTAATTTAGTCTAAAAAAAAAAATGGACCCGTGACTCGTAGTTCCTTAGTTTGTACAATGCTTTCCATTCCCTGAACTACTTCCTCTGGATTCGAAACCAAGTATATCTGATTTGTTAACATCTCTCTGTTTAACGCCCGTTGACCCCGGAGTACTATTCACAGCGGATAACTCAATTTCCTTTTCCGAAGCACTGTTGCTTCTTTACACTTAAAAATCCGCTTCCTGGCTATTATTCCCAGGATTATTATTACGCCGACCACGCCAGCAATAACTCCTATCGTCAACTTCTTCGGGAGTTCCTCATATCCTTCACTAAATCTCTCCATATTTACTAGTTTTCAGAAATTAATATATCTTCAAAAGATATTTCCCAAGTCACATAAATGAAAATTCACAGAGGATGTTGAATTTATGGGAACCTGCACAAAAGCATAAAAGTGAAGTACTTTCACGTAAATAAAAATAAGTTTTAGATTTTAATTTAATTTTCCCAAATCTCCCCAAATAATCCGATTCCACCATATTGATAACAAAATATCTTTTCAATATCTGACTCATATCGCGAAACACTGAGACGCGGGTGAATGTTTTAAGAATATATATAATCGGTGTATTCGCAACGAAATAACCAAACAATGCAGTTGTTTTCAAGCAACGATGTTGAGATATATTTATAATTGGCGATTTTGTTGGCTGTTGTTAACTACATAATTAAAAATACACTTTAAAACTCTCGATAACATTTAAGTCATTTCTATGCTGTAGAAATGTCACGCAAAACACAAACATTTTTAAATTTTGACAATATCTGTGTAAAGATTACAAATTAACGTTTACGAACAAATTCTGTTGACGAGATCAAAATGAAAGAACCCTTTCGTTTCTCTGATTTTCCTATTGTGGTAGCATTCAGCTATAACTATAATTTGTCAATGTTTACCCATTTTGATTTAGTTCATGCAATACAAGGCCAAATGGAGAAAATGAAGAGGGTCATTTTACGCTAATACTCCAATTGGGGAAAGTTTGTGTACGTAGAACATCGATTGTGTTTATTTTTTTTTTCTTTAATTCGGCTCGAGTACTGGTCAGAAAAACTCAACTATTTCAACCATACAACTGACCTTCATAATCACATTGAGAATAGTTGTTCGTCAATATTTCTATCGGGTTGTCTGAAAAGTTCATGCCGCTTTTTAAGTAAAATTAAGACACAAACCAAAATTATTTCATTAAATATTTATTCTACGAAATATTAACTATTTTCTTGCACAAACCAAAGAAACATTGTTAAACTCACTTCACATATATGGTAAAATATTAACAACAAAAATAAATCATTAACTCAGACGCTCCGCACCCACAGATAGGTAAATATTTCAGCTTTAACACCCCACTGTCAATTTTAACACCTTCCCTCTCCGTTCTACCGAACAATCCATATTTCTCATTTCTACGGTCAGATCGGCAACAATATGCTGTCCCATTTTTTTTTCAACCAGACCTACTATAAACACGAGCAGAGAACACACACACTATTAAATCAAGGTGTCATCTACCTTTCGTTGGTCTCGTCCGGTTGTTTACTATATTTTCGTCTTCTTTTTTTTCTGGTGGCAGTTTTAATTCCGGAAATTTCAAGTCTGTTGAATTTTCAATCGTTGTCGTGGTAACCCAATAATGTTCGTATCACTCTGTCTTGTTGCTTCAAAACAGCAGGTCACTAGCACCAAATGATGTTTGTTATATAGCGACAAATAACAAACACGGGTGTATATAAAAATATATGTAGTTATATTTTATTGATGACGATGGACCGTGTCGCCTAGGAACAGAGACTGAGAGAGCGCTCTTCCAAGGTTGACAGGAGTGACGACGGGAGTGTATACTCTCTGCTTAGCTCGTCTAGCTTCTTCTTCGACTCCTCGAGACTTCTGCCGAGACTGACTTCTGTCGAGGCTGACTGGGACTCTGACTCTGTGGTTTCTCTCTTCTGCCGGGACTGTGACTCTGACTCTGTCAAGACTGACTGGCAAGACTGACTTATCTGTGTTTTCGCAGTCTTTATATATCTTCCAAAAGCGGAAATTGTTTCTTCCGGTTTTTGCCTCGATCCGCGACGCCTACACGACGCCTACGTAAATTCTCAGAGACACCTGTCTGTTTGCTCTGAGCTATTTCCGCTTTGCCGGAAATAGGGTCAAAATGACATCCGCTACTTTTCATCAACCGGGAACACCCACGCTTCATCAGCCTTCTTGGGTGGGGCCAGATTATTATATTACATTCGTTCGGACGAACTTTTTGCTATGGTGTCTATAATTGTTAAGTTTAAGCGCAGTACTAAAACTGGCATCGAGAGTTGAGCATTACAGATTAGATGGATATTTGTAACCGTAATTTATATGCTAACAGCTACTTTCACACTTCTAGCTGTTGGAAATTCCCGTCTCTCTCCGTAATTTCCAGTCAACTTTAATCTCCAAACATTTATGCAACGTCAATCGTTATATACTGTCTTCCTCTTTTTGTTCCTGCTCATTCTTAATGTTCCGCACCCAGTATCCTCTTGTTTCTTAGAGGCTTTATTGCCTTGCTTGTTTCAGATATTCAGTTACCAATGAATTAAACCTATTATTTTTATTATTAGCCAGTGGACGTACCGATGGTCCTAAATACTTATACTATACTACTATATTAACAAACTTCACACATTTCTCTGGGTTTTTTTTACAATTTTCAGAAAAGTTTGCAAAGGCATTTACTAGAAATTTCTAGGCTCCGTCATCTATTTAATCTTATCCACGGTCTTTCATCGGTACTTTTAGCTTTAGTAAATATCTTAAATCTTGGAAAAGAAAGCTGATCTCTAGGGTTTGGACTGACAGATCTGCGTGAATCAATCTCTTGATAAACACCCTCTATTTCCTTGATCACTGTTAAGGCGATGAACAAACAAACTCACTGGATGGAGCCGTGCTGTCGACTAAAAGGGTATTGGAGTTTACGTTGTCTAAGCATGCACAGAAAAACTCTTTCTAAATTTCTGCTCAGTTTTATTAACTATGTCCAACTGGTTCCACAAATCATATAGTTACATACGTTCCAGGTGTCAAATCTGTCAGAAACAAATATACTTACATTTTTCGCGTCAGGTCGATGGCAGATATGATGAAGGGGGCTACTAAAGGTGGCCAGCCTGAAAGAAAGGTTTTCTTAGATAAAAACTAAAATAAATATTCAGGGATTCTGATTTTACGTCTGTATCACTTTTAAACAAATTTGAAAGGTTTGAATGAAATTGGCAAATTACTTTCTATGTGTTTCGTTGAATTTTACAGAAATTCTTGGTTAAAAATTGTTATCGCGTAAACAACCTATGTCTATGTGATAATAGAATGAGTATTTGGCTCCTTTGAAAGTGAATACATAAAGACAGATTTTTACTATTCTTTGCATTAAATCAAAGGATATGAACCCCAGTATCGAGACCATGTTTTAAATAAACTTCATACATTTAAACAAAGCTTATAAATACTAAGTCAATGTCTCACAGAAGTGTTGGGGAACAGAATTTTCGCCCCTCAAACTTTTCTACATTTTCTCTCACATATATTCTCCTCTTGCAATCAAAATCTCCAAATTTGTTCTCGTCTGTCTTTTTTGCCTCTGTTTCAGTGTCCAGTGCCTATGCTTTTTTAACTATGACAGTCATCTCGAGTGAAGGGTTTCTTGATAGATGTCTATGCATCTTCTAAGTCTCGCTGATCAAAGTCAATTTTTTACAGTTAAGAGCGACACTGGTTCCTGTTGAGATGTATTCAGGTCAGCTGCTTACTTTGAAGCTGTTATTCTTTCTATTTCTTCCGTAGTGTTCGTCAATATGGTGCTCCATCTATATTTCAATCAACAGCCTTCAAGTTGTGCCGTCATCTCAATGTCAGCTCCTTTTACGTTGGCATTTTGGGAAAGTTAATTCAAAATTTACAAGATATATATATACAAAACTATAAAAATACTATCGTAATAGCAAACGCTTTTTTTCTTCAAACTGAGACCGCTACATAGGTTTGTGTAAAAAGTCAGAGTTTTGTTACCATTTAGTACATGTATTAACATTTAACTTGGTTGAAAATATTGATGATCTAAAAAACGTCTAATGAACGCTTAATGCTGAAAACAAACTATAATGTACATGCAAAATATTCTTAACTATAGACAAGTGAATAAAGAACAAAGAAAATATTAAATCTAAAATAGTGACCAATATAAATATAGTGCTATGAATATTTATTATAAATTATAGTTTAGAACATATACAAATTACAATGTAGATTTTAATTTGTACATGTTCTACACTATATATATAAAGTGTAGAACAATGGGGACATTGTGTATGCCACATGTAGAGAAGCCTATGGAGTAAAACTACCCCAAAAAGAGAAAATACCTCCAAAGAAATCCAGACGCCAAGAAGAGATGGACAAGATCAGGGTCCAAAAGAAAAAGCTCAAGAAACAAATGAAGACCGCACTGCTAATCGAAAAACAAGGCTTGGAAAAACTCTGGGAAAACCTAAAAGCAAAACACAGCGCCCTCAGCAAGGCGGAATCCGCAAGGAGGAGGAAGAGCAAGAAGAAGAAGAAGAAGAAGACACAAGAGCGCTTCTTCAGAGACCCCTTCCAGTTTGCTAGAACGCTGTTTGAGCGGCCAAAATCTGGGACACTTAGTGTGGACAAAGAAGTTCTTGAGCAGCATCCGAGGAAAATATACTCTGACTCTCAGAGCGAAGCACCACTCGACATTCAAGGTCTGGTGTGGCCAATCAACCATGAGGAACAATTCAATAACAAACCACCAACGTTGGCTGAAATCAAGAAGGTGGTTGACAAAGCCAGAGCCAATTCGGCACCGGGGCCAAACGGAATACCTTATCAGCTGTACAAGAAATGTCCCAAGGTTCTGAAGTGGCTCCACAGACTGCTGCGATCGGCTTGGAGAAACAAGAAGATCAGCGGCCAGTGGATGACAGCAGATGGTGTGTACATCCCCAAGGAGCAAAATTCAAGTGACATCAGCCAGTTCAGGCCAATATCACTACTGAACGTCGAAGGGAAAATCTTCTTTTCTGTCATGGCAGCAAGGCTGACCAATTACCTCATGGAAAACAAGTACTTGGATGTGTCAGTCCAGAAGGGTGGCATCCCGGGAGTGGCTGGCTGTGTAGAACACGCAGCGATGATCTGGGACGCAATCCAAAGAGCAAAAACAGAGAAGAGAAGCCTGGACGTGGTGTGGCTTGATCTGGCAAACGCATATGGATCTGTACCCCATCAGATGATACAGTTGGCTTTGGAGATGTACCATGTGCCAGAGAACATTCGCGACATGCTTAAGAAGTACTTCAATGGCTTCTCAATGCGGTTCTCTACCAAGGAGTATACAACAGATTGGATCAACTTGGAGGTGGGCATTGCAATGGGCTGTGCAATTTCCCCAATACTGTTCGTGTTGGCAATGGAAGTCATCTTGAAAACAGCAACTAGCAACGTAAGAGAAACAGGCCTTGGAGATGGATACAAGATGCCCCCTCTCAAGGCCTTCATGGATGACACGACGGTGATTTCATCCAGAGAAAAGGAGACACGCCATGTGCTGGAGAGGCTGGACAACATAGTTGCCTCATTTAGAATGAAGTTTAAGCCAAAGAAATCACGGAGTCTCTCGCTGAGAAAAGGAAAAGTGGCCGAAGTTGTAGTCTTCAGTGTTGCCAACCAGGCCATTCCGGCAGTCACAGAATAGCCAGTCAAGAGCCTTGGAAGGTGGTATGAGGATACGCTGAAAGACACACAAAGAGCAAAAGAAACCAAGCAGATGTTGGAAGAAGGTTTGGAGACCATTGACCAATGTGGGCTCCCTGGCAAATACAAGGTCTGGCGTTTGCAGTTCATGCTGATACCAAAGCTCCTATGGCCCCTGATGATATATGACATCTGCACCAGCATAGTGGAGGCAATGGAAGCCAAAATCAGCAAGTTCACAAGGAAATGGCTTGGTGTCTCACCCTGTCTGACTGACATAGCGCTGTACTGTCGCCAAGCAAAGCTGAAACTACCACTGAAATCCATCCTGGAGGAATATAAAGCAGGGAAGATCAGACTTCAAAGCATGCTGGAGGACTCAGGAGACAGGGTGGTAGAAGCAATCAAGCCCCAACTGAAGACAGGCAGAAAATGGAAAGTTCAGGAAGCAATGGATTCTGCTAGAGAAAGTCTCAAGATCAGAGAAATAACAGGTCACATGCAGACCAACAGACAAGGACTGGGGATGACCAAAACTGAGTGGTGGTCAAAGGCCAAAGGAAAAGCCAAAAGAGACATGATGATTCAGGAGATGAGAAAAGAAGAAGACCAAAAAAGACTCCAAAAAGCAGTCCAGCAGAGCCAGCAAGGGCAATGGACAACGTGGGAGAATGCACTCCAAAGAAGTCTCACTTGGAATGACATTTGGCACATGGCCCCTCTCAGGATCAGCTTCATTCTCAGAGCTGCATATGACCTTCTGCCCTCATATGCAAACCTGGTGAAGTGGGGAAAAACAGACGATCCTTCATGCCCCCTCTGCCATGAAAAACAAACAGTAGAGCATGTCCTAAGCTCATGTAAAGTAGCCCTGGCTCAAGGAAGGTAAACATGGAGGCACAATCAAGTGCTCAAAGAGATTGTACAAGTAGTCTGGGCTCGTACCAACACCACAAAAGGGAAAATCAGGATTCCAAAAGCATCCGCAACATTCTTCACGGCAGGAGGCAGCAAATCATGGCCAAGAACAACAGTACCACTTGGAACATGCAGGCAGAGTATGCTGGACGGGGCAGATGACTGGGAATGCACTGCAGACCTCCCAGAATGGAAGAGTCACCCAGAGATCATCAGCAAGAGTGGCATGAGACCAGACATAGTAGTCCACTCTCAGTCAACCAAGCAGCTGATTATGATAGAACTCACAGTGCCATATGAGAATAGAATGGAGGCAGCTCAAATCTACAAGACTGGAAAGTATGCTGATCTGGCAAACAGCCTGAGGAGAGAAGACTACCAGGTCAAAGTCCTCACTGCAGAAATTGGAGCTAGGGGGTTTGTAGGAGCGTCTGCATACAGCCTCATGAAACAGCTCTCAGTTGCAGGGAGGGAAAAAACCAGAGCCCTGAAAGCAATGGCAGAAGCGGCAGAGAGATGTTCAAGCTGGATCTGGTCAAGGAGGAATAAAAGTGAACTCCATAAGGCTTAACTTTCCTACAAATATCAGGTGTACCTTTGGCTAAGTGGTTAGTGAGGGAGTCTTTGAGTGAAAATGAGCATATCCAGAAGGTCACGGATCCCATCCGTGGCTCGTCCCCAAAAAAAAAAAAAAAAGTCAGCAGAGGGACATCCGGAGTCATGAACCGGGTGTGGCCCAACCCCCCTAGAGTGTCAGGAGATAAGGGCCGAAACACTTGCTTGACGTGGGCTTCTCTTCTGAGGACTCTCTGCTGCCACGCTCTCCATGAGTTTCTTTCTACTATATATATATATATGCTTAACATATAACGATTGAAAACTGATTAGCGTTCATTAGAACGTGCAAATTATCAAAAATCTAATTTTTCTCTATTGTCGTGGTCATGCACGTGTTAAATCATGAAAAACTGTTCTTCCTATAAACATTTTAGAACATTACTACAGCATTCATAGCTGATTCTATTAATTGTCTGCTTAAGCTTTTTAATGAACATTGCCTCGAGATTCTGTAAATTGCTTTTATTGTTTTCTTGTTATATTTAAAACAAAAAGAAAATTTAGATTAATTTTTAGCAACACAGTGTTTCGGATATTTTTTGTAACCGCAACTCATACCCCTAATAGAAAGTTCTTGAGAACCTCTAGAAATGAATAATAAAATCATTTGTCAAAGTTACTGCTCATTTTTTGCATCTTTCAATTATAATACGCGAGAAATTAACCGTAAGTTTGAACGGGTTTTTAAAAAAATACACAGACACAATGTTTGCAATTTATTTAACCTGACATGTTTAAAAGAAGTTTTGCTGCTTAAATACACAAATTATATATATATATATATATATATATATATATATATATGAGAGATAGAGGCAGAGAGAGAGGGGGAGAGATGCAGTAAGCAAACAAACAATTTATAAGAGAAAGGTAGAAATATTTTAAATGTACCAACACAATAGATTGGATTCATGGCATTTGTGTCAGACAGAAACAATAAAAAAGGATCATAAGATTTTCATGGATGGAACACAAAGAACATTTCTGCGATCATGAACGTTCAGTTGAAAACTTTCTGGGGTTTGCGTTGATCTTCGTCTGCAGTTTTCATCCCATAAATTTTATTGTTTACCTTTCAGTGTTGTTTTTCTCGCTATGTGTGCAATTGCATTGAAGTGCCTCTGGCACTTATGAAGATAGCCTTTCCGCTTAAGGACAAATAATTATTACCATTTTATGAAGGACTTTCCGCATGATAACAATGTCCTTTTTCCACCCTTTTACCTTCGAACTAGTTAAAAGTAACCGCCTCTTCTACGCTAACAGCTTCTTTTTTCGCATTTCTCCTTTGTGAATCTCACTTCCATTTGCTTGCTTCCCTAATAGCAACAATCTCCAAAAGTTTAAAATCAACGTCAATTGCCATCATATATCTACTTGATTCCAATCTATCTATCATTTTTTCGACATCTCCTGCAAATTTTTCAATACATCACTGTAACTCCCAGCGCAGCTGTGGCATTTCTGCCTTACGTGGGATGAAATGATTATATAAAAAAATGTCTGGAGAGTGTGTAGCAAGGTGAATTGATGTCACAATTTACACTTTACAAATTATTCAATCCCTTATCGAAAAGTTTTTGCTGATAATGAATGAAAATTTAAGCTGTTAAAAGCTAAGAATTCCATTCTTCTTCTTTTATGAACCTTGTTCCTTCAGGGAGTAGGCAATCATGGCCTTCCACGACTCCCTATCCCTGGTGGCTCTTAGCATGCTTTCTCCTGTACCGTCTCTCAGCCTGCGTTCTGTCATCCACCTGCTCATGGCCTTATTCCATTCATGGTACTAAAAAGATCTAATTTTTCATTTGATGATATATAATACATGCGAGAATATGATCATGGTTATTCTTGATAAGATACTTGGATAAACAACTATACTAAAAGTAAACCGTTTACCGTATAATTAATTATTACCGTGTTATATTCCGATTAGAGATTTGCATAATAGCGCATTTGATCACATATAATTAAGTACACATGACATATACATATATTATATATATATATTCTGTATTTGGCCAGCAATATCTCTTTTATAGAGGTTTTGTTAAAAATGACAGACAAGTTAGTGTCATTAAGTTTTTTTATATAATATTTTATGTGTTCCTATATTTTTCTTTTCATAACTCAAACTATATAAGAATTGTACAAAGGTTTTATACTTTTGAGCGCATTTTGGATATACTTTTAGCCATTATCAAGAGTGAATTTTGATTTACTTATAAATAGACATGTGTAAAATTTATGCATATAAAGTTTTGTGCATGTAAAGTTTTGAAAACGGTAAACATATTGTTACAATGCTCATAATTTATGTTATTAAGTGTAGGATTTCTCTTTTTTATTTGTAATGTCGCCATCATTTTTAATCTTTTGCATGGAGATGCTGCTGTTATGCATGTATTATCAGCAAGTATATCGCAGATATATACTGGAAGATCTCGATGTGTGTTTGAATGGGATCGGAAAGTACTACTGTGGGAAAGGCGCAATGCTAATTTTCTCGTCAGTTTTGTGGTGGTGTAGCCAATGTAATTGTTTACGGATTTGGACAGTTGAGAAACACATTTATTCAAAGGACAAAAATTAGCAAACCGACACTGGTTCTCTGCAGTTTAGATTTTGAAGGTGAATTATTATTATTGATAACGTGGTTGGCAGTTTTAACTATTTTATAATGGACATTTAATTTGAATTGGTTGGTGTTGCGTAATTTCGGATTATATTGCAAAGTAAACTACCCTCTGTAGTTAATGCACATTTGATTTTTTGTAAAAAATATTAAATATTACGGTTTTTGTGCACATATTTGTACGTTACGTTAAATTATGAATTATGAACATGTTAACAATGTGCTAACGTGTTAAAAAAATAACATATACAAAATTTTATATGCATAAACCTTACATATGTTTATTTACAAGTAAAACAAAATTAATTCTTGATAATGATTAAAAGTATAGCCAAAAGCGTACAAAACGTTTGGAAAATTCTTAGATAATTTATGTTATGAAAAGAAAAAGAATTATACGAACAGATAAAAACTTAATGATAATACCTTGTCTGTCATTTTTAATAAAACCTGCATATATATATATATATATATATATATAGCTAAAATAAAATGCAAAACAAATATGGATCTGAATCCGACAAGATGATACGTAGAAACGTAGAACAATCTGTATTCTGTCTTGTTTTGGATGGAAACGATACTGGACATAACTTTGATTTCACTAATGCTACTATACTTAAAAATAATATAATTATTTAAGAAAAAATACATTGAAAATTTCAAGAATTATACTACCACGAACTATAAACAACTGCCTAAAATATATGCATATAAAAATTATATACGTTTTTCATGCACTTGATACGTGTCTGACCAATGAGAACTGATCCAAACGAAATAACTTCATTAACTAATGACAATTGCTCAAATCAAAATCCCATTAAATGAAAGTTGAATCATATTTATTAAGTAGGTTCATTATGATTTAAGTAGGATCGAATATACAGACAAAAGATCATCAAAGGTGTCACTAATAATATCACATCAGACAATGGATTTCAACTCGAAAACTGATGTCGCAAGTTAAACGCTAGAGGACTAGCAATATATGGCGTTGCCCTATTAGTATTAGTTCCATTTCTTCATAACTTTTTATAGCGTTCGAATATGGAAAAGTTTATATCTATCTCCAAACCATAGCTGTATAGTTGACATAGTTTAAGCTGATTGTATTTATCTATTGAGTATTTTACGGCGTATCAAGTCATTGTGGGTTATTTGAAGCCGAAACATATTTTCAATTGTGACAATATTTTTGAGTGAATATTTCATTAATACTTTTTGAAAAAAAACATTACTTTTGACATAAAAGTCCTCCTATTAAAACTTTATTTCGGTGTGTAAATTGGTAGTGGTTTTATGATTGTGTGGTTCGTGTTCATATGGTATGCGTCGGATAAGGCTATGAATTATTTTATATTTAACGGCTACGTATCAAAGCATCCTGACACTTTGCATCCATTCATGTACTCCTTGTAACCCAACAACAATGAGTTATCCCGTTAAGATAATGCACCTATCTTTATCTGACCTCTTGATAGACATTCAGACGACATTCTAAATATCACCCCAAAGCTCTACTAATCAGTTATGTAGTCCATAAGGGCGCCGAGTTGCTGTATTTTACCCTATTAAATTAAATACCTAAGCAAGATACCATGACTTTCAATTCAAACACCTTATCAATAGTTTCTTTCTGTTCTGCAGCTTGCGATTTTAAATTTTGTTTTAGATTTTGTATAAAGATATGAACTTTTGTGGTTTCAATGAAGTTTCATAAACCGAAAATAACGATGTCGACACTGAGAAATATGTAACATTTTTGACTGGTATATTGTGAAAATATCAACACAAACACACGCACAGAAACACAAGTACACACACAAACACACAGACGCATATATATATATGTTATGTATTTAAAAATCAATCCCACTTTTATGCAAGTTTCGTTTAAAATGACAGGCAAGGTACCGTGTTTAAGTTTTTATATATTTTCATGTGCTCTTATAATTGTTTTCTTTTCAAATTTTATAAAAACTGTTTGGATGTATTATTTATTCTAGTGTTTTCGGTTATTGTAAAGTATGAATTTTATTTTACCTATATCTGAATAGATAAATTGTTTTATGTATATATACCGAGTTATAGGAATGTTTTATTTTCCAAACACTGTCAGACCATTGTAGACGTGTTCCTAGTTGATATTGTTGAGTGCTGGCTTTTTCTTTTTTAAATAATACTTCCATTATGTTTAGCATTTATTTTTTTATGTAGCTGATCCTATTATATTTTTGATAACTACTAGTATATTACGGACAGATTTCGGTAGGCCTCCGTGTTTATCTAAATGAGACCTAATGAAGCTATGGCCAGAGAGTAACGTGAATCTTCCTGTTAAACATGAAGTAGTATATCCATTGTAATTATTTACGAATTTAGATTGATCAAGATTACAGTTCCTTACAAGATACGTAAATTCATAAAAATGATTCGTTTTCTGTAATTTAGATCTTGCAAATCAATTATTACATTTGACAATGAAGTGAGCAGTTTAATTTATTTTGTAATAGGTAATTAATTTAATTTTCAACTAGAGTTATGTAATTCACTATGAAGTTTCTAAGTAAAGAGTCATCTTACTTAGATTCACGATGCATTCGATTTTTGTAGAAAATTAAAATGGCTCCGGTTTGATTTCAAATAATAGCATCGCTTGATTTTTTCTCCAATATGGCCAGCGTGGATGTAGCTTTTTGTAGCCCTGCTACAGCCTTACATCATTTTCCTGTGCCCTGATTTCATGATGAACCATCTAGAGTAAGGCTTTCCCACCAATTTGTTATGTTGTTAACCATCTTCATTATGTTTTTAATTAAATTTTCATAGTTCTCTCTGTTGTATCGATCGTATTTTAACGGTCATAATTGTTTTGTTTCTGTAGATTTGTTGCAGAAATAGCATTGGGATAAACAGGAACCCACCTCTGTACTTCTGCACAAACACAGATAATTTTTAAATAATAAGCTAAGAGCAAATCTTCAAAAACTAGGAAAACTGTGAATTCGTAGGAAGGTTAAAGGGGAAGAAATCAACTAAATTTGCAAAGAACTCACATATATTCACAGATAATATGAAAAGAAATCCTGATCGACAATATTCTGAAAAACAGCATTTTATATGATTTTTAGTTTTTTTTGTATTATTTATGTAATAACTGGCATAATGGAATAGCTCATTAAGTTCTTTCATTCGGTGTTTCATCATCAGCTAAATACATTAGAATGCAACTTTTAAAGGTTCTTCAAAAATGCATAATTCTCCGAAATGTTATGCTATTTTTACGGGAAGATTAAAAGTATGAGTTTTTTTTATTTATTGACTTTCAGAACAGTTTAGCTTTTTCTTGATATTCTAGGTACCGGACATTATGCCGGTTTTAAATTATACGTATAAAGGAATGCACAAATGTATTTTAATTCTGGTTTAACACACATAAAATCCCTAATGTCAACTGTTTAAATCTTACCGAAATTACTAAATTTCCATTATTGCATTTTAATATTCTGTCAGAAAACCACAGACAGCATTTTTATATTATTTCTATAATATTTCTTGTGGCCACAGCGTCGTGATCCTTCTCATAAAAAGGTTACCACCCAAAGCTAAAGAACCTACTTTGCTTTTAACCAATAACTGAATAACTAAGTTTATTAGTCTGTTGCGTTCAGTTGCACATAAAGTCATGATTTCTATTCGGTTTATCAAATCCATTTTCTCTCTAATGTAATATATAATTATATTTGTAATCCTTCGATTAATCTTTCCGTAACCATTGCAAAAATATACGTCTGTTATCAATTCCTTTCGTTCGCTTTACTTTCTATAGTTCTTTAAATAATGGTGTCTACTCGCGAACAGAAAAGTAAAGAGTTTTCGGTAAATTTTTTAAATAGAATGTTTGACTTGTTTGAGAATATTTCGAAAACGGAAAGTAAAGAACAGTCCAATTTGGAAACCTAATGAAATCTTGAATAATTTACAGATGCCAGAAAAAGAAAAAAATGGTTAAAAAAACTTTTTCTGACTTAACTCAAATATATTCCATTGGCACATGTCGATAGCTCGATAGTATACGCCCAGCTGAAATTTATTGCAAGATACGTCAACCAACATTTAAAATGATTAGAGAATCCTCTTCAGCACTGAGAATTCCCTGGATGAAACTCAGTAACTGAAGATTTTGCATCAATTATTTATCTTTTTTATTTCATTTTAAATAATAGAAATATTAAAAATTCATTGATCAGGTTGTATTGGCTGAAAGAAAAATATTTTAAATTACCTGGACAGACAGATGAAACAAATTACATTTATGGCTGGCGCATTCTTATGAACGATTTTTTGGTAAAAAATATGTGGGTAGGACTTGATATGATAAATGTTGTCCAAAGCTCGTATCCCACTCTTAGGTGGGAGATCATCTGCACTCCCCTTAGTGAGTGTTCGAGTGCAAGCAAATAAAAATGAACATTAAATATTCAACGCCAGTTTTTCTGTACTTGAAGAACAAGAACTTAGAAGGAGGTTGTTATTTTATACAATCCCCAAAACATACGTTAATCAACAAGATATCTGGGGGGTTAAAGATAACAGATTTTATTAAGTATAGCTACCATAGTGGAGAGAGATTATACTACATATAATTATTCCAATAATTTTGTGACCACGCTCTCGGGTCACTAGTCGTGATGGCTTCGACACAGTAGCTGGTCTTCATCTATTACAATGGTGTTCTTCCTCACCCACGCTGTGTACTTTGATCCTAAAAAGGCACGTTGAAATCTTACTAGCTGTCTCTTTACCACGTTAACAAGACCGGACGCGCGCACATCTGGGCTAATAAGAACGGCACCAAAAATAAATCGAAGAACGCCTGAATGAGTTGCGAAAAAAGTCTTTAAATACAAACAAAAACAACAAAAAGAAATAGAATTTAACAGTCGTCTTACTCTTACAACGGAGCGAAAAATTTACATTTAAGAATAATGTTTCGAATTCTCGGTTGATAACGTTTATCACTCCAATCGGAGTTTTCAAGTTGTGACTATTCAAAATGCCTTATTTAAGCTTTCCACCGAAGTTTTACGGAAACTGCCGAAGAGGGGTCTTTGTGAATTCGTCTTGTTTGCCTTAGCTCGGCGTGGCAACAACTACTGAATTTAACTTTAACTCTTTCTCGGCTCTTTCTGTTTCTTTACATATTCAGCCAGGACTCTATCGGAGGTGCGTTATTTGTCTTTAACTCTTTCTCGGCTCTTTTCTCTATGGTCATGGTCCCCTCGTTTGGAACTGTCTGTCCCTTTGTCATTACATCTCGACTGGTCCCATGTCTCGAACGAGTGCGTGTGTGGCTCCCGAGTGTCGAGCGAGCGAGCGATTTTGGCCCTTGGAGGCCCTATTTTTATGCATGTCCCAGATTCTCTTGGAAGGTGCATGACGTACACGGGGTGCACATACATTTAACCAAGGCCGATGATCAATGTCGGCTATAAAGCCGTGCCCAGTTGAATAATATTTTTGCAATCTTACCTTGTTTCAAACTTAGTAAACACAAAACAGTGATTCGATGTAGTTTCTTTCTAAAGAAGGCTCTCATCTTTTAGAAACCAACAAGACTCTCCAGGAAGGATTCACAGAGAAACTTAGATGACAACGTGAGATTAAAGATGGCACTTATTACTTAACGGAAGTGTTATCAGTCGAATGATTTATTCGCTATCATTTTTCCTTAAAGGTTTCACTTCTCTGCAACAATATGAATAGATTTCCCTACAGGGGATCGGCGAACTGTGTTTTATTTAATATTCGCGAGCAGTATAGTGAATTTTAATCAATATTCACGAAGGTATATATATATATATATATATATATTTTTTGTCAATTGGAAAATAGATTTAACGTAAAGCGAAAGGAAACTTGATGAAAAATACAACATTCTTCTGATTAATACCTCGTAAATATTTACTAATTACAGGATAATCTGGAATAAAGTAGAATAAAAGTAAATAGAAGAGTGTATTGCTTCAGTTTTACAATTTTAGATGAAACGCATCGTTTATTTTTCTGAAAATTAATATTAAATATCAGTTCATGTTATCAAATATTGTTTATTCTCAGTATGAGGAAAACAAAAATGATAACTCAGCCGAATAGTATTTAGGATTGTATATTTATAAAGGTACACACATACATACACATGTGTATATATGTATCAGTTGGAAACCAATTAATAGAAAACAGACGCGAAATGCGATAACTAAAG
This sequence comes from Ascarosepion bandense, assembly GCA_037127315.1. Taxonomy (NCBI): domain Eukaryota; kingdom Metazoa; phylum Mollusca; class Cephalopoda; order Sepiida; family Sepiidae; genus Ascarosepion; species Ascarosepion bandense. Next base: position 3,713,574 of record JBBBDQ010001209.1, read on the forward strand.
CATAAATGCACGTAAGTCCTATAAAAAATAAGCGAGATCTACAAAATGAAAACAAAATTCAAAATCAAAACATAATTCAGCAATATTCGCTCTCCAAAATTTGAAAAGATTTTAATATTTGTTTCTTATTTATCATACATGTATGAAATGATAAGAATACACACACACACACACACACACACACATATATATATATATATATATATATATATATTCGCGTGTGTGTGTGTAACTTGATAATTTTTTTCAGTACAATCCACTTCCCAATTTCGTTGTTTACACATTGCAGATTGAAATATTGATTTGAGAAGTGGGACAAGCCAAGAGGTTTCAGCACCCATTAGCTCGCCATTTTTATCTCTTTCTCTTTCTCTCATTTTCTCTCTCTCTCTTTCTCTCTCTCTCACACACACGCACATACACAATGAAAAAAAACACAAGCATATATATATATTCTATAATGACTAACAAACCCACTCACAGGTACATACACACACATATATAAATACATATGTGTGTGTGCTCGAGAGAGAGAGAGAGAGAGAGGGGGGAGGAAGAGAGAGAGATATATTACTTTTATCTAGTCTGCTTTTATAAAAATCCGAATGATATTGACTAAAATCATTTGATAAAATTTTCTTGGACGTTTTAAAAATCAGATTACCAAACTTTTTCCTGTAATATAGTGTTGCAAACGCGTGTACTAATTCCTATACTTTGTTCCCTTGTGATATACCCACTGTATGTTGTATTGTCTTTCTTAGTTACGTAATTGAAATCGTGCACAACAGTTGCTTAATCTTCTCCAAAATCGAAAGCTTAAATAATTTACTTTTTTCTTGAAAATTTCATGGCGAATGAGATAAGACACAAACCTAATCTTTTTTCCTCTCTGAGGAGTTAATATCTCATAAATCTCATGTCTTTTACATTTGCAATGCTGACAGCTAATATTAACCGTAAAGACAATTTTTCTCGATGAGGTCAGATTCCTATTCGGTATTTCCTGTGGACAACATATTTATTGATCGTAATGTAAACACGAAATATATACGGATTATTTCTGTCATGATTTGATACACTGTCTTTCTAACCACTATTTTCCTTCTAAACAAAGTCGTAAACTCATCTAATTCAAGGAACTTCATCATAATTAGCCTCGTATCCCACAATCATGATTTCTCTTAGAATAGCACTATAAGATGAAGGAATTAAAAATCTTTTTCCCAAACATTAGATTCAGGGCGATTGTGATCCGGCTGTTTTACATAAATATGAATCATTTCTCTTTTTTGATTCATTTTATTACCAAGGATTGTTAAACACTGAATTACAGCTGTCATTGCAAATTTACTTTTCTCAAATACAACTATAAATTAACCAGCTATAAATTAAATTCATGAAATTCACGTGGACAATAGGAACGAGACAGTCCTTCATATTCTTTTGAATCAATTGGTAAACAGACATATTTAAATAAGCAATGAGGATATCCACCAATTTCAAGCACTTTTAATCCGACCAAATGTTTTAAAAATGTGTAATCCGATCAAAATGAAAAAAAAATGTTTGTAGATCAAGCTTGCTAATATGTTCAAAATTTGGGAAATGTTATTTTTTTAATATTAGCTCATTGAAAAATGGAATTTGTTCCAAACACCTCGTCCCAACTCCCTTCACGACATCTAAACAAATGGCCAAAGATCAGAAAGAAAGGGTTTCTTGAACAAACCAAGATATATTCAGCAATTCCTTGTACAAATATTATAGTAAGGCCCTCATTTGATCTGACCGAAATTTAATCAAAATATCTTATTAACTTTATTTGTTTAAGTTTCTATCAGTATATAGTATTTAATAAATACTATGCGTTTGATAAATTGGTCAGAATGCGTTTATAAATAATCTTGTATGCGTTTATAAATAATCTTACATTTGTTTTTACCAATCGGTAAATACGACACAAGGAGATGTACCAAGAATAGTCAGTCAGTTAAGTGCCATACGTGATACACGCTTGGGCGATCATATCTCGAAAGAGACGTAACTGACTGAGTTGAAGATTATCCCGCAGTAGGTTTCCATTGCTTTCTGTGGTAGATAACTGGAGGGAAGAGACTGATTAATAGCTTTCGCAAGGGTATTTGCGCGTAAGTGAATGCAATGAGTTCACGCGCAAATAAGTGCGTTGTGGTGCAGTCGATATCGGGTCGGGACGCGAAACCGGGGAGCCGAGTTCGAATTCAAGTTGAATTGATTGCATTCACTTACGCACAAATACCCTTGTTAAAGGTCTCACCCCGTCTCTTCCCTCCAGCTATGGATTAAATAACAGGAAAGATTGGATTCTATAGCCTTGTTTAGAACCAGTTTACTGAAGAAAGTAATGGCAACCTACTGCGGAATAATCTTCTGCCCAGTCAGTCATGCCTATTTCTAGACATGATCGCCCTAGCGTGTATTACGTATGGCACTTAACTAACTGACTGACCAAAAATAGCGTTTTCGAGTAGATATCAATGCTGGCAATAGGATGTGTTCTTTATTCATGTGAGAATGCTCTGTCAGGAAGATAATTCCTTCATTTCATTTTTATTGTCTGTAGCACATAATGGGACACGACTTCCTGTTACCTCTCGCGTGCTCCGTTTAATTTTGGGTTCACAAACTTGTGAATAGAACATAATATTACTTGATCCCCGTAGCTTGTGCCAAAAACGTGTCAGAATAACCCACCATTATCTTATTTTCGTGCTGGTCTGTGTCTGGAATCTCCGGGGTAGAGGCACACTTCATTTGTGCTTTATCCCGCCAGTTCAAGTAGAAGTTAGATGAAATGTCAGAAAAGGTTTGCAATCATTTGGATGTCTTATAGTCAGACATAAAGTTACTATAATAACAGTAATCTCGAGGCTTAAACAAACCTTAGCATGACTTTTGAGTCATTATTTACATTACACGAACTTCTCAGAATTCATACCTGTAAAAATTGGATGTAATCGTTGATTTTCAGTCATGTGAGGATGGCTTCTCCAACTGGAGAATAGAAGAAAAAACATTTCTAATTTGGCGTTGTGCCAGATGAGGTAAAACTTTGTAGAAAATTATGTCTTAGAATTGTTTTTTTTTTTTTATTATTTTGTGAATCAATTTCCTTGATGATTAAAATGAAGAACCTCTTCAGAAAATTAAGTGGAAAAGAAAAGATAATTTATCTTCCAATTGTCGACAGCCGATAATATAATAAAATCACGTTCATTTCGAACTATGATCAGTCGACGCCAAAACCTATTTTTTTCCAGATATTTAATGTCCACTGAGAACAAAATTAATAATGTCTCCAGGTTGGAATCAAAAAGAATACGTAGAAGTTTTGTGGATTTATAAATGGTATTGTCAGAAGCCATTCTTTGGGGTTTTCACTTGTAATTACTAAATAAATGTTCGTCTGATTTAAAAGAAGAAATGTGATCTGAGTGCTTTGCGCTTTGATTTGCAAAGACAATACATGTAGCGAATACATTTCAAATTTGTTACCAATTTCAATAAATTTCACATAAAGATTTTTGTTAAGTGTGAAAGCATAATAGTTTAAGTGCAGTGCGAGTATAACGGTAAATTTCAAAATTCCATAAGGTTTTAATGTAATTATTTGCTAGTAATTGGGGCAAATGAAAATTATTATTTACGAAGGGTAACTTAGACTGGCACAAAACTCATGGGAAACTCATGTCGATCGACTTTACAGAAAATTGAAATAAGACTGCACCGTTGAAGTAATTTTATTTTACAAAAAAAATAGGATTTTAAAGCTACTATCAATCAAACATCCTTTACTTTCACAGCAAAATGTATGGCTCGATGTTTCGGCCGTTGTAGATTTCGGCCTTCTTCAGGTGCTAGAAATTTCAAATCGAACTCTTTAACACGATCACTGGGGTATATCATTCTCATTGTGTGCGATGTCTTTTTTGGTTGTTATTGCCGTCTAACGAGACTCTATAAGTTGCTTGTTTACAGCTGTAGCCTGGTATTGAACTCACAACTCTTTGGGTCAATCAACGTCTACATACATTAGACCATCTGTTCTTAAGGACAACAACAACTGATTTTCTGGGACTAATAAACGTAATGTTGAGTAACCATTTTTACCAGAGTTTATACTGAAATTTTTATATTAATGATTTTCTCTAGTATTTTTACCAGAGTTCATATTGCAAATTTTTTATGTTAATGATTTTTCTCTAATATTTTTTAACCACAACCCATTTTGCAATTGTTTGGTTATATCTGACATTCCATATTACTGGTTTCCATATTGCATTCATCTCTATGCTTAATCGGCTTAGAAGATTTTTGTAGAGTAGCATATGTGCTGATTACTTAAGTTTAAGTAGTTTCCAGTGGCGTTCTCAATCTATTATATCAACTTCATCCAATGGGATCATCAATAAAATTCCCTATGGAAAACGAGAGTGACAACAAACTGGCGTTCCTGAATGTGCTAATAACTCGAACAGAGAGGGAATTTCAAAACATCCGTATACCGCAAGACAACATTCACCGAACACTACCTCAACTTTAACTCCCGCCACCCATACAGTGTAAAGAAATGGATCGTCCGCTGTCTGCAACATCGAGCAAAATTAATAAGTGACGACCCAGAGATATATGAACAGGACGTGGTCAGTATAAGCAGAGTACATGAAAACAGCTCTAACAAACATGGAAGGAAGGGTGCATGAGAATAACAACTCTCAGAAAACAGTCTTGGTATGTCTACCCTATGTGAAGGGGTTATCAGAGAAAATGCAAAAGATCTTGGGTCCATTTAACACCTGGAAGATCTTCAGAAATGGCTCTACACGTCGCAGGTACTTCTCCCGAGTAAGACCTCCAACAGAAGAGGACATGAATAAGGACTCTGTGTACGTCATTCCACGCAACTGTGGAAAGAATATAAGGAGAAACGGGCCTGCCCCTTAAGGCAAGGCTACAAGAACATCGCAAGGCGGTAACACAAGGGTAGATAGAAGAATCAGGCGTAACTGACTACATATAGAGGGAGAAAGGGGATAACTGTCCCCAATAGGTTGAATTTTAAATACTAGATAGAGAACGGCACTGGAAACTGCTTAAACTTAAGGAATCAGTACATATGTTAGGCTACAAAAATCTTCTAAGCCGACCAAGCATAGAGATGAATACAATATGTGAACCAGTAATATGGTGTGCAAAAGAAAGTTGTCCTTAGAAAAGAGCCTTGGGCTGTCTACACCATGTAAAGGATCTTGGATCCATATAACATCAGGATTATCTTCAGAAGTGGTTCTACATTACGCAGGTACCTCCGAATAAGACCTCCCTGCAACAGTCGTGGATATGATTAAGCATTGTGTGTACGCCATTTCATGTAGCTGTGGAAAGAATATATAAAGGATAAAAATGGTTACTGAACATTAGGTTTATAAGTCCAAGAAACTCAGTTGTTGTTGTCCTTAAGAACACAGCCCAGTGAATATAGACGTTGGTTAGTTGTGAGTTGATTACCAGGCTACAGCTGTGGAGAACAAGTAAATTAGAGAGTCGGGTTAGAGAGATATCTAATGAATACCAAAAGAGGCTTTGCACAAGGAATAACAATGATATGCCCCAGTGATCCTAATAAATGAATCGGCTTGAAACTTGTAGCATACAACGGCTGAAACGTCCTACAAGATGAGGAAAATGGCCCGAATCCTATAAATAGTGTAAATGCTACCTGATCTTAGAGAGAATTTATCGCCTCCCGAAAGTCTTGCATTAGTGTAAATTAGTACAGAAGTTTCCATAGTGGCTGTGGATGCCAACTTGAAAGTAACGAGTTTAAAATTGTATACCAGAAAAGAAAATCGGCGATCGAAGCAGTGGGCAAATAAGTTTCTTTATGCAAGACGATCAGCAAAAGGTTAGTCTTAAATGATATTTATGTTGTATTTGTGTGTACATATGTGATTCCTTGATAATATATATTCTGATAGAACGTAAATATGTGCGGATCAATAGGTGAACAGTGTCGAAATAAGAATTAACAGTGCTAAACTTCCACATTGATCGTTAACACAAGCCTAGACTGAATTATTCATAGAAACGTCGAGATTGAGACTAATGTTCTATGATACAATTTTCCTTTTCTGATCTGGTGCCTTAAGAAATACAGTGGCTTGGAATGCGTTTTTCAATTTATTCATAATATACAAACAATTTTAAAAGGGTGAAGAGTTGATTGTTCCTAAAACGACATTCAATCTTTTGTTAAGATTTTGTTAATTTGCGAGTTCTATTAATCGCAATCATGTTTTGTCCTCATCTTTTAATATTTTATTTTTAATTTCTGGTCTCACGGTTGTCTTCATTTGTTGATTTCGGATTCATAATTTCCCAAACGGTAATATAAAAAGAGAGATATAAAAATCAAACGATGCATTTCAGAAACTATGTGAAGTATTAAAGTTTAGGCAAGTATCTTTAGAGATAAAAACAAACGCACGGTGAAATGTTATGTGATATCTAGAATTGTTTCCATCAGAGATAAAGATTTATGAAGGAATTAATCAGCATCGATCATATTCTTAATAAATACTCTGCAAACATAATATTAGCGTTAGTTTTGGGAATAGAATGATAAAAGAGGATGACTATAAACGGAAGCCATGATCTATTTTATGTCAAGGGCTTGTCAGAAAAGATCCAGAGGATCTGCGGTCCATATAACATCAGATTAGTATTCTGAATCAGGTCAATACTACGAAGGAAAGCCAAACACGAGGGAGGACCTGATTTTGAATAGCATATACTCGATTTTCTTTAGTTGTGACGTAATATAAAGAGGATAAAAAGGTCCTCTAAAGTACGATGAACATCGAAAATTTGTGCTATGGTGTTAGACAATAAAATCAGGCGTGCCTGATATGTATGATGGTAAGAGGATAATCATCAATCTATCTGAAATGAAAAAAAATGGAGTCTTACACACTAGAATGAACCAGCGCATCTGCTCGATAATGAGGATCTCCTTAGTAGTCATAGAATAGAATATGGGAGAGCCGAATAAAGTAAGAACGGCATATAACAACAAGTTTTTAACAATACCATAATTCAAAACATGACAAGCAGAAACAACAACAGAAATGGCAAAACTAATCATCAGGTAGGTAAGGCTTAAATATCCACATTCCCAACAGACTACTGTCCTATGATAAAATAATATTTTGGACCGTAAATTTGATGACAGTATTTGTAACATACATGAAAATACCCTTGGGAAAGTTATTATTCCGTATCTTTCCTCCAATTATGGGTCAAATAATAAGACAGAGTGTGTTCTATAGCCTTGGCTGGCGACCAGTCTACTGAAGAAAGTTAAGGCAAATTACTGCTGCATAATCTTCTGCCCAGTCAGTCATGTCTCAAAAGAGACATGATCGCCCAAAGCGTGTATCACGTATGGCACTTAACTGACTGATTTGTAAGGTAAATCCCTGTATTTAGACTCAATAGAAACGGACAACAATAACAAAACTGTCTTAAAATGAGAACTACACTGGATATCTGCAGGTATGGAGAGAGAAAAAAGTGTGCACATCGAATCAATGGGAACGAGTGATCAGCAACCGAGAATTTCTATAATAAGAACTAGACTAGGCATCCGTAGACATGCGAAGTGCAGCAATGTGTGCTTTTTTTAATTGTTTCACCCCAAAGCAAGGCTGTACTACGACTGACGCGCAGCAGGCTACATAAGAAAGTAAAAGTTTAGGTCAAGAGAATGATGGGGACACAAGTGTGAAGACAGTTGTGAAGGTAAAGAGAAAGGAAAATAAGATACACGGAGTGATGTAGAAAGAACTGGCTTTAAGTGGATAACAGATGAGAATTGACATTGCATTTAAATAACTAGACGTTGTGGCTGTCAGGAGAGCAAGTATACGGAAAGGAGTTCCACAGGCCGGAAGTGCGAGAAAAGAAGCTGATGAAGTAGAATTGTCGGCTGGTTGATTTAACTGTAAAAGGGTAGAACCTTGTAGCCAGTTAGGGTTGCACGAATAAATTCTTGTGGAGGGGTCATAAGTGAACTAAGTTCGTCGGAGCAGAAGCCATGAAAATATTTGTAGAAGAGACTTCGACTCTGGGAACTGGCGAGCAATAATTGAATAGGACTAAAATATGAACTAGCCTAGATATAATAAATAGAGGCAGTTGAGCAGTGTGTACATGGCTTCAGTGGAAACAGGCTAGCAGTAAGTGAACAATACGAAAAATAAAAACTAGTCAAGATATCCGTAGACATGATCATTGGATCCTTGTGTACTTGGAGACAGTGGGCTTGGGCGAGCAGTATCTGAGCAGTTTTAAAATAAGGACTAGACTTGATAGCCGTAGACGTAGGCAGTGTAACAGTGTGTACTTGGACACAGTGAGAACGGGTGAGTAATAACTGAGCAATCATAAAAATATGAACTAGACTGTATATCCATAGAAATTGGTTGCAAACACTGGGTATTTAGTCTTAGTAAGAACGGGTGAGCAATAAGTGAACAGCACTAAATTAAAAACTAGAAAAGATATACGTTAACATAGGAAGTGGAACGGTGTGTACTTCAACTCAGTATAAAAGAGCAATCAATTATGAGAATTTGAGGAAATAAGTACTAGATTAGTTATCTGTAATCATGAGCAGTAGAACAGTGCGGATCTGGCTCAGTTGGAACGGGCAAGAAATAAATGAGCAGTTTAAAATATATATAGCTATGAATGCTCGACAATTTCTTGTTAGATGAAAAGTTACTAGTGCATTAAATATGTATTTCTTCTGACAAATTATAGATCATTAGTACCATTGGACAAAACATGTGAGCCACCAGAGACTCAGAGAATTTAGAAAGAGGCATCTGTGATTCCTGAAACATAATTAGAATAGAATTCCTAGATTAGCTTGCTCTCGTAGGACATATGGAAAGCGAAATATCAAAGTGAAACAGTGATTATTCCACTTAATGCATTTGAGTGGTTGACTGGATAGCTGGACAAGAATAAAGAGACAGTAAAAATATTAATAAAAACACTTAGTGATAAAATCAACAGCGAATTGTGATGAACCAAGTTTCCATGCTTCATGAAATATTTTGGCATGTAAAAAGAAATAGGAGTATCATCAAAAATCACAATTCCTCAAGATTTAACTGAAAATGCTGCGTATAAATATTTGTTCTCAGAAAAACGCCCATTCCTAAATAGTTTAGTACTAATCCATAAATACTTTAAGCGTCTAGATGAGGCTTTACTAACATAACCACACAAAATCAAATTACTAAATAATTGAATTAGTAGATAGAAAAATCAAATAGCACTTTCACTGTACTTCCTATTTTATTCATATCCATAGGATTTGTAGCTATCGATATTTAACTGATACACTTAAAATCAATATTTAACTGATACACTTAAAATACTTTAAAATCCTCCAATATACTGATTATTGTATACACCCTGAAAGAAGAAAGCATACAAAAGAAAGAGAAAAATATCTCAAATAATGTTTACTACCAACTCGCTAACGAATATAATTGATGAGGTTTTATATCAAATTAATTCCTAATTTGCTGCAACTTATTCCAAAACAATTTGATGAATACAAAACAAAATAATAATTTTATGCATGGATTTTTACAAAGGATTGCAAAAATAAGGATAAATGATCTTAAAAACGTGTATCAGATTGAAATTTAACTCACAGTTGTTTCAATGCAAACTTTAAACTGTTTTTATTACATTTCTCCGGTCATTTTAAAATCTAAGAATGATTTCATCAAAGATATATTATCAGTATGAAGAGTTTTTCTCTCAGGATGAAAGAGAAAGTAGGACACTTTACGATATCTTAGAATTAATGTCGTGTTTTAAACCTTTATGTCACTGTTTCATTTAAATTCTGATTACACTTGTTTTATTTACTAATTCTCTGTACATAATTTTATTGTTGATTGATAGATTTAAAAGCTTTTATAGATGATTTTTAGAATTATTTTATTTTTCCCATAGGTCATGATCAAAATGAAAGGAGCTGATGGAATTAAAACATTTGCACACTTGAGAGAATTAAGATTAAAAGTCAAGCCAATGTTACACAGGGCCTTCGGATGCCGTAATCAAAGTTTCCTCCTAACTGAGAATCTCGACAAGGACAGCTACACGCTTCTCTTTGCAGAAGTTGAAAAAGCAAGGTTAAAAGCCAAACGCCTGAGGACAACGATGTCAATTTCCATTAGTTCTTAGACGTATGGTTCGTTCAAGCTCTTCTACAAGGCCTGCCAAGTCTGTACTCATAGCTGAGGTCAAAAAGTTCAACAACCAGCTTAAAGAAGAAAGGTCATATATCTTAAAGCTAGCAATGTCTACAGAATCTTAAATACGGTCCCAATATTTCTCCACTGTTAGTGTCAATAGAAATTCGCTGTGGTGATAATGATGATGTCAATGAATATTTATCATCATGCAAAACTCTCTTAGCAGAAAGGTAATTGATGGAAAGACATTCTTACAAATGAAAGAGGCTACTACAACAAGACGTTGACAAATTATACGCTTTCAAATGTATAAATGTTGCCCACCAGCGTGAAGGCTTTTAAGTCTTTATTTCATTGAAGATTGAAAATTTGGAAGGCAACATTTTAAACAGCGCATGATTGGAAAATCTCGTCGCAACAATGCAAGTTTCAATTTTCAGCATTGTCTTCAAAATTGTTTTCGCTGTCGTACACAATCAATGGCGAAAGAAACACAGCTAGAACCGAAATTATTTATTTTACTTGCCAATTTTCCCACTCGGTGATTCAATTAAACTGCAATCCAGTGAAAAGATATTCATGCTTCACCAGAAGCAACAGAAAATCCAGCCTCTAGATGAGAAATCAACTCCATGTTTAACAAGAATTACTGATGGAAATTGAAATAATTACAGGTGATATCAGACAGCGTTGAATAAATTTGATCAGCGTGAAATTGGATGAATGGGGTAAGTTTTGTGGTAAGACCTAGACAGCAGCCACTACGTCATGCATGCAAAATAAAACGAACTTTTTCATCTCACTAATCTAGCAAATATAAATATAATTTATATTTCTTCCAAGAATCTAAACTTATTTATAAATGAAACTTTGTCTCTCTGTGTGTGTATGTGTGTGTGTCTGTGTGGGTGTGCGTGTCCATTATCTATAGACTCTGAAAAGGCTGAACCAATTTTCTGGAAAATAGACATAGTTGTACTATAGGCGTCTGCGAGTGTTCTTAGCTAGGTTTTGTGTCAAGGCACCTCCGATAAATATCGAAAATCGATAATCGAAAAGATCGTGTTATAGAAGGAATGGTCCGATTTTAATCAAATTAGATACACTCATAGGCAAAGACATAAGAAACGATATTCAGACGTTTCAATGATGCAGTTTGTACAATAGCGCAGAAAATCGATAATATATATATATATATATATATATATATATATATATATATATATAAGGCAAGATGTTTGTGGGTGTGTCTGTTTATCTACCTGTATGTCTCTATTTTTTCAGCCCTTTCTTTTTAGTTTTTGCTTCGTGTTTGGCTCTAAGTAGGTATAATTGTAGTTCTTAGTCTCAGCCATGATACCATTTATTCAGAGAACTTATTCAGCCTTCAAAATTCAGTTTACGACGTAAAAACTTATTTGATATCGATACCAGGAAATCAAAATTTGACTTACATCCATTCATTTTTCTTTCAGTCTACGGTTTCGCTTTAACTGGAAACAAATATTGCATTTTAGTCTTTCGTTCCAACGTCAAAAGAGTCTGACTCCAGGATCATGGATTAGTTTTAAAGCTTTCATTACACCCGAGCAACGCCGGGCTATACTGCTAGTAGAATATATGTGTAAAAGAACTAAAAGAATGAATTCATATTAAACTTGTTTAAACTAAGCATATTCGACATCGTTCAAATGGCCAGAATGGGAGCACCTGACGGACGCAAAAAATGTCTGTAATATTATTATAATATTAGTGAAGGCAAGATTACCGGTGATAGTATCGTAAGATAATGAAGATGAAACGACACAATTCCCAAAATTAAAAGTAACTAAAAATCTAAGGAATAAAATCAATTCATTCGAGAGGCAGAAATAGGATCACATAAACGTTAGACACATTCTATTTAAAAAACATAAATGCTCGATTAGTTTTCAAAGGAATTAAATGTAAATAAAGATCGCTGATATTCCAACTTTAAATATGTTTACACATACAGCCAAACATAAATAATTTCAGGATTTTGTTATTGAAATAACAATAAGTATAATCTGAGAAAAAATGAAAATATAACTTGTGTCAATATGTTTTAAATGTTTTGTTTCTAGTTAATAAATAATCATTGTTATTATATGTTTATTTTCTTAAATTCTACTATGAAACAATATTTTACACAAGGGATTCTTTAATTTAAACTTACTTTTTCTCTCAGGTAAATAAACACACCAAAATTATCAATCTTAAAACCGGTGTCTGTGTACTCTATTTAGAAATGTTTCGCTTTTATCTATATTAAGGACACTTTAGGCACGTTACAACGGCATCATATTGCAATTTAAGAGAACAATTATGTACACAGAAATTCGCATAGTCATTTCTGTTTTACAAATTAAATCTAGAATTGGGACAAGTTTTTCCAAAAATGTTTTCAGGAATACTTTTGAGTAATTAGTTATGTTTACAGTTTCGTTATATTTAATTCATACGTCATAACACACATTATTCATTGTACATCCAGTTATGTCTGGCTTAAGCCATGATTACCGACATACTCTTGCTATACAATTCACTAGCTTTATGTGCTCGATTCTGTGTCTGTACAAGATTAAGTTTATAAATTTAAGCAAATCTAGAGAGCCATAGACATTTCCGCAGTAGTGACTTGGGACCTAAATAAATTCCGTTGCAGTATCCAATACTTGGAACCTAAATTAATTGCATTACAGTATCCAATACTTTGAACCTAAATAAATTCCGTTGCAGTATCCAATACTTGGAACCTAAATTAATTCTATTGCAGTATCCAATACTTGGGATCTAAATAAATTCCGTTGCAGTATCCAATACTTGGAACCTAAATTAATTGCATTGCAGTATCCAATACTTTGAACCTAAATTAATTCCGTTGCAGTATCCAATACTTGGAACCTAAATTAATTGCATTGCAGTATCCAATACTTTGAACCTAAATTAATTTCGTTGCAGTATCCAATACTTGGAACCTAAATTAATTGCATTGCAGTATCCAATACTTTGAACCTAAATTAATTTCGTTGCAGTATCCAATATTTGGACCTAAATAAATTCCGTTGCAGTATCCAATACTTTGGACTTAAATTAATTCCGTTGCACTATCCAATACTTGGAACCTAAATTAATTCTATTGCAGTATCCAATACTTGAGACCTAAGTAAATTCCGTTGCAGTATCCAATACTTGGGACCTAAATAAATTCCGTTGCAGTATCCAATACTTGGGACCTAAATTAATTCCGTTGCAGTATCCAATACTTTGAACCTACATTAATTTCACTGCACTATCCAATACTTTGTGACCTTAATTTTATCGACCATTGATGTTTATGAAACTCAGTTTTAAAAACTGTATTACCAAAGTTCGACCACGACAGAATATCTTATAGCAGTGACACATTCGATTAATTTCAGTATGTGAAAAAAATTCAAATTAACCTCAAGTCGATATTTTAACCTTAAAGCCCATGCCCATTTTGATTTCGTTTAAATTTAGACACATGTGCATTTACTCCAGACGCTTCAAACAACATTTGCAACTCTTTCAATGTGTAATCTATTTACAAATTGTTTGTCTGACAGTTGGTGGATAGAGTTGCAATCTTTTTATATGGTTTTATAGATTTCTTCAGACTGGAGCAAAAACACTCCATTCTTTTTGATGCCCTCAGTGATCTTTTTTCCTCTTATATGTGTGGTTACATCTTAATAGTCCAATCGTCTTCTCCTTTCTTTTAATATCTGTTGCTCAACTCATTTACTAAGGATACTTCATTTGAGTGGTCATCTTGAACTGAATAATTTAGCATAAAATGTGTTTTAGCCTGATTTATTACCTACTTGACATAAACAATGCAGAGAGTTTAGAGCTCACATTCTTTTACAGGTGTCAGATAATCCAGTTTGTGGGAATTAGATCCTATTTTTTAATAAATAATTAAAATACATCCTTGTTACTTTCCATTATTTGAAAAGTTTATTATAAAAATTTGGGTTTGATTGAATTTTGATTATGACTATTTTAATTTTTTAGCAATAAAAATGTCTATGTCTGGGGTGGGATTTATAACATTTCTAGCGACACTGTATATTAGTTTCGACAAGCAATAAAGACAACAGCAAGGGTAAATGATTGATCTGAGTTTCATTTTAGCGATTCATCCATTGATTTCGTTGACTGATGAATTTCTTTATATCAAAATGACTGCCCAGAATAGCAAATTCAAATATCTGCATTTCTAGCAAGTGTTTCATCCTCTAATATATATCTTCTTTAGAATATTTGACAATTGAGTTTTCATTCCAGTAGAAGATTCAGGAGAACAAGTCGTACTCTTCTTCAGATGTGTATTTTAGGAATTTACTTTCTTCACATAACTAATAGTTTTCTTTAATATATAGCATTCAGAATGTTTCAGTATTATTGTTTTTTTTTAAGTTTGGATTTTTCTTAATAAGTTTCAAAATGTGCATTCAACTAACAGTACAAACTGTCATGTTGCTTATATCTCTGTTTGGACTGTTCTTTAAAACCACACATTGAACCTTAACAACATCTTGAACACGCCATAACCATCAATTTTCCCAACTATAAAGCCAGCTCAAAATTTCATACCATTGCAGTTTTGTTGAAAACTAAAATTCTGTGAGTGGTTTCTTTTACTATTCAGAGTTCTTGTGTCCATTCGCCTGTCCTAGCAATGAGTTCTCCGAATTCTACTTAGTGAAATTGGTTGAAAATCAGTTGTCATATATTCTGTTACACATTTCTTTTAATTTCCTTCATGAATGTCATATAAAGGATGCCAACGAATCGGTTTCAGACTTGAACTAATTCATTAAGTTAGAAATATCTTGTGCTATTTCAAAAAAAGATAAACAATTTCATATCTTGACAAAAACGGATTTTATATCTTCTCCCAGGATTCAGGTCAGAGTTTGCAGAATAAATTTTTAACCAAAGGAGATCATTAAGAATTCTCATTTCGATTTTATTGTTGTGATTTACATTCTTGTTCTCTCTTTAAAATAACTCTTACAACTCATTTTATTGCTTTAAACTGGCAGCGATTCTGGGAATTGTTTGGAAATATAGATGATTTCATACAAGTAGTTGCTATGCGTTAACATCTGACAAAAGAGATCTGCATTTCATTTTCACTACCCAAGCACATATTTCTATCATGCAGTGAGAAAAGTTTTGATTCTAATACATATTTATTTCATATATAATGAAATCAGTCCTGGCTCACCGAATTTTTGTTGATTTATTGATTTATATTAAACCCGAATACCCCGGTGGATAGGACGCTTGAAAAAACTCAGAGAATCGTTTAACAAACATTTTAGAATAAGAAAAATAATAATTGAATAAAATAAATGCATGTAGAGATGGAATAACTCTTGGAAAGACCATGCATTAACCTTAAATAGCAGGATTTATCATTCCCTCAGACGACACCAATGAAGAACGTTGTAGTTACGATCGGCTAATATGATGTGACAGCTGCGAAAGCAATGCAAAGACTGCAATTAATACTTTGAGTCTTTGAATGATAATGACTCATGTAGGAACTAGAAAATGTATTTTTATATAACATATCGCATTAGAAATGTATGCAATGATTTATTTAGAAAAAAATATGTTTGATATTCACATTTGATTTTATGCTTAACAATTTGTTTTGCTTCCATTTTTCGAAATTCTATTGTTACTATGTTTTCGTGCTCTGAAATATATAAAGAAAGGTTAACTACTAAAAGCTTCAGATCGACAAATGTGTGAAGTATAGTGCATGCAGAAGTGAGTTCAATCTTAGTGCACTAAATTCGGATTCTGTTCATATATGCCATACTGTTTATATCAAATGTTTCTGTTTAAATCGGTACTCTAATGCATTTGGGAAATAGATGAAAGTGTCTCTGAATGCGAGTGTAGTTCTTCTATCGTCAGATGTCTTGACGAATTAGCCCTTTACCAATATACCACGAAGTTTGCTGGGAGGTGGTAATGTGTAAGTGAACACTTGTACAAATAAGACCACTGCTCCATAACCGCTAAACATTCCAAAACAGAAGCAAATGCACTTAGTTTTCTACCTTTTAGTTATATTTTATTTATGTTTCGCCAAAGAAGAATATTAAGAGTGACAGCTGACATTTATATATTGTGTTTATGAAGGAAATGGCGGAAAATAAAGTCTCACCTTAAAAGAGACAGCCAGTCGACTGAAAGTCCATTAAACGTTGTTTCATTTTGATACGTCTCTTGGAAAAGTTCGCGCGCTTCAGACACATCGTTATTGGGAAACTGATTTGAATTATTCATTACGACTTGTTTCCTGATTACAACCCAGTCAGCCGATATTTCACAATCTTGACGAAACTTTATAATTTTTCTTCTTCCCATGAGAGGAAATAATTTTGTCTGTCATGACCACTTTTCTTCCATTCATTATTCATATTTTCAATCACATACTCGGAAACTTTGATTCGCTTAATATTAAAAGAATACATTTTATAATTTCAAAATGATTAAATTCCTGATACATTTCAGACTACAAGTAATGTGAATTTCTTACATGAAGCATTGTCAGTTATTATCAATTCCCGATTATCATTTCTTTCATCTTATTCCTATGAGTTTTTGTCACACACCCCAGCTTACTTTTGTATTCTCTAACTGATTGTATTTAGAGAATAAGCTCCAGAGAAGATATGATCTCGTATTTCTTCTAGTTTAACATAACGGAAAAAAAAATGATTAGTGATTAAGCTACGAAAGTTAACCAAGAGCCATCCTACAAATGTAGTTTTATAGCTACGTTTATCGTTATATCAAATGGGGTTTATTCACTATATTAAAAAGATAATTTATTTACATATTTTCTTTAAATCATAATCATAAAGGTGATACTTTTGTGTTGTTCTTTATTTCTAAAATGACGTCTCACTATTAAGAGTTGATAAGTGTTTCTTTCATTTAATTTTTGTATAATAATGCCATTTTTACATGTAAACCATTAAGCAAACAAGTTAGATCTTTCCGTTGGCTCAGTTATTAATTTCAACTAGAGTCAGGGTTCAATCTCGGATAAATGCCAGAATGTTAAACGCTGATTTTAAAGATATTCAGGAATTGGTACCAGACATATATAACCACTCCAATGTCAATTTGTAATTTACTAATTTTTAACAATTATATTAGATTCAAATAAGACTGTATGGGGGATGAAGTAACTGTATAGAACCTATCGAAGGGTTAGAATCTATTTAAACAGTCAATAATTCAGGTGCTGATTTTGAAGAGAAAAAAGATCACCCATATAGAGGACAAGTGCAACAACACACTATCTCTATCTTTATGCTTTTTTTAATCGACCAAATGTTGGACTATTCTGAGTTTAGTAAATAGCCTTATGTTATTCATTAAATATAATTTTACACTCAATTTTATTTCCCTTACCATTTAATTTTTCAGCGAATAAGTGAATTTCTATCACAGAGATATCAAAGGCAGTCAGGGTGATTGGTATACAGAATAGAGCAAGGGACTGTAATAAGTTAGTGATTACTGCCAACGAAATTAATATTCGAGAGGCACAATTTGATTTCTCAGCCAATAGCTTCGTTGTTCTTTTCCGAAGTATCTTTTAGAAACTGACTTTCGGTGTGTATATTTTCTTTTCGTCTAAATTAAACTTTAATTTGTCTTTTCTCTGTGATTGATTCGTAACTTCATATTATGGACAGCAAAGAAAAAACAAAGTGTGTGCTTTGCCAAAATACTGATGATAACGTAAAAAATATCGAAATATATGCAGAGAATCTGAGACATTTATTTTATTGGTTGTAAGTTTATTGATTTTGCTTCTATTACAGCTGCGTTTTGCTTTGTATCGAGCTTGATAAATGTGTTTGTTGTAAATAGATTAATGGGCGTCGAAAATATATGTAAACCCATTACAAAATCGTTTTTTTTTTTTGAGAATTCAAACAATTACATAAATCTCAATTACATAAATTTCAATTTAGTTACAACTCTTGATAAAACAAGAATATACACACTCACATGTACTTGCATATATATATATATATATATATATATATATATATATGTGCAGGTTTCATTAAAAATGACAGATATATATATATATATATATATATATATATATATACATATATATATTCGCAAACATTAATATGCGTTTAGTTGTTTGGGTGTGTGTGAATGCGTGTGTATGTGAAAGAGGAAAGGGTGGCGCAAAATATGAGTGGTATATTTGATTACTCATGGGATGAACTCTCAAAAAACATATATTTACATATCATAATCATTTTATATTAATTTAATCTGATTATATTAATTATTTCAATTCTCTTTCTATAAGGTGACGTAACTCGTGCAATTTGTAATCGGTTTTATGAAAAAATTCTATGAAAGCTTTCATTTATTTGATTGATTACATAATGTAATTTTCTGTGGCAAGATACGAATACGAAGCTGTTCAGCCACGGTGGTAATGTTGAGAACAGATTAATCCGTTAAAAAATTATTGAAAATTTGATAGAATATTAAAGTTTCATGAATACAAATGTAAAAACACAGCAATTGATTCGTCGATCAATGATTTTGGTTTAGTCTTTACATTTGCTTTATCATTAAATTAACTTTGTTCTAGACAACGCATCTAGAATGACTTCCTCATCTTAGCTTATATGTTTGCACAAGGCTCCATTTATGGAGCAACAAGTGAGGATTTAACTCAGTAATCAGTCGTAATTGATCTACTGAGATAAACTTTAAAAGTCCTTAAAATCATGTAGCATCTCAAAAAAATTGCTTGATAGAACGAACATTCCAAGATAATATGATTAGCTGATATCTTCTGATAGTAATGGACTGGTCTATTAATCGACTGTTTCGCCACCATCATAGTTATTATATAGTTTAGAGATTGCCAGAATATATATGAAACGATGTATCATTTATTTAATTGAAGATCATTAGTTTTGTCCTTAAAATTTAGACAGACACAATGAAAGAAGTTTAGAGCATCCAGTGAGAGACCACCTGAAAGTCTGCATACTATTAATGTGAAATGTCCTGACCATATTTACTAAATTTAGTTGAGTCTAGTTCCCACCCGTTATTGTAAGGTTTCATAGACGTGAGTATTCGATCACACTACAGTTTTGCTTTCCGTGATTAACTGGCTACAGATGAGCATAAAATATCATACCTCCTATATTTATATCAAATGGGGTTTATTCACTATATTGAAAAGATTTTTGGTTTATATATATTTCATTTAGGCCCCACTGCCCAGTGAGGTTAGACACTTTAAGACAGTTGCAGAATCAATCAATCAACCAAAATTATAGGAGTGCCAAAAGAAAAAAAACGAACTGAGACTTGTCTGAGAAGAATAGACAAGCTGTGTGTCCCGATCCCATGTATGTGGAGACTGGGCAAATATTGACAAATTTTGAGTGCAATCGCTTGGGTTTCCCACGTTAAACCCAATCTTGTGTCTCATATCGTTTCAGTGGAGAGGCATGGGTATATACCAGCCAATTTCAACCAGTCACTCTGCTGTCTGGCTCGCAACTGTGAAACTGTTTTCGGGCAGAGAACGACTCAGTTGGAGATTGATCAACAGATTCAGATTCGCCTGAGATGAGTAGACAAACCTTTGTGTTCCGATTTTTGGTACAAGGAAGCAGTGCAGATTTTGAACTTTTGGCTCGTGTGCAAGCGCTTGGATTCCCAACGTTAAACCCGATCTTTTTGCGTATATTTTTCAGTGTAGAGCCATGGATAGACACTAGCCCATTAGAGCTTTTCACAGTGACAAGCTTCTGACCATACACGAGGACATTTGTTGAACAATTAAGTGATAAATTTTTATTTATATTTTGATTTCATTAATTCTTCTTTGTGAAGGGAACTTTTCTTTTTCATCTTCAGAATTTGTTTTAATTTTTGCTTTGCACAAGAGTTTGACTTTATTTTCGTTTTATTTTGTCCTTAGCCACTTTATTAGACGTTAACTTGTTTTTTCATTTTTCCTTTTTTATCTGGAAGTTTGTTTTAATTGTTTTATTTTGTTCTGAATTTTATTTTTGGTTTGATTTGTTTTGTTTAACTTTTTCATTGTCAGTTTGTCATTTATCATTGTCAGCTTGTTTTAAAGTTTAATCATTGTGGCCTTAAGGGAACAAAACAATTTTAAAAAGGAAAAAAACTTTACAAGACGGTCGACAAAAGTCGTTCATAAAAAAAATGATTTTCGTTTGCCAGTAACGTAGATCCACTAGACAAAACAATGAGGCGGCTCCATCCCAAAACGATCAGGCAAAAAGAAAAGGAAAACAATCGATCGTCCAAAAGTAGGCCTTATAATGGGAAAACTAATTCAACCAAACCGTAGTTAAGGAAAGCAAATAAATACTTAAATGAGAAAGACAAAACACAAGCTTTGCGTCCGTTTTGATAGACGAATTCAACGGTTTAGTGGCTGGGGAATCACCTTCTATTTGTGGGTCTACCTCCCGAAATACATAGACAATATGGCGAAGTTCGCCAAATGAGCCAAAAAGTACATTCATCTGATTACCGATAGCGGGATTTTAGTAGACCTCAATGCAGAAGAGGGCATTGCAATATGAAGAGTGTCAGTTCTTGCGGTCGTCTAGCTCACGCGAAAAATTTGTCGGTGCACAAAAGGTGAAATCATTGATTTCCTTTGGTGAAAAATACCAACGAATCACAAAAGATTCAGGTTCTGTCGCGTACGCAAGAGAACTGTGAAGATATGTCTCGTGATTTAATCACAATAGATTATATCAACCGCACAGAATACTGAACGTTTGATAAGAGAGCTCGGTCTTATGAAACAAAAGGCTCACTCTATGTGGCCGTAGGCACACTAGTTATGTCTCACTAATGAAGCATCATTTACCTGTCTGGTGATTGGAAGAGACCTCTGGATTGGCAAAAACTTCGTTCAGCGTGGTTGGAAAATTCTCCAAACAGTGTTAGTTGTGATGGTGTGTATCTTTCATTACAGTGCCGGTGTCCTGTTGGGCAAGTTTGTTGAATATATTATGGTTTGAATGCTGCGCGGAAATTTTTTCGCCCTACCTGAAGCAAACTGTTACCGCCGTTTACTATGTGTTTTTTTGCTTGCTTGATGTTATGAGTGTCGTGTTATGGAAGACATATCAGAAATAATTCTACGAAGGAGAGGACTTTGCCTCTTTTCAGTTGATCTTGTTCTTTAAAGTTAAGATTAGGACGGAAAGGCGGTGGCTTCCTCTATCAAAATTTGGCAAAAGATTGAGTCTGTGTCTAGTAAGAGAGCCAACTTAGAATGGCACATTGGTACCGTTTAGAAATTGTTATCGCTCTTACTGAATTGAACATTAGCAAACCTGTTTAAAACTTGGTTAGTTTAGGTTTGTGTATTGTCTTTAGTTTCTTATTTCAAAGTTTACTTAGCTAGGGGATGCAAGCTTATTGGCCTGTTTTATTTCTGATCCATCTTTCTTTATTTTAATTTCCCCTACACTGACCCGTTAGGTTCCAAAGATGTGAGTTCTTTGTTGAATAAGGGACAGCTTTTGTATTTTGTGTGCGATTTTTTCGAATTTGTTGATATATTTGAATAAGATCCTGTTTGAGTGAGTGGTTGAACGAATTAATGTTTTATATTATTAAAGTCCCAATTTAATTTCATGCATTTAACTGATGTTTCTGCCACAGTTAATGATTGCTGGAGGTTGTTACTAACACTATTCTATTTAGCTTCTGTTAAAAAGCTTTTCATATTGTAAATGCACTTGGGAGTTTAGATATTTTAATTGTTGTTTCTTCTTCCCCGCCACACACAAAAATTGTATATATGAGCACTTGTTAGATCTTCATGGTGATTTTATGGTATTATGGAAGATGTTATCAGAATGATAATTAAGAATGTGTTTTTTATATAAGAAATAACGTGGCATGTTTCACTTTGGGATTCAGACTAGCTTATTTTAATAATAAGACAAAAGTAAGACTTTTCTTTATCCCAAATTTGGCCATGACAATTTTTTGTATTTTTACAAAATAAATACCAAAATTTGGAGTCAGTCAAGATAATTTCTAACATATCATGTAATACTTAATATTATACACGCTAAAAGCGATTTATAAGATACCTACTAACGTTAAAATTCAGTACTATCTGATCATTGTTCCATGAGAATAGGGCACCGCGAGCTGGAGTTTCATTCTATATATGGGAAATATATATTCCCAAAGGGAAAAAGCTGATGGGGGAGGGGCGTAGATTTAGCTTCTATCCGGGCGATGCGATTGCGGACAAAAGCAGCATTTTGCTTTGGCTGTAGTTAAACGAACTAAATTTGTCTGCCACTTTAGTCGCTGTATGAAGTTTTGCGGCCATCGCGACTATTTCAACGAAACTGTGAAAATCACCGTTTGCATCCCTAAAATTTTATTTGACAATATCTCGTAGTTTAGAGAATGATCCAACAAATACCATACCCCCCCATAAAGCTTATTCACGTCTATTGAACAGGTGAAGAGGCCCATCCCTTCTTTCCTGTTTAGGATGTGGTTTCCGGCTTTCTCTTTTCCATTCTTTTTACTCTTACGTAGCCCCCTGCGCATCAGTGGCGTTATCGCCTTGTTTGGGGTGATATGATTTTAAAAAAATAAAAATAAAGAATGATATTAACATTTTCATTTGTGGAATTAATTACGAAATCGAACAGAAATCACGCAGTTATGAATATTTTCCATTTTTTGCCCAACAGCTCAGCTTGACGTTAGTTTAAGTTTTGAGACCTTCATCAGAATAAGTATCTTATACAGGCAATACGGGAGATTAAAATTTGTTTGAAACAGAAATATTGTAATGGTCTTGAGTACTAAGCCAATTACAAAAATTGAATCAAATATAGAAATAACTGAAGAATTTACCAGCTGTTAAATTTCAATCTTTGCTAAGATGATGAAATTATGGCCTGAAGAATGGTAAAAAAATAACTACGAAACGCTGCCTGAATCTATTATAAACCTAAGAGAAAACTTTGAAAAAGCTCTTTACGAACAGATTTTATGTATTTCAAAATCTGTATGGCGCGCTAGCAGCAATTCTGAAAGCTTTTGTAAAGAATCATAGTCTAACGCTAAATTCTATGATTATTGTAAATTTTCTGTCTGATTATTTTCTTGCATTTCGTTTGATTTCACTTTTCTTCTTGCCTTCATCGGAAAAACAGGTAATAGGAAACAAAGTTAAGCGAGGAATAAGTGTTTAGACTTTGCTAAATGACACAGCAAGATAGACGGATGGCATTGTCGACATCAACTCTTTAAGCCTTTTTTGTTTGAAATTCCAGCAATTTTATTTAAACGATGATGTTTTCGTGGTAGTGTCAGAAATTATCCATGGCTTTAATATTAATGAAAATACAGGATGTTCATAAAGTTCGTGTGCACTTAAAAAAATTATAACTTTGTTTGTGTTTGTGATAGAAATAATATGTAAAAATGAGCTGGAACAATTAAACTTGAAAGATAATACAGTGTTTCAACAAGATGGAGCTTGTCACTTTGCTCTGCGTGATAGACAGTTTCTAAATCAGGATTTTCCTAACAAATAGATCGGAAGAGGTGGACCATTTTATTGGCTTCCACATTAGATTTTTTTCACGTGAAAACAATTGTGTATGCCAGCTAACCTAGTTCATTAGATGATTTGAAAACTAAAATAACTAATGTGATTTCAGGCATTACTGTAAATCAGTTGGCAAATGTTTTCCGTGAACTGCAAAATCGTATTATCCTTTGTATTGCTAATGATGGAGAACATGTGGAAACTTAGATAAAATTTCAATAAAATATGTTAAAATATAGAATTACTTCTTTCTAATACTTTTTACAAATTATTTCGATGGCAAATACAAATAAATGTATAAATTGTTTAAAGTGCGCACGCACTTTATGAACACCCTGTATGGTCTACCTAGGTAAATGATATTTTAGTTTTCTCCAAAATATTTCACTTTTATTTCTCAAATGTTAGAAACGACTGCAAAATTCTCTTTTGAGATCAACATCTGCTACTTTATTCCAACTTTAGTTTTAGAAACACGGCCAAAAAAATTAAAGGTTAGAAATTAGGCTTGTTGTTAAATATTCAATCTGTCGTTTCGTACGCACGTTCATTCCTGAGGAGAGGCTCAGTAATATCATAAACTTGTGTCAGACTAAGCTAAACTTAGTAAATAATAAGAGCATTGTTGATAAAAGGCGTTATCGCTTTTACGGCAAGACAAAGATAATTTCCATCCATTGACATTATCTCTGCAACTTTTATCATTCTCTTATTTCTTGAAACAATCAAACTCCTCTTGACAGCCGCCATCATGATTATGAAAGTATCTGTCAGCGATGAAGAATATCTTACTATCATTTATCATTAAACTTGGTACTGTCACGCTTGTCAACGGCTGGCTGTTCAGTTACGGAGAACAATTTTCTAGGAATTCTGCTCTCATGGACCGAAAGCGACCGTAAAAGGAAAGAAGAAAGAGAAAAGGAAACAGTTTCTTAATGCTATCTTCTTTGTCTCCCACATAGCTTCTCAGTTGCCAGACAAACTGCAGACAGTTTTATTAAGTGAACAAAAATGCTGCAGATATTGATCAATTAGCGTCTTGCTGGGAGCGATGGGAGTCATTGAGATAAAGAAACTTTGATGATATTTCTTTCCTACGATTGGCTAGTTTGTGCTTTATTATCATGAGCATTTGAATTTAGTTTTCTCTTCTTTTTTTTTCCTTTAATATGTCTCTTTCATCTTTTTTCTTTCATTCTTTCCTTTTGCAGCTTTTATACATTGTTTAATTTTAAAGTTTCCACATGACCACGAAAAGCAGATGGGTAAAAAATTTCATTGTACCAATCTTCCATACAAAAAAATAATACATTTCGAATCAGCATTTGAAATGTAAAATTTTTATCTATGTGTAATCCCTGATCATTGATATCAGTGGAAAATTATTAATTTTCTGTTGAAACTCAGACCTAACCGCTGCTATTCACATCGACGACTTGTTATCACATTGTTTTGTTTTTCTCTTTACTGTAATTAACAAATTCGCGATATAGTATAGCAGAAGGTCTGAGGGAGTAAAATAATGCTAGTCTGATTTGTGTTAAAAAAATGATAAACTGAAAAGAGAATTAACGTCCTCCAATAGAGTTGCCACAAAATCAACACTAGCAAACCTAACATAAAATGAATTTTTGCCTTTCGGAAACGTAAAAATCTCCACCACAATTCCAATATTTCCTACTTTCACTTTTTATTGCAATTAGAATTTCCGTTTCGTGGTGATCGGAATGTTTTTCTTATTTTTATTTTACTTAACATTTTGTTACAGTTTCTTTTGCACTCAATTTTTCTCGTTTATTTCTTTCGATTCTTGGAGCGCTTTCTTAGTTCATATTTTCATTTTCACATCTATTTTCGTGAATTTCTTCTTTGGGGTACCTTTCTCTCTCTCCTTCTTTCCTCTCTCTCTCAATATCTATTTTTCTTCTTTTCTAACTAGATTTGTTTTTCTCTTTTAAATGTGTTTCGATAGTTTTTTATTCTTTCATTTAATTATTTATCTCTCGATTTTATGACTTTTTCTTTCGTGTCCTATTATTGTATTTTTTAGTTTTTTTCATTTCAATTCAGAATGAAGTATTCTTTCTTTCCTTGCACTCTGCTGAGTTTTTCTTTCCCTTTCTTTTGTTCTTTCTTTCCATCCGTTCTTTCTTTGTAGTCACATTTTTTTATGCTTTCTTATTATTGTTTTCTTAGGTCATTTCCTTTTCTCTCTCTCAATCTTCTTCTGCGTACTCCGTGCCATTTTCCTGATCTATTTCTAGTTACTTCTTCCCCTTTCTCTCTATATATTTCTCATTTCTTTCTGTTTAAAACATTTCCTTCAGTCAATACATTCCTAACTCATTCTATCTTTTCTTCCTTCATTATTTGTTGTATTATTGTCTGTATTTTTGCAGCAATTTTCGTTATAATAATTCTTTCTTTCTATTTCGCGAAGATTATTTTTATGTTTAGATTACCTTCTCGTTTTCTACCTTCCTTTCTTCTTCTTTATTCTCTCTGTTTGTTTTCCCCTGTTGTCTTGATACAGAGCAGCACAGAGCAAAAGAAAGATGACGAAGATCGTTTTCATCACTCTTCCAAGGAGGTCGCTTTTGCCTGACTAGAAAATTAGGCGTCTACCTAGCCTCGAATGTTGATCTCTATCAGCGATAAGAAATACGTCAATATTTTAACCCTGGAAAAAGTTCATAGAGGTTATTTACTAAGCTTAGTTTTTTTTTCTGGATAAAAACGAAGTACAGGGTAAAGATCATGTATTAAAACTGCTCTTATTCAAAAATAAAACTTTGCATCTATCATGAATTTTGCTTGTCGTGCTAAAAATGAAAAAAACACAACCTATTTTTGATAAACCTCACCAAATTCAATCAGCGAATTAATACAGAAATACTTTCCTGACGACAAAGATGAGCTTTCATTGTTTTAAATCATTTTAAATAGTGTAAGATTTTTAAAGAACCACGCGTATTAAAGCATCGTGAATGAAAAAAAGAGAAACTGGGTGTAACGTATTGGTTGACTGCTTTATTGGTTAGGTATTCACTTGCAAAAGTGACATCTGCTTTTGAAAATATGCGCTTTGCCACGCAATTACTGACTTGCTACTTCTTCACTATTTTGGTTTTGGTTAAAGAACATGAGATGCTTGCTGTTTTAATTTCAATGGCCGTTTTTTATCATAAATTTTTTGAAGCGTCTCCCTTCATTCAGGAAGTTGGTGAGCGTGGATCTCCATAATCTTTTGTTTTTTGTTTTGCTTTAAATAACCTTCGACATTTATTTCCCCATTATGTTTTTCAGAAATTGGAAATGCCTCTTGCCCTTAGTAAAACTTTCCTTGTCTTTCATATTCTCTTTAAAACCCTGTCATTATTCACATCCCTCATTCTTCGTATTCTCAGTATTCATCGACACAACAACATATCTGTCGATTCAGATTTCTTTGATGAGATTGCCCAACATTGGTTGAGTTATAGATGATTAGATACTGATCACTCTTCATATATGACATCAAACCAGTCTAGAAGAATGCATCTCTCTTTATTAGGAACTATTATATATGTTATGACATTTACTACATCAAGAGAGACTTTCTCATTTTATCCACTAGAAGCCTTTTTTCAAATCCATAAATAGATGAATCATATCGGTTCAAAAATCTTTTACAGGGAAACATGTAATATCTTATCAAGATCATAGCAAGAAAAAATGTGAACTCCAGCATATTTTATCGTTTTTATAGACTATCCCCTGCGCCTATACAATGACAAATGTGAAAAGATAGACACTGATCATTAAAGCATTTGATAACACATCCCAAACAAATCTACCAATAGTAGACAACGAAGGCAATATACTGATGATGAGGGGTATTAAGTTGATAACATAGGTATTCATAGTTGAAATACAAAAAATCTAGAACAAACAATAGACGTCGTTCAACCAGTGTTCCAAGAAAAATGACTCAAATATAAACCTTTAAAAAACAAAATAAACATGAGCTGGAACTGGAATGAAACCAGTGATGGTAGAGATTTTGAATCTATCACAAATTTCAGCATATAGATTTAGTAAATGAACTTTTTAAATGACTCGGTGTATGGATCAATTATAAGAAATTTAGTGGAGGAGATAAAAAAGTTGAATACAGAAAAGGATGCACTAGAATTAATTGCTACAAAGCACAAACATTAACCTGAAAACTCGAGGCATGTTTTTAATGGTCTCATATCGAAACTTTCCCACGAATATCGTGCATCGTGTCAAACCCGTTCATCAAACTAAACTGTCAGCTTTACCTAATCGAATAAAGCCTGGAGGTTTTGGTGAACATCACACATCTTTGAAGCTTGTGGACTAGTGCTACCAAATCACAGATAGAAAACTAAACTAATTAAAAAATCCAAATCCCTTCAGGACTTCCAACATCAACAATAGCTAAAATAGATATCACTTAGAATTCGAAAAGAAAATAATCAAGATGCTGAAATTCTATAATACTTCAAACAAATAGTTAGAAAAAACTCTTATCAGTACGGAAAATTCGATAATAGCTACTGGACTTGAGAATACTATTTTATTCAAAAAACGTTTTACGAGAATGATTTTATATATTTAAAACTATAGCTGTTTCCTTATAAACAAAGTTCCCATATTAAGTTTGCGTTCTTAGCTTATCAGACTATTTTCTAGCTCTTAAAATGTTTATTTTGTGAAAGGCATTTTTCTTGATTTATATACGATTCATGATTTCAGTATCGCAGTTACGTCCCAAATATATAGCTAACATACAGGGATTTAAATGTTGACAACAACGTCGGAAGTCACCATTGCTGACAACCTGAGGAGTTACGTTGTTAACAACCTTGTGTTTTTCGATGTTTTTGTGTTCAACCTATTTCGTTCTGTTTTTTCTATTATAAGTATTCCCTTTTTAGATGTTCTCTACCCTACCAATTTCTTTTTAACATGATTCATTCTGTGACAATTCTTGGTGTTAACAGATATAGTTACGGCATATATTCCCCAATTCACGTTAATAAGGTGAGGATAACTTGCTATCACTTTATGTTAGGTGTTTACTTTGGTTTTATTTCTAACAAATTTAATCTTAATTTAACTTTCC
Source organism: Ascarosepion bandense (assembly GCA_037127315.1). NCBI lineage: Eukaryota > Metazoa > Mollusca > Cephalopoda > Sepiida > Sepiidae > Ascarosepion > Ascarosepion bandense. The sequence continues at coordinate 3,742,753 of JBBBDQ010001209.1, forward strand.
GGCATGGTTTCTATTTTTTACAATTACATTTGTAAATCAACGTCTTTAAATGTATTCACTTCGTTTTCACATTTGTTTCTTGATTCTGACAAGCTTTTTATGGATATTTCTTCTTACAGTGATTAAACACAAGCAATAAATCTGATAAAATTGTTTTTTCTTTGTTTTCTTTTTTGTTTTTTGTAGCCGACCTTTTATTTAATAAGTGTGAGGCAAAGAAGAGTTAATATAACTTCTGGCAATACAACGACGAACAATAGAGAAAAACGTTGAGCAGTGTGTGAACTCTTGTCTTCCGTTTATCTTATTGATATGCTATGCTTTCTCCCTTTAATTCCTTCCTTAGTCATTCATTTGTTTCTGCTCATGCGTGTATCTTCGTATCATGCTTTTAGATATGCGCTGAAAATACCCAAATTAAATCTGACAAAAATCTCTTGTCAGAGAACCAATGCATATCAATACGGATAAAGTAAATTAATCGCGAATTTATAATAGACTGAGATATCAGGAAGCATTTTATAAGATGATCAACATCAGAGATGACAGCTTTCCAAGCAAAAAAAAACAAAATGATATTTACGGTGAAACACTTACAATACCACCCTACACTATCACGTATTTAGGGAAATGTAAGAATACCATTTTCAGCATCAATTTTATCTTTAAATTTCTGACGATCATTTCGGAAGCAGACTTCATGAGCTTGGAAAATATATGTTTATATAATAAAGTAGGTATTTTGAAAAGTATAATAAAGTAGGCATTTTTGAAAAGAAAATCATGTTCATCATTTTTGAATGATAATTAAATTTTGATTTAGTTTTCTTCCCGTTAACAGATTTTCGGAAGAATTAGACACAACAATGTGGAGTATTTTGATAATGAATAGCTATTTTTTTTATTTTATTTTCATTTTGTTAATTATATGTTTTTATTTTGTGAAGAAAGAAAATGATGGTCACTTGAAAGGTTTTAGTGAAAATGATATATATATATATATATATATATATATATACTGGCAATAATTCACTTAACATGTTTTATTGAATTTGGTTGACAAGGCTTGTCTATTCAATTTTATTACATTTTTCCAGTCAGTTTTCAAGTAGCCTCCAGATCAAATTTCTCATGAAACTGCTCGAAATTGATAATGAAATTCAGGTGGACTCTTACAAAAAATTGTGTCTCATGTATGACACATCAATATGAAACTTAATAAAATTGAAGCAGTCTTGAAATCATGCAAAAACGGATACCAGTATAAACATCCAAAACTATTCTGTTCAAAGCAAACAAAAGGATAATTTTAAATTAACTATCCAGAACGACTAACTACCTTTCCCAAGGAAATATGCTAACCCTTACCCAAATAAATTAATTAATACAGACCGAGACTGTCATCTAAACTCAAACACTAATACAGAAAAAAAATATTTTTTTGAAAGAAAATATTCAGCGATTATACAGCATCAAGAGATTAGCAATGGAAGATGGACTAGATATTGGGTTCTTTCAAAACATAGCCAATAACATAGAATTAAATAGAAGACCACAACGAAGAGTCAAATAATGCTTTTGGCTTAGAGCAGAAATCGTAAAGTAGGCTCTTTGAAAGTTAATGATGAGGAAAAGATATATGAAATGACTTATTTTAATTTCTTGTACAATATCTTGGAATAATAAAAATCCTAATAAAGAAGATTTTAGCTAAAGTCATTTTTTAATAAAGTCGGTGTTCCTGCACATTTCACAAAACTGACGATTGATTACCTTCTCACAAAAATTGATGTTTACAGAAAATTATTAAAATTGTTTTATTTACATTTGGGTTTTCAGAAAGAATCGTTTTACTTTAACCTCTTTGGCTTTTAGCTTATCAAAAACTGTTTAAATGTCTATTAGATCCCTAAGTGCTGCCGCTTAATTCGGGAATAAGAGACAAAATTCAAGGGACGTAACTGGATTAATCTGTCACTTATCTAAATGAAAATATAATAATATTTATTTTGAGGGAAGCACGGTTGTTTTCTGTAATGTTTTGATTTTAGTTTAAATTTGATGCTAAAAATGTTTGGCTGTTAATGCGCTTTTGTTCGGTGGTTTTGTAGTAGCATTGGTAGAATAGGAAAGGATATTAAATTTGGTGGGTTTTAGCGTCTGCATCCCTCTATATACTGCCTAATGGTTGTTTTTCTAGTGTGGGGATATGTAATTTATTGTCGATTAAATGTCATCCTTTTCCAAAACAATATAAGCAATACATCGAGTGAATTTCAGCTTTTATTGTCTAACTTTAGTGAAAAAGTTCAGAATAAATTCTTTCAGCTGCGTCAGATTTTATTATTGAAAAATAAAATCATGCATAAAATGTGATTTATAAACGAAAATCTACATTAACACAACATCACAAGCACATGAATAAATGGCTATGATAACATTTTATAAATGTTTATATGGGCTACTTGTCACTCTATTGTCTTCATCATTCATTCATTTCAATTTGTTCTTTCGACTTTTACATTATTTATTATATTGATATTACTTTAAATAAATCTTTTTCACTTGAATCTTGTTTTCCATGCTCTTTTATATATCTGTAATGAACTTATGAATTGCCACGCATTTATTTCGGGTTCTTAATTAGAATTATAAGGTGCCATTCTATTAAATTAGTATCGTCGGTTCTTTTTTTTTTTTTTGCTTCTATTTATTTTTTTTTTGCAAGAAAAAAATAATATAATTAAATTGTCAAAAAAAACTTATAAAACCTACGTAATGAAAGTACTACTTGTTGCCATGATAAGGTAATTAACACTTTATGGCCTTATGTTAATTTCCTTACATTAAAATTGTTTTTGTAATAATAAAACCCTTTAAACCTAATCATTTATATCTATATTTTTCTTTTTTTATCGATCTCGTCGCCTCTAAAAATAATACATTACATACATTTTTGCTCTATTCTTCTTTCAGCAACTGACACTGCCTCTCTGGTGTATATCTCTAAACTTGCCTCAACATTCATTGGTTTACACCCACAAATCTTTCAAAATATAATAACCTCTGACACTAATAAAATAATCTAATATCTTGGAATTATTTATTCCTCAATCTAATTTTATTTTAAAAGTCCTATCAATATATATATATATATATATATATATATATATGAAAAGTGTACATATATAATAATAAATATCAATATATATATATATATATATATATATATATATATATATATATGCAATTTGTTATACATATTATATTGTTTACATATTATATATGCGTGGTACTTATGTAAAAGCGCTCAATATCAGTGATAGAGTAGACATATTCATATAGATAGGCGTGAGTTTGTAACCCTTGGTTTCACGCTTTTGCGATCGTCAGACAGACTGATTATTTTTTTAAAAAAATTGGTTATATTCGTGTAGTTTTGTGGAAGTGGGGGAAAAATCTGTCATCACGACAGACGCAGACATATATATATATATATATATATATATATATATATATATATATATATATTTGTACACCCATCAACGCGCGCAAGGACACACACACACACCCACACACACACACGTATTTCACCAACAATAAGCTGGGAAATACTGGAAAAAGCACATATAAACATATAGCCGTCAAATTAAAGATAGATGAAAGAATAAACCGATTAGACGAACACCAAGATTTCATAACAGCAAAAGATCACAAAACCAACTTCGTTGAAAGTCCTGCATTCCGACTAATAAACCCGACAAAAAGCGAAATAGGAAAAATCAGCAAAAAATATTAGGATCTATCAACACCAACTAAAGGAATAAATTAGGCCTTAACCAAAGGAAGCACACCAAAGCTGTCATAGAGTGGTTTACAACAATAAAAAACAAGGACAAAGACACTTTCATCCAATTCAACATCGTAGACTTCTACCCATCCATCACAGAAAACATATTAAATGAGGCTATACAACTGGCACAACAACATATAAAAATTACAGACGAAGACATTAAAATAATCATGCACTGCCGCAAATCCCTACTATTATACAATAATAACAAAACCAGGGACATACGAATTTGTAGGCATACTCATTCTTTCACACCTAGCCAGAATCCTGGATAAAAAGGACACGGGACTATACAGAGACTTATCCTGATAAGAGAACCCAATGGTCCCAAATTAGATAGATTTAGGAAAAAAATAGTAAAAGCTCTAAAATCCATTGGATTCAAAATAGAAATAAAAGCAGGTATAAAACGGTAAACTTCTTAGATGTTACCCTCAACTTGGACAAAAACACATATGAACCATAGAGAAAAGATAATGACGATCCAACTTACGTACACACATCCTCCAACCACCCACCTTCAATCATCGAACAAATACGCATATCAATCAGCCGCAGACTATCTGAAAATTCATCTAACATACAGATTTTCAATAACAAAAGAACACCATACGACGAAGCACTAAAGAAATATGGATACAAACAACAACTACAATATACACCTCCGCAAAAAAGCAAAAACAGAAAAAGAAATATCATCTGGTTCAATCCACCAACAAAGCCGTAAAACAAACATAGGTAAGACATTCCTGAATTTATTAGAAAAACACTTCCCAGTGACAAACCGATTAGCAAAAATATTCAACAAAAACAACGTCAAAATTAGTTACAGCTGCACAAAAATATTACACAAATAATAAAAAGCCACAACAAAAAAGTAACAAACTACCATAATGCAATCGAAGAAACTCAACACAACTGCAGAAACGGAACTACATGCCCACTCCAGAGAAATTGCCAGCAAACAAATATAGTATATAAAGTCATGGTAAGTGCAAACAACAACACTATGTACTACATCGGTGTCACTGAGGGACCATTTAAGAAGAGAAATGACAACCACAATCTTTCATTCTCCAACAGAAAATACTTGAACAGCACTACACTATCAACATACGTATGGCGTCTAAAAGACAGAAATATTTCACTAACAATAAGCTGGGGAATACTGAAAAAGCACCTGCTTACAACATTACAAAAAATGCCTACTTATCATACATGAGAAAGTAGCAATTATATCACATACCACACAAAAGAACTTACTAAACACGAGATCAGAACTAATTTCCAAATGCAGACATGAAAATAAATACCTATTATCACAATTTATACCAAACGGATAAAAAAAAATCACACGTCTCTGCCATAGTAAAATGAATAATTAATAAACACTAACAAGCATTACATATGAGAATTTCCACCATGTAAATATGCGCAACCACAAAAAATAATAAAACAAGCCAATAACCGACTTTAAAACAAAAAATAACAATACACTCTTAAATAAAATAATAGCAATTCTTACCTACCATAGTTTCACACAGAACCCATCAAAAGTACATATGTACGTACGAGAAATCGATAACTATTCAAGCGTTGACATCGCTACACACCATTCGAATATGCCAACCGAATGAGTGTGTATGTGTGCAACGGCACACATATACATATATATACCGAACCCCGCACGATTCGCATGTGTATGTTTATGCAAGCTTCAGTGACCTAACGCGCGTACGTGTGTGTGTGTGTGTGTGTGTGTGTGTGTGCGTGTGTGTGTGTGTCCTTGCGCGCGTTGATGGGTGTACAAATGTATATATATATATGTCTGCGTCTGACGTGACGACAGATTTTTCCCCCCTTCCACAAAAATACACGAATATAACCAATTTAAAAAAAAAAATTAATCACTTTGTCTGACGATCGCAAAAGCGTGAAACTCAGGATTACAAACTCACACCTATATATATATATATATATATATATATGTCCCAGTACATGAACCGCATTTCACTACCTGATGATGGCTTTCTGAACACCGAAACTTGACAGCTTTTGAGTTACAGTATGCTATTATTATAACAACATCTGTCTATCTATCTATCTATCTATCTATCTATCTATCTATCTATCTATCTCTCTCTCTCTCTCTCTCTATATATATATATATATATATATATACATTAGCAAAATAAAGAGGGAGTGCAGTTTTATAAATGTTCGTTTAAAAATAACGTTTATTACTATCATCTCTGCTTATCTGATGAGACATTGTTCTTTCAATGTCAAAACAAAATGTACACTTTTGTAATAGATTGTATTTTGTACATGCTGTAATGTATAGTCTTTAATAAATATTCATTGCTCTATTTCCATATTGAGCACTGTTTTAAATTAATGTTTTGAACGTTAAATATTTTCTTCGTTCCTTATTCATTTGGATCTCTCTCTCTCTCTCTCTCTCTCTCTATATATATATATATATATATATATATATATCAGTGCGAAAAATATAAAGAACATATAGATTTTGTTGTAAAATATTGATCTTCATTATAATATCCAATAAAATATTTTGCTTTGTCATATTCTTTCTTCTAGCAGTGATTTATTCTTTTTTCTCTGACTCTGAGATTAATACATTCTTTGCGAATTCTCTCCCCGAAACGGTGGAGTGAATGAAGTCGGAGATTCTTTGTTGTTTCTAGTTTTCTGCTACCTCGTTGGCAATTCTTACAGCACCAACTTATCTTTTTTTGACGTTTAGGAAATGAAGATTGGTTATATTAGTGGTGGTGTTTGTCGAATTTTGCAATATGCCAGTGAATATTTTTAACAAACCAAAGGAAAAATCAAACGTAACGGGAATTAACTACACTGTCAATTATTAAATTTGTTTATCTTAATGTCCCAAAATGACTAATATGATTTCAGGGCACAAATGAGAGGCAAATAAAGTTTATATTCTGAAAGACTGAACAATTTATTCGAGAAAACGTTAATATATGGTGTCCAAAATTTTACTAAATCAAAAATGTCTGCTAGAGGCAGCGGGTGCCTTTTCAATAGTTTGTAAGATTTGTTACAATACAACGCCTGAGAGAAACAAATTAATGAATTGTAATTACTGCTCATTTGTTTTGATGTCGAACTAATATTAAGCAATAGGAACCACTTAAATCGGAAAAAAATAAAGATAAAAAAGGTGAGACAGGTTTTTTTTTTTGGAAACGATTAAGAAGAACATCAGTCGGAGTCAGGCAGGGTTATGGTTAGGGTTCAAAAATGTCACTTTTCCCACCAAAAATAATAATTCGTTATACGTCGATTGCAAATGTGAACTTTTGTTTATCAAAAGTTCTGATGAGTACCCTTAATGTATCAAAAAGCTCATCAGACTCTGGTATAAGATAAATAATTTTGTGTGTTGAGATTATTTAAATTAAAGTAGTTGATGTTAACCTTGTTCTTTTGCTGTTGAATAAAATTTACAGAAAAGAGGAAACTTTAAACAATTACCGTATTGGAAATATCATCATGGATTTGAATGTTTTTATTGTTTATATGTTTGTTGTTATTTATTTTATGTGTTGTTATTTTGTTTGTGTTATAGGATATATGTCATAGTTCACAGATATACAGTAAATGTTATGTGGACTCGATAGTATCCCTGCAATAATCTTTAGAAAATATGCTTTTGAAATGATGTCTGTTCTCGTCAAACTTTTCAATAAATGCATTCATGTTTCTTGCTTTCATGTTTGTTGGAAATAATCCTTTGTAGTTCCAGTCTTTAAGAACTTAAATAAATCGGCTGATCCATCTTACTATTGATCTATTAGCATTCTGCCACTTTTTGCCAATATATTATAAGTTATAATGAGCTCTGTACTGGTTAAGCATCTCACCTCACTGAGTTTTCTTTCAGATAATCAATATGGCATTCGATCCTTGAGATCAACTGCTGATGTTGTCACACATTAAATGACGCATTGGTTGTTGATTGTTCGTCTAACAAGGTAACCTTCTTGGCATATAAATAAAATTTTCAATTATTGCTGATTCTTTTTATTCCCATATAATTTTCTATTCATTATGTTGTTACTTATAAGGCTAATAGAAATTATTACAATAGCTCAGTATATAATAATCTTGCTTTATGAATACAAACTGGGAAAAGAAATCATTTCTGCATTGAATCACTTTTTGCGATAAGAAATGAATAATCTTTGATAAAGGTAGTAGAGTAGCGTAGTGGTTACATGCAAGTGAATCTTTACAATACACAAAACATCTACTACAACCTAAAAAAATAATTGGTTACTGTATATTTGTTTTTCAAAGTTTTTATTCACTATTCATTCTTGTCTCAATGAAAACATTAACAGCAACCTTGTACTGTGGAGAAATTGAAATTATGCACGAAAAATCGAAAAAGGAACAACCAAAATTAGTTAATTGAGACGACTCAATTTTGCTGCATGACAACACATGGTCGCACATTTCTCAATCAACTGTCCAAAAGATGCATAGCCTGAATTAAAAAAATATTTATTTGATCTTTCCTTCTGATTATAACTGATTTTAGCATTTTCACCTTTTCATACGCAATAAAGCATTCTGAAATAAGGAAGAGGTGTTTTGTTTTTGTTTTTTTTAATCATTTCACCCCAAGCAAGGCATTCCACTGCCACTATTGCGCAGGGGGTTACATAGAGGAAGGTGATGAGAATGAGTGGTTAGATATAGGAAATGTCAGAAGGAGGGTGATAGACAGGTAAGGATACCGAGGATGAGGGCTGGGTAGTTGGAAAGAGTGTTTGAGAGAACGGATGCAAGTTAGTGTGTTAGAAGGTGTCTATTGACCTTACATTTAAACTCCTGGAGATAAACAAATCATTTGAATCATTTATCACATCAAAGGATGAAATGAGTTCAAGAATGTAGAGTACATTGGAGATCAGTCATTTATCAGCATGTTGCTTATTTCAGCGAAATAAAATATTTTATATTTCAGAAACGTTTTACTCATTTCCTATTTCTTATAAAGTGCGTCATTTCATAGCTGACAACCTAATTGTGACGATAATTGCTGAAAAGGTTTATGAAAATTTAGATAAGAATAGTAAAGCTCAGGCTGTTGCTTTGGACACATCTCAATATCATTTGATAGATGTTGGCAAGTTAGGCTTATTTTTTGGGCATTTCTGGACAGATGTTTTTTGTACTAATATAAACGTTTTATTTAATCAAATCGTGGAACGAAAGTGGTTTTAAACGACTAATCTTTTAGGTCTTTTTTAATTAAAGCCGGTGTCAACCAAGGGGCTATCATTAGTTCTACGTAGCTTTAATTTGTGTCAACTATTTTCCTGAAGTATTCAAATCTCAACTCATTATCTACGCTGATGATACAAGTATATACTCCTATCTTGGAAATATTCTCCCGTCTTAATATTAAGTCTGCTCGGTTATAATTTAAGAAAATTAAAGAAGGAATTGACTAAATAATCAAGAGGTTATTCATTGGCTTTCATGAAAATAAAATTTATTTTGAATGTAATGTCGAATAAAAGATAATAAACAAAAAGCTGCTTCAGTAATTGGGTTTTACTAACCGCCTGTATTTACCATTTTCATTTCCTGGCCAGAGCACAGATATTAGATTGTTCAGAAATAAATGTTGCATTTTATTTGCCACTGGGTAGATATATATGCCAGTATACCAAAAATTAAGAATGTATGTCACAAAGAATTGTAATAGACAACGGCATCTAAAGGTAATAGTAGGCTGTACCTTGACCAATTGAGTTCTGACATATTTAGATAATTTATATTTTCTATATGGTAGAAAATTGTAATGAAGCTAAATATTGCATCACCTAAACATCTGTAATATTCAGACTAAACTTTCACTGGGATAAAATTACAGATTCAAGAAAAGGCAAAGCAAAAATATTCATACATTTTTCATTTTAAAAATATCTATGACATCCATTTGTATCATAGTTTAATTATTTCATATATTTTGCTTGTTGCATAAAATAATTGAAGTGTTTACAGTCTTGATGAAATTGTGTAACATTTTTTAAAGAGTTTTTCCTGTGTAGGAATTCTGCGCAAGTAAATTTATATTTACATATTTAAAATACATTTCTGAAGAAAATCTATGCTAGCTGTATTCAGATAACGAAGTTGAGTAGATAAATATGCGAATTCAGTTATATACATATATATAGTCAACTGCAGACAAATCTGTTTCGCTGTATCACAGCTCATTAGTACGGTTAAACTCCTATTATCTTTAACCCAGGATTGAAACCCGACCGAAGTGGCGTCAATCGGCGATTTTACCTCTGAGCTATGGGCGTTTGGTAGAAGAAAGCAGATATTTTAGCGTGTATATTGTCATTATACCTGCCCAATATCCATTACTGAATGAGCGATGCGTACATGCCAGAGTAGCTACAGTTTTTCAAAATCTACCATTCTTCCAGAGTGCTCAATCAGGGTGTGAGAGCGTATGCATATATATATATATATATATATATATATATATATATATATATATATTCAAGCGTATGTTTAAGATATATGTAAATTTATACGTTATACGTAAACCTAGGTGTGTTTAATGAAATAACACAATTGAAAATAATATTACGGAAAAGTTCCATCCTTAAAAGAAAATTTCTACAGACTAATAAGAATTTTTTATTGATACACGCATACACACACACATTCCCATAAACACCTTTAACACACGAACAAACAAAAACATATATAGATATGGTGATGTTTTACACAAACCGGAATTAGAATTTGACAGCGAAACCTTTAATGATACAAGGAAACTTAGCTTAAAATTGAACTTTTAAAATGTTTGACATTTTAATATTTTAGTAGATTCCAGCTTCAAGTTTAATATAATTATTTGGCATCGAGTTTATTAAATCTTTCATTGGTTTTTAAGAAAGTATACTAAATTTTACATTAAGATTAAATAAAATTTTATAAACTTTCGACAGTTACATTCGTTAGTGATTTGGCATATAGTATTATGTGCATACATTATTAATATTATTTTCTTATTTATTTTTGAAGCTTTTATAGATTTTCTTCTTCGTGTTTTATCTGAAATAATTAGGATATTGGAAGAATTCAAATTTAAGAATGGCGGTCAAAAGAAAAGAACCATCCAGATAAACTATTTAATTTTTATTAAAAGTGTGTAAGTATTTGAGAGCGTATAATTAAGAATAATATCTGCGATGATTCAGTTTTCTAATGCAAATTATTTGCATTCACATGGACCCAGTACGAGGAGTGTAACGGACCTGAACGAGACAGAAAAGAAGACCAGGAAAAACTTATGAGTCAATTAAATAAAACGGTAAATTAACTGATTGATTTGTTATTTCTTTATCACTGATGAAAGAAAAGCAAACACTGCGCAAAAGTAATTTTATTTTAAAATCATTCGTCAGTACTTAATTTAGTTCTCATTAGAACTGCAACCTGAATGAACTGAAGGAACTACAATAGGTACCTCTACTTTTCAGTATAAAGTTTCGATACCTGATTTTAAAATGAAATGTTTAAAATAAATAAGATGTATTTTAGCTTTAAAATTAGGTTTAATTTAAAGTCAAGAGATTAAATTTAGTAATTCCAGTAAACAAAATACACTGGTGTATTTTAAAGCGAAATTATATTGATTGGAATTTAAAATTTTTCAGATTAAAAAAAAAAGTTAAAAGTACCGCCATTTTTTGATTGATCGACACATTTTTAAATAGTAGCCACATTCCTGTTTTAAAAATCTGGCAAAAATAAAATATACGTCGCTGACACGTTATTGAAGTCAATTTTTTAAATTAAAACTTACCTTTATCTGATTTCAAACGATGTACTTGCTTACTCTCTGAAATATTCGCTATAAGTTCTTATCACTTACGGTAATCCAAGAATGACTGCTTATCTCAAGTGTTGATAGACATAATGACAACCGAAAGTTGTTAACAAGGCTAAAAAAGGGAGGCCGAAGACAACAAAAATATACGAATGTATACGGCAACCCGTACAAATAAAAATACGGGCAATCAAAATGCACACAATTGAAATGTTTTAATTATTTTAAAAATCCTTTGGCTCAATCATTTGTATTAAGCTTTTATATTTTCGATTGGTACTTGTAGTCCTTATGCATTAATTACATACCCTAGCCGACCCCATTGAGGAAGAAATTTAACAATAATTTTGAAAACTTTTATATATAATTTTTATATATAATTAAAACATTTAAGAAAAAATGAAAATAATTCTTTTAAAAATTAATTATTCATTGAAACTTTTTGCTTTTCAGACTATGATACGCTTAATTTATATTGTTCATAAGAGCAATCAGAACTTTATCCACATAAAAATTAGCATCGTTAGTGAATTTTTCGCAATTCGGACCTATTTTTTAGAAAAGGGGCTCTAGTGGAGAAAGAATAACTGTTGATTAGCATTCCCCAATGACTCCTGAATTTAATTATATTAGGCTCGTTGTTGCCCAAAGTAGAATTTTTAAGCATTTCTGGAAATTAATTAGTGGTGGGTAACATATGTAAAAGAAATATTTTTACCAATATGTTATACAAAATAATTATTTCAAAATTGATTTCAATCAATTAGGAATAAGTCCTGAAATTGTCATCAAAATCCGACCATTATTTGATTTTTGCAAGAATTTCCAAATTAATGTGTTTTTCATGGTCAAAAAGTGTATTGTGCAATATTACGTTTTTTTATTACTTAATAAACGTTGCGGCAATTTAGGTTTCGCACTGACGTAAGAAAAAAAGGATTTCTACAAAAATTTCGAACGTGTTAGAAATAATTAAAAAATTTAAAAAATAATTAAAAGATTTTTTTATCTATCCTCTTAATGATAATATAAACATTTTGCCGATAAAACTTTGTTTTTATTTAGTTTGGGGCCTTTTCCCTTCATACTATGCTTTTTTTTATTTAAGCGATTTTGCAGAGGCACCTAAACTACAGCATGAAATTGGATGAATAAAAATGATTTAAATATGTTTCATCAATAATATTCTGCTATTACTCATGACAGTAAAAGTGATGACCTCGGAAGTTATTTCAGTTTCTTCTATTCAGCTCTGTAGTTTGTTTCGTTTATGTTATGGTCAGAGCGTAAGGCAGGTAAATCTTGTAATGATACAATGTCTTTATCATTATGAAATTTCTTTATTACGCATGACATATGGTAAGGCGATCCATCATATTGAAATAATTTCCGTTCTGTTATATTAAGTATTATATAGGACTTTAGCAAAGCAATATATTATAAGCTGTCTAGTTTGGCATCGATGTTTGTTAAAATTTTTGCACCATTGATTTTTATGAAGCCCCGAAGCATGAAACGCCTACCAGCGAACTTAAATGTATTTTCGTAATTTCTGAATTTTTCCTTGTGTCAGATTTTTTCAGATATATTTTTCATTATAATGTAACTTGTTTTATCTTGTCAAACCTCTTCGTAGTTTCCATGTAGAACTGCATACATTTAGATTTCAGTTCCTCGTATGCGTCATAAATTATTAACTAAGACATCAGTAATAAATCTACTTTCCTTTATTAGTTGACAAGTTGTTATTTTGCCTTTGATTCTGATAAACCCAAGAATTTCATATTCAAAAACCTCCCAACATCAGTATGTTTCTTAATTTCCTGTGGGATAATAAGAGCGTCAAGGGGATTTTGTTTCATACCAAACATGAAGAAAACAAATCTAAACTTATTTATAAATGGAACTTTGTCTGTGTGTGTGTCCATTACCTATAGACTTCGAAACGGCTGAACCGATTTCATTGAAAATTTACATATTTGTACTATAAACGTCAGTGAGTGTTCTTAGCTAGGTTTTGTGTCGAGGTATCCCAGATAAATATCAAAAATCGATAATCGAAAAAATCGGGTTATAGAAGGAGTGGTCCGATTTTAACTAAATTTGATACACTCATAGACAAAGACACAAGAAACGATATTCAGAAGTTTCAAGGTTGCAGTTCTTACAATAGTACAGAAAATCGATAATATATATATATATATATATATATATATATATATATAAAAGGCAAGATGTTTGTATGTGTGTCTGTTTATCTGCCTGTATGTCTGTAATTTTTTCAGTCATTTTATTTTAGTTTTTGCTTCGGGTTTGGCTCTAAGTAGGTATATTTGTAGTTCATATTCTTAGTCATGATACCCTTTACTCAGAAGACTTATATAGCCTTCAAAATTCAGTTTACGACGAAAAAACTTATTTGATATCGATACCAGGAAATCAAAATTTGACTTACATCCATTCATTTTTCTTTCAGTCTACGGTTTCGCTTTAACTGGAAACAACTATTGATTTTAGTCTTTCGTGCCAACGTCCAAAGAGTCTGAGCTCCAGGACCATGGATTAGATTTAAAGCTTTCATTACACCCCAGCAACGCTGGGCTATACTGCTAGTATATATATATATATATATATATATATATATATATATATATATATATAATAATCGTTTCTTTATAAGCGAGGTACGATTGCCATTACAGGGGGTGCAAATCACAAGGTAAAGGGGATGTTGAAGAAAAGACAGTGGGAAGCCACGTCCCGCCGGTGCGAAAATGACCGAAGGCGAGCTACCAATTCATAATTCATTATATTGCACATCCTTTGGATTTTGTCGAGAATCTCAAGGTGAATGGCAGGAACAACCGACCAAGTATGGCAAAAATATTCAATGCATATACGAATGATAGATTTATAAATGTGCAATGTGTTTTCTGTCGAAAAACTTCTTTTTGAAGAGCTGCAGTTAGGTTTAATTTGTCAGCCTTGGCAGATTTACTACTGAGACGGGAGAAAAGAAACTACTTAGCATAGGATATAGGATAGTGCCTTGAGAAACGCCCGCCTTCGTATGAAAGGATCTGTAAGTTTGGCCATTCAAAACGATCTTCATTTCACGATTAGATAGGATCGATTGGATTAAGCCAAAAATCGTACAAAATATTGTAGCTCTGAAGTTCGCACAAAAGGTCAGCATGTCAAAAACTCCGTCAAATGCTTTCGAGATATCAAGAGCTACAGCTCAAGTTTCGCCGTTTATATCAAGAGTCTGGCATATAAGTTTAGTGATCGTCGTTAATTATCAGTGCCAGACATGGCGAATGCGGAAGCGATATTGTGTGTCAGTGAGAAGGTTGTAAAATGTGAGATGTCTATATCAGCATTAATAATAGACAGAGTCAGAAGGCTTCCCAGAGTTTTTAAAAACAGAAATTACAGAAGAGGACTGCCAACAAACAGGAAAGCAGGATGCAGTGAGACAATTGTTATAAAGTTTGGCGAGAACAGGAGTCGGCTCTGGGGAACATTTATTCAGTACGATGAATAGAATTCCATCACCTTTTATTACCTTATGGGTTCGAAGCATAGAAATAATATTACAGACCACAAACGGGATTATATACGAATGTATTACTCAGTTGTGCTTCAGTTCAATGTAAATAGGGTGTGGGTAATTCAGCCGTGTCAAGTGTGGAGTTTGAGGAGAATTTGCGCGCAAGACATTCGACCTTGTCTGTTGTGCATGCGAGGACTTGAAATTAATTGATAAGCGGAGGGCTTGAGGGTTTGCTGTTGATAAGCACGCTCTTAAACAGCCACCAATAGTCTTTGGAACTAAATTTGCGAGATGCTGTACGTTGCGTCATTTTATTAACAAATAACAAATTGACACCATTTAGGAGACGCTACATTCATTACGAGCAGAGAAAAAGAGGCGTCTATTGTGATCAGGCATGTCTTTCCAGTTAAGCTCAAAGAAGGGATTTTGTGTGCGATGGCAGCCACACAAGCAGAATAGAATCAAGGAGATGAACACGGTTTAAGTTAGATTCTCCTAGGTGGGATAAAAGCATCAATGCCGGCTTAAACCAAGACGAAGACCGCTGTTATGAACAGAGAGACTAAAAACTTAATTCCAAGGGATATCGCAAAGGAAATCAGGGAACGAGTCTCTGTTCATAACATTTTGATGTTCTGCTTGTAGGAGGTTTCTGGGTTGAGGGGGAGTATATAGAGATATTTACAGACACCACAGAATGATTACATTCGCCAAGAGTCGGGGACAGAAGGAAGAAAGAGATCTAGAACAGAAGCGTTTTCACCAGTGTTATTTAGGAAAGGCGTGGAGAAATCCTCCACTTGAGTCAGAGACTAAATGATTGGGAAATTCAGTGTGCGGAATCCAGAAAGAACGTAACAGTTTTTTATTCAATTAGATGATTGGCGTTGAAGTCAACGAACACAAATATATCAGCAAATGGGTGAGGGGAAATGGCCTTGAAATACTATCTAGCATGCATCTGTCACGAGAAGAAGGGGAGCCGTAGAACAGATAGCTTTATGAGTTTAATAGCCAGACACAGAGGAGCATGTAGAAGTGATCAGGAGATTAAAGAAAAATCTCCCTAGCCAAACGGAGAAATTCGCTAACATAAACTTCCAGGCTATGCATGGGGACAATGGATTTTTTCCTAAAAATAGAAAAGTGTCTAAGAATCGAGAAATTAAACGAGGCAATTGTAGGGTTGAGGTTAATTCTACTGAGAACTAGGATGTCAGGAGATCTTTCGTAGAGGAACGATTCCACACTGCAAATGTAGGTACGAATGCCACGGAGGTTAGGCTTTTTTCTTTTTTTTAAGTTTTAGTTTTATATATTTGTATTGTCATGATTCATGGTTAAATGGTAAGGAGAGGCTGTCGGTCGTTAAATGCTATATGTGAGGGAAATGAACTGCGTGGCTTCAGGGTTGCCCAGTTGAGGCCCTTTCTGGGGCACCTATTCATGCGCAAAATGGCACATAAAGAACCCAGTATTATGCGACTATTGATCGATCAATGCAGTCTCTCTAGACACTATGCAAGAGTTAGGACTGCTAAATACCAGTTAGAAGCATCAAGCAGAAAACTGCTAAATCGGTACTCTCAGTATAAAAATACGTTGCCACCATCCAAACATATCACAAAACTCAGAAAAGCACTACTGTTAAGCCCCAAGTAGAGGAAAAATGTGATATCCTTTCTAAAGAGGAAACAAATGATGAGCCTCTACTTCTGTTCAAGAGAAAGGTGATGTGTACTAGCCGGACGGTAGGGGAGTCTATCTAGTCTTATTTAAAAAAATAAAAATAAAAAATAAAAAATAAAATAAAAATGAAATTTATTAATTTTCAGCTTAGTAATGGACGGGAAATCCGTTACTAGTTCAGTAAATGATTAAGACCAGCAGAGAAGTACCTCAGAGAAAGCAGAAAAAAAACAAAAAAAACAATGAAGCAATACAAAATTAGTAAGTTACGAAGTCTATGAAAAAGATTTTTTTGGCAATTCAAGCCGGCAAATACCAAAAGAGCTAAATGAAAAATTACATATTTACTGCCCTATATATATCAAGCTGAAAAGGGTGTGGTGGACGACGGTCAATCCAAGAAACACAAAAGGGGGATGGCAGAATATCGAAAATGGCAAAGGTATAAGCAACTAAAATAAAAGAAAAAGATAAAATAAGTCATTACAAACAAGAATCTTCTAACAAGATTTAAATCCCCGCGTCCATCAGAAAATATAATATTAAAACAGTAGGAAATTAGAATACTTGAAGAAAACTAGAATATGAATGAGACAAAGAAATATGTAATGCAATTTGTATTCATTATATATATATATATATATATTATAATCGTGTGGCCCGAAGCAAGCCATTTTACTGCCACTGTTGTGCAGGGGGGTACATAGAAGTAATTTTATGAGAAAGAGTGACAGGTTACAGGGGGTGTCAGAAAGAGAGTATGAGAAGGAAGAGAATACTGATGAGAGTGGGTTGGATGAAGAAAAAACATGAGAGAGACTGTAAGGAGATGTATATTGACTTTACATTTAAATTCTTGGAGATTATAGCTGTCAGGAAAGCAAAAAATAATTCGGGTAAGGAAATTCCACAGGCGGGAAGTGCGAGAAAAAAAAGTTGCTGGAGTAGAATTTGCATTTACAATTTATCGGTTTCACAGAAAAAGGGTGGGACCAATTTGCTAATCTTGTTGCTCGAGGAAATTCATATATAAGTGGTACCAGTGAGCTAAGTTCATCGGAACAGAAGCCGTGAAAGTATTTGTAGAAGAGACACAGGGAAGCCACACTGCGTCGGTGAGAAAGCGACTGTATCCTAGTTGACAAGTCGGGATCAATTACATTACAGATTCTCCGTTGGATTTTGCGCGGATGTATAAAATGTACTACTGCGAGAGACTGTAAATATTGTCTATACTCCTTGCTTTTACCTCTGTGGCAATTAAGTTGTTTATCTACATCGTTCATTCAGTAATTAATTTGAACACTCTCGGCTACTAGCGTGTGTTTACATTGTATATGACACGCCTTCCTCTACCGAGCACCGAATAGCTGAGCGGTAGGATCGCCAACTGATATCTATTCGGTCGTGTTTTAATCCTGGCTAGAAGCAATTGGATGTCTAACCGTACTGATGAGCTGTGATACAGCAAAACATATCTGTCTGCGGACGACTATATATATATATATATATATATATATATATTTGTAGACAGACGAAAATATGGGAGCAAGATCATTCAACACCGCTGACTGAATGCCTGTACATCACAGCACCAACATTTATAACAGAATAAATATAATTTATTGAAGATTAAAATCATAATTACTAAATATTTTTCATCAAATAAAGCATTTGAAAAGGAATTATGTAAACTATGAACCAGTTTTTTGTTTTTTATTATTTTTAATAAAGTAAACCTTAATGCAATTTATTTGTTAATAAATTAAATCGATGTTCTAAAATATTTTTTATAATATACGACTTAGTTATTATTAGTTGTTCCTGGTTCGCCCGAACGTGTGATCATAGCACCTGTTAGTGTCCCAGTTATGTGCAAATTGGGGACCTCAAAACTGGAATCAAAATACAATAAAATTAGAAAAACACACTTTGACATTAAAAATAACAATAAAACTTTGCAAATAAATGATTCATTATTCCAAGAAAATTAAATTTCGACATTAAATGGCACATAAGGATTTGTTATGTTGCTAAACAAACAAGCTATACTTAGCGCTATGAGAAAAAATCTAAGCATTATTTTATTGTTATTTAACATTCTTGGGTAACAAACTGTCATTCATAGCCAGCGCTAAGATTACAAAGAAAAGACAAGAAATCTATTTTATACTATTTTATACTATGTGTTGCTTGAAAAGTTCTACATTTGAGCCACTTTTCAAAATCTGATTAAATGATGAAAACTTCTTGGAAAGGTTTCGATGGGCCAATAATATTTTAACATTTCTCGAATAACCAACGTGCATTGGCTTAGCAGACGACGCCGATACTTATTTCTTCAAGTTGTCGATGAAAGGTGCGAAATACGAAAATCAATAGCCGAGGAGCCGAAAAAATATATAACTGGACTGGCAAGCACTTAACTGCTCAGAAACAATGAATATTTTTATGTCCGCCAGTCACGCTATTCTACTATTTTAACTTTATCACAATGATACACACACACACACACACACACACACATATATATATATACATACAGACATACATAAATATATACGTATGTGTTTTCATGTTCATGTATACATAATATTGTGGAACAGTATATGCGTATTGTTATATGCATATACATATACTTTCTGTTAAAGAAAGTATATGTATATGCATATAACAATACGCAAATGAAGATAAAATAGCATAGCTGAAAGACATAGATAGATAGATAGATAGATAGATAGATAGATAGATAGATAGATAGATAGATAAGAGTTCAGAAAACAAAGTTTTGTAAAACAAATCGGGTCTGATTATGCAAACAATGGATATAAGTCAATATTTGCTTTTCGATTTCTTATATGATATTATTAACAGGTTATTAATAAGCCAAGATAGATAGATCGATAGATATAAATACTACACTCTCACATGCAAACACACACAAACACACACACATACACACAAACACACACACACATCTCTCTCTCTCTCTCTCTCTCTATATATATATATATATATATATATATATATATATATGTGTATATATAAAGAGAGAGAGATGAAATGTCCGCTACAAAAATGAATATTCAGTGAATCTGAATTTCGAAAATTCTTTTAGAGAATATATATATATATATATGTGTGTGTGTGTGTGTGTGTGTGTGTGTGTTTGTGTGTGCGTGTGTGTATAATGCACTGTCTTTATATCTATTAATACGTGAAATACTTCTAAGAAAATACGTACAGATGTAAATAGAATAGTTCAGCATAGATACATTCGTAAAATGAAATCAGGCCATCTCATGCAAACAACTATTATGAGACAATATTTTCATTTTCGATATCTGAAATGATGTCAACAGATCATCAAAACACCCAAATAGATAGATAGATAGATAGATAGATAGATA
>JBBBDQ010001210.1:0-167500 GCA_037127315.1 Ascarosepion bandense
TATATATATATATTGGATGATATAAATGAAACAAACTGCCGTTTTACTTGCGTCAAAAATATTAAAATAAGATTTTCATGGAGTTTGCGACCGCTTCATCTGCATTGAGTTTTTTTTTAATCACATAATATTTCATTTACATTATTAGTTTATTCGTATTATCACAACGTTCGGCGGTTGTGCCATTTGGCCACTTTCAAGATCCGAGTATTTGAACAATGAAACGAGAATAAGATATAAGGGTAATTTTGAACTTTGATAAAATAAAAATGGATTCAACCATGAGTTTTTAATTTTCCTACTACATACCACTAAAACAACTTTACGAGACATGACTTACAAAATATCAGGTAAAATGGCGAACATAAACTAGAGTTATAACAGAAAATAACATGTATCCAATACTTATGCGTGTCACTATATATATATATATATATATATATGAAATTAAAAGTTTTTTGACCGATGCCCAATCCATATACCCAAATCTAAATTTTTTCATCACCCCTTCATCTATCTCTGTGTGTGGGGTTATATATGTATTTTGAATGGCTTCTTCTAATATAATTGACACTTGGTATTGTCGACGCAAATCATAAAGAATATTGAGCTTTTTGCGTGTATATGATGTAGAAAAGAGAAGAGGTGATGCTTTTCAACCATTACTGACAGTCCGACTTTTCATGAAGTAGAGAATGACGGAAAAAACCAAACAAAAAGAAATGATGTATTATTGAATTGTATTTCTTGTTTTAAACTTAGTTTGAAAACCAGTCTTTTAATAAAAATATGTCGCGTTCATGAAATTCATCGAGACAAAGCGTTGTAGAAAAAACATTATGTGTATGGTTTTTAAATTTCAGAATTAGTGGCAGCTTTTGTATATGTTATCAAGTGAAACTACCAAAAAAGTCTAATGAGATTCGGGTAGACAATCAGCAACGAAGATGGTGTCAGTAGCAACTGCAGAACAAACATTAACCGTCACAAAAACACAAACATATCTTTTTTTCGTTTTACTTTGCCTTCCACTTGTGAAATCTTCTTTTACAAGTAAAGATTCTTCGATGTTATTTCCAAATGTTCAGTCCATAACCTATGTTTATCACTTTTGTTGTAAACCCCATTTCTTTTTTATCCTAATTAAATAATCTTCTTGTAAGTTCTGTTGAGTAGGTGGACCGCCGCTTAGTTGGTCAGTAAGAAGATAGACTCATTTTCCCGGAATTACTTCCTTCACTACAAGATTGTATATATTTAATTCCTACTAACAGTATTCCTATTATTCCTGAATCTACTAACTCGTGTTCCAGATTGTATATATTTTGTTCAATATACTTACATTTTATCTCTCCATATCTGTTTTTGTTATTATTATTTTGTGTGGTTTCCAAACAAGAATCCATAACAGACAGATACCGGAGAGACCCGGTGAAGACGCAGACACAGACCGGAGAAACTCCTCGGATAGACCGGAGAGAACGCAGTCAAGACAGAGACTGGTGCAGACCAGAAGACAGTGTGGAGATGTAACACATGAGTTAAATTCGACGGCAGACCAGAAGACAGTGCGCGCAAACCGGAGAGACCCGGCGGAGACGTTACGCACGAGTGAGATCCGACGGCAGAGGTGAAGAAACCAGAGACCGGGTAGATCAAAGAAAAAGAGACGATGCATCTGTTTCACCTGTTCTGATGTGATTTACTGCCCTGAAGAACAACCTGTGAAGTATGGCCTTGTTCTAGAAGTCTCGTTAGATTCCAAGACAACCACTGTGTCACAATAATCGGGAAGGGATTATAATTATTATATGAAGAATATAAACCAGTTTGAGCCATCAGCAATTTTATTAACCACTTTGTAACCAGGAGCTGTATATAATTACTTTTCTTTTATCCAAGTTTACTTGTTTTTCCTGTGACTTCACTCTGGCCGCACCAAACCAATCCAAGTCATCAATTCCAGTCACCCATTCAAACATGACCAGTCTTGCGATTAATCAACACAATTTAGGGTGAGACATGGCTTGAACCGAATAGATCAACTCCATGATTAAGTGAAGGGATCGAGCATCGGTACGAATGGATTGGGCAGACGTCATAGTTGGTTGCCGTGACCAACGATCGACCCAGGAATGAAAATGTTTGATATCTCGACCTCCCAAAAGAACAAAAAATAAATAAATAAAAGTAGAATAAATAAAAAATTAAAATTTAAAAACGTAAAAGTAAAAATTTGGAATGTGAGGTGACGATTATACTCATCGTTGCTGGAATAGTAAGAACGTTCCTAAAGATTATAGTGAAAATAATTGAAGAACTGACAATCCGAAGACAAATCAATTTAGAAAATTTCACGACTAAAAATAGCGAGAATAATAAGGAGAATTGGTGTATATTCGTTGTGTTAATGTGAAATGGAACTTAAAATCATTCATGATTGCCAGTAAAAATGACAGGAGTTTGCCGAAATGTTGAATAATAACTTGCTCGGTGTGAAATTTTGCCAAGAAATATATTTTGCACTATGTGACACAGGGAGATGTCGCCGAGTGCTAAACACAGCTGTCGAGCTAAAATTTTGGTCAAAAAGGTCAGCGCCTGATATGATACGGAGCGCACTGGAAGTGCGACGTGCCAGGTGTCAAAAGAGGGACAATTGTTTAAGGGACATCAGCTGTCACAGAGAGTCAGTTTAGAGGGTGAGTTAGCAGTTGAAGACAGCAACCAGTTTGGCTGGTCTGGCTGACTGGCTGCCCCGTATACGTGTGTGATCTGACCCGACCAAACATCTCACTCACCGAAGAAGAAAAGTGTATGACGATATCAATATTTTTATGTAAATACGAAGTGTTGATATCTATCGGTTTTATCAGTTGTGAAAAAGCACGGCGTTGTATTTTAAATTTATATTTCGTCATTACTGAAAAGACAACATTTAGTTTAAGCGCATTTTCTCCGAATGGACAGTAGTTTACGGTCCGTCATTTTTTTTTTGGGGAAAAAAAAAAGCACTGATAGTTGATGCAGCATTATTTTCGTAGAAGTATATACCCGTCAAAGTGGGTATACAACATATATCGTTTTGGTGTGCAGTGAATTGTTTTTTCTTTTAAAGAAAAAAGAAAACAGATCGATCGACTTTGATTGCCACGGCACAAAAAAGTAGCTAGACAGTCGCGATAAAGACGTCAAGTCTAGGTAGGAGAACTTTTCATTTGCCAATGGGTGCTCTGCTCACATTATAAGAAAAATTGCAAGTTCAGCTAAAAACTACTATGGAATAGCATAATTTTGCACTTGTGTACATAATCTGGTTGTAGAGATAGGGGATGAGGTTCTTTTGGGTACGTTAACGAAGTTGGTTAGCGCATGCAATGAAATTAGAAGTTAAGTTAGAGAAAGAATTAAAGTTGAAAAAATATTGAAGCTGGAAAAAGAATCAAAGTTGGAAAAAAGAATTAGAATTGAAAAAAGAAAAGAAAAGAAACAGTTGAAAAAAGAAGAAATAGTAAGAGAAAATAGAGCTTTCAGAAGAGATAAAAACTGTATTTTGGCAATGAACCGAAGAAATTTTGGAACATGAAAGTTCTAGTTGTACTCAACAATACCAGCGAATTTGAAACAATAATGAAAAATTATAAAATAAAATCGAACAATTAAACAAAGAAAAAGAAAAAATAGAAGCTCTAAATAAAGGATGTCAAATTTCAATAGATTGTTACATGAAAGACAGCGAGAAGGTGACTGTTGTACTGATTATTAAAACATTTAGAACGATTCTAAATAGCATTGCAAATAAATTACAAGGATTTGAAATTCGAAGAAGAATCAAACCCATTTCAATGCTAATATGGCAAAATTCAACAAAGATACCTAATGAAGTTATTTGTCACTTGATACTACTACTTCATCTTTTTCTTTGATACACCATGTCCCTTCAAGACATGGGCGCTCATGGATCCCCACAATTTCCTATTATTTGCAAGTCTAAAAAAAGTTTGCCCTGTATTATCTCCAGTTCAAGTTCTGTTAAGCATTTGCATTAAAACCATTAGCTTGGTTACTCGATGTTTCCCTCTGCTACTCATCCTTTCAATAAACCCTGTGTGTGTTACATTATCTGTACGTTCTTTCTTCATTGCAACTGTCATTTTATGAGTCTAAGTATAAGTAGTCTTTTTGTTCTCATCCTCCTTAGATTGCTCACATGTTCTGTCTTTGGTATTTTCAGAATTTTTCTATACAATATCTAAATCTTTCCTTTGAGGAGATTGTTCAGCGTTCACTGCCATGTTGTAGGATTAATATTGCATAAAAGTTTAAGACACTTTTCTTTGTTTGCAATGACATTTTCCCATTGCTTAATACCTTGTATAATTTTTGGAAGGTTAAGTTTCTTATTGCAATGCGCATTCGGACTTATGTATCACATTTTGTATCATTTGTTTTAATGTTTTTTTTTGTAGTTTGCATCTCAGAGTTTCCCATTTACTGTAAAAAGTTAAACGTGTAAAAATGATAGTATTATAGTTAAGAAAGGTGACAGATATGAAAAAGAATTGTTGATAAAATTGGATAGCAAACCATCACTGCAAAGAAAATGAAAAATGGAGAAAATTCAAAACATTACTCTAGGAGCAAAGCAGATGATATTTAGTTTCGTTTTGACGCACTGGAAATTACGCTAAATAAACTTGCATGAATATTAAGTAGAGATTTGATTCAGAAAATAGCATTTTTTAATGGGGCAGAATAGTGGAGATTTGAAAAGGTGCCGATTAACTGACACTCAGTGATAGCGATATTCGACACCACGTAACGTGAGCAGTGACAATAACAACGGCAATAATAATAATAATGTGAACTTAAGTAGAACTTAATTACAGCCCAAACACTAAGGAGAACTTTGTCTATGTAACGCTAGGGAGGATAGGGAAGATAGAAAAAACATGAAATGGAGCCATAACAACACACCACGACCTGCCTTAGGTCTTCCTGCAGACTTGGTAGGTAGTGCGATCATAGCAGAAATCGAAATATGATAAAAATCACAACATAATAATAATAATAGTTCTAAAATTATAATAAATATTTGTAAAAGTATTGTACGTTTAATGGTTACTGGAATAAAAACAAGCATAGAAGCCAATATCAAAGAAACCTGATATTGCTAATATTGATATGAGAAAAATAGCAAATGTCCAGAGGTGAATTTATTCAACCATTTCGAAATACGGTTCGTGTCTGAGATGTAATCAATAGTCATTTAGATACCAGACAATGAAATCCGTCTGAGGAAAGAAACACCGGAACAAAATATACACTACTTGTTGATAATAACAAACACACATACATAGACAGAATATTCTACCTGCTGATAATAGAAGCATAAAGACAAAATAACATTCCGTTTGCTGATACGAGAAAAAAACACATGTAGACAAAAATAACCTACTTTTTGTTAATAGGATAAACACAGATAAAATAGATTATTCCACCTGTTGATGATAGGAAAATATAAAAGAACGTTCTAATTGCTAATAATAGAACAAAAACATACATAGACAGAAGAATATTTCAGCTGCTGATAATAGAAAGATGCACACAGAAAAAACGAACTGGATATTTGATGATAATTCGAAAACATATAGAGAAACGTAAGAATATTCTACTTGATGATAGCAGGACAGAAACATACAGATGCAAAAGAACATGATACTTGCTTGAAATCGGAGAAAGAAATACAGGCCCAAAATAAGATTCTATTTATTCATAACAAGGAAAAACATACAGACACAATGAAACATACGGACACAAAATAACATGTTATTTGCTACTGATATGGCAAAACATACAAAAACAAAAGAACATTCTACTTGCTGGCAATAGGACAAGGAAATATAGACACAAAAGACCATTACACTTGCGAGTAATACGACAAAGAAAATACAGTCACAAAAGAACATTCTACTTGCTGGCAATAGGACAAGGAAATACAAACACATAAACCATTATACTTGCGGGTAATACGACAAGGAAATACAGTCACAAAAGAACACTCTACTTGTTGGCAATATGACAAGGAAATACAGACACAAACGGACATTATACTTGTGGGTAATACGACAAGGAAATACAGTCACAAAAGAACATTCTATTTGATGGTTGTAAGACAGAAACATACTGACACAAACGATCATTTCATTTGCTGTTAGTAGGACAATAATATGCACACGCAAAAAGACATTCTGTTTGGTTATAATCGGAAATTTTCTATTATAAAATGTTATAATTACGCCATCTCGTAAAATTGGATATATTGTTGATTTTTTTTGGGGGGGGGTTAAATTTTACTAGTAAGTATTTAGAAGAAAAATGCATATGTCACCAAGTAAACTAATTTCAATCATTGATAAAAATATCGGTCATCAGCAGTAGTCGAATGAACAACTCAAATCATAATTAATGCATACAGGCATTTTGCTCTTTTCGGTTGTTGCAATGAACTGGACTATAGGAATATTTAAAAAAAATGTTGAAAAT
This sequence comes from Ascarosepion bandense, assembly GCA_037127315.1. Taxonomy (NCBI): domain Eukaryota; kingdom Metazoa; phylum Mollusca; class Cephalopoda; order Sepiida; family Sepiidae; genus Ascarosepion; species Ascarosepion bandense. The sequence goes on from JBBBDQ010001210.1 coordinate 6,547, forward strand.
TCTTAAAATGATTTTTTCTCATTCTGTCCAAGAATTTATGGCCACACATCTAATGTATACAAGGAAATGCTATTAAAATTTCCATTAATGATGACAACATGGCTACTAAAACTATGAACGCAGAAATTTTTGTACACATACTTTAGCCACTTTTAGATTAATGACAATAACAAACTGATTTTTTGATGTTTCTATCAGATAATTATCGCTTAGAACTTGAAAATATTCATCACGAATTGTTATTCCTGACTCCTTTTGTCGAGCATTTGCTTTCACTTTGCAACTGGTCACATTTCCTGTCGACGTCTGTGTATCTAAAACCTATTTTATTGTTTAAACATTCATGACATATTAACTGATGCACATGTCACACATGAAACGACGTATTTTTGGGTTGGTTGTTGATTCTGTCGTCTAACAAAGTAAACTCCATAGAATATAAAAAAAATCTTGAACTATTCATGACTTTTCTCCAGATAATTCTTTGTCAATATTTTGTTACTCATAAGCCTATTGAAAATGATTACAATAGCAAGTAATTGTACTGTATAAGTACAAACTGGGAAAAAGAAACATTTTGCATTGAATCATTACATGTGATGAAAGATTGATACATTTTAAGAACAGTAAGCCAGTGATTAGATGCAAGTGAATCACCAAAAACAATATCCAAAACTTTCCCTCTACCCTAAAAAGTTAATGGTTATTGTATGGTGGTCTTTCAAAAGAGTTATTCGTTATTCATTCTTTCCTTAAGTGTAAACAATAACAGTAAGATTGTATTGTGACGAAATTGAGTGGATGCTCGAGAGAAAAAAAATGCCAGACTTGTAAATCGGGATGGCTACATGCTTCTCAATCAACTATTCAAAGGCTGCAAAGCCTGAATTATGAAATTTTGCCTCATCCTTCATATTCACCTGAAGCATTTGAACTGTTTATCATATTAAAGGATTATAATTGTTTTAAAAGATGGGATCAAGAATTTAGATTATAGCGCTCATTTCAACTAAATGAATTAGTTATTTAACATTTCAGAAGCGTTTTATTCATTTCATATAAATGGCCTCATTTCATGTGTGACAACCTAATATTTTTAATTTATATTTTTTATTTTTAACAGTAAACTGAATATATTGTCTCGTGTACAAAAAAAAAAGAAACAAGATAAAGATAAGTAAAGGAAACGCCAGAAGACCATCTTAAATTTATAGTAAACAAAAAAGGGTTTTAGTTTTAATGATTTAGTCTTCGGTTATAAAGAAAAAATATAAAGGCTTACAAGCAAGAAATTGAAATACTTCAACAAAATTTTATTAATTTCCAATAAAGTGCACCATTACATGTGTGACAACCTAATGCCTGGGACGATATATACAGTTTAGATTTATTCTTAATGTTCAAACCTTTCAATTTAAATTTCCTATTAAAAATACTATAAAGATTGTAAAAATGATTATGCCTGTTATCCACCTATTGAACGGCTACATTCTTTTTAACAAACACTTTTTCTATGTAAGTTTCATGAAGAAGAGGACAGCTATATGGGTTCGCTTAAGTATTGAGTTCAGTTCCCCATAATTTTGATATATTTAAAGAATAAAAAAATTAGCAACTATTTATAACGGTCTTTTCTTGTTGTCAACAGTGTTTCATTCAATATGTGAAGTTACGAAAAAATATCGGCGCACACAGCTTCTTAAACTTTGCCCTATTAAATAACATGTGCATCTGGTAACTTTCCTTCTCCTTATGTGAGTGTAAAATTATGGTTGGAAGATTGTTGGAAGTATCTGGTTTGGGAATTAACTATTGGTAATATTCCTCTTCTATGTACTTTTCCCCGTCGCTACGTGGGCGATTATGACTTTCTATAATACTATTTCCTATTTATCACTTAAAAAGCATTGTCTTTTTGCAATCTTTTTTCATCCCTGCTCTGTCAAATATTTACACATGCTCATTAGGTTAGTTATTTGCTACTTTGTTATGCCCTCCTTTACTTCATTTTATCCTGTGACGGTCAAATTCTCTCAATCATTTTACTTATGTATTCTAGAAATTTCAATTTTATTTTTCTGAATCTAAGTATGTGTATTTTTGTTACCATAATCCTTAAACTTTCCTCGTTGCTCACATGTTCAGTCTATGGTGTTCTCAGGATCTTTCTGTAGAATCGCATTTTTGTTACCTCATGTATTTTTTTGCTTGTGTGAAGACTGTCGAGAATTCACTGTCATAAGAGCACCGATATTACATAACAGTTCATTAATCTTTTCTTTGTTTTTAACTAGAATTTCCTATTTCTTTATACTATGCTGAGCTATTGAGACGAATATTTCGCTATTCCAACGTGCTTTCAGATCTTGGTGTCACATTTTCCTTCCTCTGTTAAAAAATTGCCTAGATATTAATTTGTTTTGATTTTAGTATTTCCGATATCGCATATTGGACTTTTCCTTTTTCTGACAACCATATATATTTTGTCTTTGTACAATTGATGTTGCAACTCTCTAGTCTGTATAACCATAAAAATTATTTTTCAAGAATCTTCGTGAAAGTTTTCTTTTTCGTGAACTTTTACTGGTGTAATAATAAACAATTTTATTGTCGTCTCAGCAAAGGCTTTCTAGCATTTGGTTGTCTATTCATGCGTAGAATGTCGTAGGCTGCGTTTATCAATGAATTTTATTTCTTTGGTCTCATTGTTTTTAATGTCAAACCGGTTAAGTCGTTTCTCACGAATATTTTCTCACTTGGATCATATTAATTCTTCCGAATAGTTGAACAGATCTAGTGAGACGATTACTCATTTTACTGTTGCAAATCACTTCTGTTCTTCGTAGCAATATTTAGAAGCCAATAACCTACTAAGAATATATCTATCTATCTATCTATCTATCTATCTATCTATCTGTTTCAGTCCTCTTAACAGCTTAGAGACGTAGTTCCAAAGGAATTACATTGGCCTTCAGAACACGCGCAGAAGGTGTTCGATAGGTTAAGAGACCATGGATTTAAGTTAAAATTATCAAAGTATCAGTTTATGAAAGAAGAGACAAATGAATCAGGGGTTCACTTTTGGTGGGAAATACTCAAATGATTTTCAGGACTCACTGGACTCAGTCTTTTACTTGATCAATGTCTGTTGTCGGTTCTTGATTGTCTGTCTTAGCGATTTTGTGATGTGTTTCCCAATAATTCTCACTGGTTTCCAAGTTGGTTAGTGTCTCATCATTCATTGAGTTCTGGTTTCACTTTTCCGTCACTCCTGCACCGAACTATTTAGTTATGGTAGAAGTTGTTCAAAAGCTTTTTCGGATTCCTGATCTAACTAGAATGAGACGAGTCATCAATTTTCCACGTACTATATATACGGGATCCGAGAGAAGAGGTGGAAGAGGACTGGAAGCCTGAGGCAGTTTCCGATAGGAGAACCGGGGATCTGCCTTATGGGTTTTACAATCCCACAACGGGCCGACATGGGCTGGTGTGCTGAAAGTATTATGGTCATCGGGCCTGCGATTTTCCGACAAACTATGGAGGCGACCCACGATCTCTATAGCCGAACTGCACAACTTGTGGCGAGTTCGGACACAAGGCTCGGTGGTGTACGGCAAAGGGAGACCGTAAACTGGGGATAAAGCGAGTTAATACGATGGTGCACCCTACCGAGAAGGAAAAGGGGTCCGGGAAACGCCGATGGGTCACCCGTGAAAAAGTAAGAGGTAGGGTGGTCCCAGTGCAAGTAAGACCTCTGAGATGCTAAACATGTGGTGTGGTCGGGCACTTTTCGGCTAGTTGTAAGGAGCGAAAGTGTTTGCGCTGTGGAGGAGCAGGTTACCCAAGACGAACCTGCCTTCGCAGGAGAAAGATGAACCATACCGAACGGAACAACCCTAATTCGGATGGAGGGGAGAAATGTGTTGCTAGTCCGAGAAAAGAGAGTCATCCGAGCTCTACCCCACCCAGGAGGGCCCCTAGACAGAAAGGTGAACTCCTGTTGCCACAAGCGGGAGAAATGGAGGGAACAAATGGGAAGGAGAAAGGCACAGGTGTACTGTTTGGTGGAGGAAAGACCAGACTTCACCTGTAATGCTTGGAGACAAGAAGGTGAAGGCCCTTGTCGATACCGGAGCTTCGGTATTAGCTCCAAGGTTTTTAGACAGTTGAGACTGAAGACGAAGCTTAGTCCCCTCGATCTACTAATAAGTCAGGCTGATAGTAGCAAGATGAGGATAGAGAGTATGACGTGGCTACCTTTCCAGTTGGCAAGAACCAGAGATAAATTTAAGGTTTATGCGGCACCTGACTTATGTGGTGAGCTAATTTTGTGGAGCGACTGGCTTAGGCAGAATAAGGCGCAGATCCATTTTGATCCCGCCACTCTAACATTGGACGAGTTAGGGATACTGTTGGGGGAAGAACATTATGAACAATTGCCAGTGGTGGCCGAGACAGATATAAAGCTTCCCCCTAGGACATCTGGGAAGGGCAAGATTATAACAGAAGGAGTGTTGAACAGTGACTTGTACCAAGTAATCCCTACTGGTAGGTATGAAAACAGTGAAGGGAAAATAACCTTGTGTGATTCATTGGTAAATGGATCGGGACCGTTCCGTTACTGTTAACCAATGCTGCCAATAAAACTATTAAAATAAAACAGGCAGAGAAACTGGCACAGGCGTGACAAGTGAGACAAGTCGAACAGATGAGAGTATGGAATGAGAATAGACCTGAGAATAAGACAAGTAGCAATGAAATAAGGGATGAGGGTATAACAGCTACTGAGCTTTATAGGAGGAAATGGGAAATTGAACGGTAATCGGAAGGTAATAACCATTACTGATAAGGAACTGGGACAGACGGAGACAGTTGAAATGAAGATAGACACGGGTAATCATCCACCTATTCAGTTAAGACCGTATAGGACCCCAATACACAAGAGAAAATTAGGAGAGGACGTAGTGAATGAGATGATGGGATGAGAAATAATCGAAAAATCCAAATCTCCCTGGAGTTTTCCAATAGTGATTGCTGAAAAGAAGGATGGATTTTGTGTGGATTTTCGTCAATTAAATGCCATTACGAAACCGCTGGCAGTGTCCCTCCCCTTGATTGATGATATTCTAGCACTTTTAAAAAAGTCTAAATATTTTTCCACCTTACATTTGAGGTCAGGATATTGGTTGGTAGCACTTAGCAAAAAGAATCAGTAAAAGACCGCTTTTACCTGCCACATGGGTCTCTTCAATTTTAGAGTTATGCGGTTTGGGTTAGCAAACACCCCGGGTGTATTTCGTCAGTTAATGTCCATCGTATTGAATGGCACAGAGGCATTTAGCATGGCGTATCTAGATGACATCATGGTGTTTTCAAAATTACCAGAGGAGCATTTTGAACACGCGCAGAAGGTGTTCGATAGGTTAAGAGACAATGGATTTAAGTTAAAATTATCAAAGTGTCAGTTTATGAAAGAAGAGACAAAATATTTAGGGTTTATCATAAACAAAGAAAGAAAAAAAACGGATTTAGACAAAGTAGAGGTTATAAGAGCCATGCCCGCACCGAAGACCATAAGGGAGATTAGAAGATTTATTGGAGCCATTGGATATTATCGGAGGTTCATACCAGCATTTAGTCGACTAGCAGGCCCTCTAAAAGCTCTAAGAAGCATGCTAGGTTTAAGTTGACCGAAAATTGTCAGCGTGCATTCGAGGCTCTAAAGGACCAGTTGACAGCTGAACCCCTGTTGGCTTCTCCAGACCTGAGTAAGCCCATGGTGCTGTACACCGATGCTAGCGATAAGTGAATCGGGGCGGTTCTTACGCAACCATGTACCGATAAGGCTGGCTGTGCCTGAGACAGTGCCGATCTATTTTCTGTCTCGTCGGCTTTCCGAGACTCAGCAAAGGTGGCCAGTAATAGAAAAAGAGGCGTTCGCCATTCTGTATGCTGTACAGAAATTAGGTTATTATTTGAGTGGGGCTGTGTTTGCCATTAAAACAGACTCCACCCCCTCCAATATTTGTTAGAGGCGGAGTGGACGAATAAGAAGATACAACAGTGAGCATTGAAGTTAAATGGGTATAACTGCAAAGTATAATATTTGCCAGGGAAGGATAATACCTGTGCTGACCTGTTATCGAGGATTCCGAGGCAATTGGAGACAATCTGTCAGGTTAGAGCCGGGTGTGGATGATAAAGCATTCCAATAAATGTGATCAATTCTCAGGAGTTGAAGGAGAGAATTAGTTGGGAAGATCAGGAAACGAGTGAAACGGAGGTTGTTTCCGACCCCCCACTGGAGAGATATTATTAGGCAAAACCACGAGGATATCGAGATAGCAACTATCAGATCCAGAGTAGAGGCAGAGCATACCTCCAAATATATGGTGCACGATGGAGTGTTCTATTACATTTCAGAAAGAGATGAGGAAGTAAGTTTAAAAATGGTGATACCGGAGAAGTTGAGAGCTGAAATTCTATACAAGTGTCATAGGAGGGTAGAACATATGGGAATTGATAAGACGTATGGATTAATATTGAGAAATTAATATTGGCCGAAGTTGTTTAGTGATGTTGTGAACCATGTAAAAAATGTGTACATTTACAGAGTCGAAGAAGTAGGGCTGCCCCAGTATTAGAAACGGATGTTCTGAATTATCCATTTCAGAAAGTAAGCATGGATATTTCCGGCCTCTAAGGCGAAACACATAGAGGTAATCTTTGCATAGTGAGTTTTGTGAAGAGTTGGTTACCGAAAATGAGTCAGAGAATGTGAATCAGGTTATGAGAGAGATGTTGGGAGAATTAAACATACAGCACATAACCACCTCTCCATATCACCCACAAAGTAACGCTAAGGCAGAGAGATTTCATAAGACCCCCGCTGATGTGTTAGCTTAACTAGTGGAGGATAATAGGGAAAATTCGGGTTTATTCGTAACCCAAGGGTTAGCAGCTGTGAGATTCCCGATGAATGAGACGACAAAAATTTTCCCTTGTTACTTGATATGTGGCAGGGATATAGTCTTACCTATAGATAATCGATTACGACCCAGGAGGAAGTATTTGGGAGGGGATCATCACCAAATAGTTTTAGAACAACAGCATAAAATTTTTACGCAGGTGAGGAGGCGGATTCAAAGAGCCCAGAAAAGATATGATAAATAAAAATAAAGAAATTTCCTTCCAGATAGGTAATCCAGTGTATTATAAAATACACCTGAGAGAAGGTAAATTAGGCCAGAGATGGAGTCCATACTATTGGATCGTAGAGCAGATGAGTCCGGTTTTCTTTGTGATATGAGACCAATTGACCGAGAAGGTAAAGAGAGTGCATGCGGATGATGGAGGATGGAAAGGAGCCGAAACGAAAAATCAACAGGAAAGGCTGAGAAAAACTACGTTGGTAGAACCGGAAGGGTTAGAGACTGAGAATGAAAGTGAAGGGAGTGAGAGATTGAAATTAGCCCAACTACCCTTCGAAGGCCGAGGGAGGTAAATCATACTATGACACTATCTCACGCGGTGATGCTTTCCCTTCTCCTTTTTCCTTTGGTTGGTTTAAAATAACGGAGAGAGAAGTTGATATTGGTGATATTATTAGTGTTTTATTGCGTCACGCGATGTGAGCTTAAGAAAAAAAATTTAGTACCATCAAGTGCTTCTAAAAGCACGGAAATATAAAATAAAGTTATTTTGGATAAATATAAATTTCTCGTCTTTCATGATTTTCGCCCTTTTATGTTCAATATGGATTTCTCTTAGATCTGGAGTGTATTCCACTAATCTAAAGAAACGTTGATAAAACAAGTGTCAGAGTGATTTGATAAGGTCACCCAAAGTCAGGGCCGCTGGTGAGTACATTCGGTTCCGTGCGAATCTAAAATAGAATAAAGCTCCGATGTGAGTTGGCAAAATCTCATTCGTTGAGCTAAAGACATCCGCAAATCGAGTGGGCGAAGACCGATTTTCATTGGCCGAAGACTGTGGGCCGGCCGGATCCCCAGAGAGGATCGAAATTAGTTATAAAAATAGATGCTCGACACGAAAAGTTGAGTTGAAGAGCTAATTGTTCAGATTTTGGACAGAGTGTCACCGCCGTCAGTTCCGACACACACTCCGCCAGCGGCCGCTCCGATTCGGCACATTCCGCCAAGAACCCGAAAGAACTTTGCTGTTTTAGAAGTACATTTCAACGCTAACGAAATTTAGAGTAAACATATCAATTAACGATTAGAAGCTTTGATGCTTTTGGCGAATTTTCTCTCTCCGTTACAACCAGCATTACAACCATACCATTTCTGACGATTGTATATCATTTTCGACAACTGTATTCTTGGGAAAAAACAGACATTGTTTTTTTGTTTTTTTTTTTATATAAAGACATTCTACGTAGCTCTCCAGGCGTGTTCGACTTCGTTCATTTATTTTATTAATTTTTTTTTTTTTGGTGCCGTGTTTATTTTTTTTTTCAACTCATAAGTGTATACCAGTGTCCGGACTGGCTAAAAGGGACGACTATTGAAATTGCACGACGAGACTTCTGGGATCTAATCACAACGTGGGACAGTGGCCCGTTGTTGCAAAAGACGTCCTGTAGTCCAGCGGGTGGCAGTGTCACAACTGGGATCGTTACGACCGTCGGTGAGAACGAGCGTTACATTGGACAGACGGCCAGCCAGGCTGAGGCGTCACATCTGGTGCCGTTTCGGCCAGGATCTGGCTTGAGGGCAGCAGTCAGGCGTGCGGTAGTATCACAATACCCCAGCGGGACATTCCTAGAATGAGGAAATTGAGCCTAACCTTAGGAAAGAAGTAGAACTGAGTGAACGGGAAGAAGATGATGAAATTCCATTAGCTCAATTGCAGAGCAAATGGTGGTCTGAAAAAGCACCTAGTATTAATGAGGAATTACTACTAAAATTGCGATTAAGGGTGAGGGGGTGCAGCACTAACCCAAAGATTAAGTAAAACTAGTGTAGTGGTTGTGTTGAACGAGTGACGGTTTGGTACTAACATTCCATTTATTATCGGTGTTAGTGGATTGTGTGGAAGGGCCCCCATGCATGCACTTCACTTGTGATAGTGTGGGACGGTGCTTGACGTATCACTCTAATATATAACCACGAGAAAAAAAATCAGAGGATGATTAAGACGAACTATTTCCTCCATCTCCTTGCAGACATGGACGAGAAAAGGCTCGTGGGACTGACGATGCTAATTGTATCAGCTAATATCTGGGAGCGCAGTGAGAATACCGTATTTAAGAAGACTGAGGATGTGCGTGGTGGCGCAGTGGATATCGGCTCGGAGCGAGAAATCGGGGAACCGAGTTCGAATTCCAGTTGAATTCCTTGCATTCACTTACGCGCAAATACCCTTGGGAAAGGTATTAATCCGTCTATTCCCTCCAGTTATGGGTTAAATAATAGGACAGATTGGGTTCTATAGCCTTGGTCGGCAACCAGTCTACCGCAGAAAGCAATGGCAACCTACTGCGGGATAACCTTCTGCCCAGTCAGTCATGTCTCGAAAGAGACATGATCGCCCAAAGCGTGCATCGCGCATGGCACTTAACTGACTGATTGAAGTGATTATAACTTGATCAAAGTGGTTGATAACTTTTGTGATAGACCTGCAGCTGTATGAGAAGTTACTGGGTCAGGTGAAGGTCGAAGTGGACAAACTAGATACAGCCAGCACACAAGTCGCCGGAGAATATTTGCAGACTCCAGAATACCACCGTATATTAGACCCCTTAGCTCAGGAATCCCTAATATTTCAGAGACAATGGAAGGATATGAGTTACTATTTGAAAGGAATAAAGTTGTTACAGACCAGGCAAAAGAGGGAAGTATTACCTATAATGGGAAAGGCGTTAAACGTGTTGTTCGGTACAGTCTCCGAAGGGGAGGTGAGAATAATTAAGAGGAAATTAAAGGTGGTAGAACATAGACAACAAACAATGGCTCAGTCAGTTAGAGAGAGCGTATCTGTACTCAATGTTACTAGGCTGGAATTGGCTAAGAATAGAAGAAGCATTATTTGGCTGATTTCTCACGAACAGGTTTTTAGAAAAGAAGTGATAAATGTAGCCACGTCGATAACAACAGAATTACAGAAATTAGAGGGGTTTTTGCAAATGTATTTTTAATTATTAGCTATAATGAGTAAGGTACGTCAAACAAGTCACTCTTTAACGGTGTTGTAAGAGCATGTGAGGGCACAATTAAACATGCCATCGCTGGGATACCTGTCGCCGAGTGAAATAACTGTAGAACGATTGAGGGAAGTACTACTGGATATACAAGCCAAACTACCCCATCATCTTAGATTGCATGGAGACCCCACACAGTAGTTATGGAGTAAGGTTGCTGACAATTCGGATGAAACAACCTCCCAACCGAAGACGTCTTTGTATGAAAAAGGAGAGTAAAATATATTTTATATTTTACTTGAATTTGGTCCTATTGTTTCAGATGGAGGCTTTGTTGCAGAATGTATTTGTTGTTGCTGGCGGTGACGATGGAAGGACAAGGAAGAGGAAGAAGATTATGAAATGATTGTGTGAAACTATTGTTTCGTGATTGAGTAGCTCCCGACAAGGAGATTTAAGATTTGAAAAGTTTAAGCGTCGCCTCGTATTTGTTGCGGATTGTTGAAATTAAAAATCGCCGAAGGACTTTGAGAAATGTCGCCGTAGCAGTCGCAGAGAAAAACCGCTGAGTATATGAAACTTAATGTTCGTCACCAACCTGACAACAATCGGAATTGCATCAGCCGTCGTTTGTACCAGCACCTTTGAAAAGCACCGTGGTCTCAGCGTTTTATTTGAGAAGAATTGATTCTGTCAAAAAAAACTGGAAACATTTTTTGAAAAGAGTTATATATATTCTGAAACGATTTAACAACAAGTGAACCATGCACGCACGCACGCACACACACACACACACACACACACACACCTTCTGTCTAGACTCCAGTGTGTGAGTTGTTATGCTAAAAAAATTTAACTTTCATTTTCTGTTTCTATTCTTTTCTTGTATAGAAAAGACATTAACAGTGCAACCAGCAAACAGCTGATTGTTCGTGTTGTGGGGCTTCCCCTTTTCCCATGATAATGGACTCGACTTGAGTATACATATATTCCAACCATAGTGAGATACGTAAGTTACCGTAAGAGTCTGACAGATACCGAAGTTTCACGGAAAATACAGCGTCAGTAGTTCATAGTAGCTCTGAGCTTCACTCAAACAGAAGATTACTAGCAGCACTCATCAGCTTTAGACGTGGACATACTAATTCTACTACGGCTTCACTTCAGAGACTTGTATATATATTTCTTACTAACCCTATTCCTGGATTACTAATCTGCGTTCAAGTTTGTATCTTTACATTTAATATACTTATTTTTTTTATCTCAAATATCTGGTTTGTTGTTCCTTATTTTGTGCGGTTCCCATTCCCGGGATCCACAAAAACTTGGCGACGAGGGATTCGAATTCGAGTCGAACACAACAATTTGCCGACATAAATTTGAGAGTCACGACAAGACTCGAAAGAACTCATATAAAAGAACAACTAAAAACCCATATTGCCACACACGTCAGCCACAACAATTTGGTGACACTCTTGCAGAAATTAAAAAGAAAATCTGGTTGTATAACAACTTTGGAACGAAGTTCGCAAGGACGTAAAGAAATAGAAAGAAAAATTAGTCAGAAGGTATTTGAAAGTCAATATTTTTCCTACTCGATCAAGTCACCACAATCAAAAACAGGAAACTCTTTCAAAAGATTGAATGCAAAAAAGTAACGGTAAAAAAGTGAAACTCCTCACGGAAGCAAAGCAAAAAACCATGGAAGAATTTCAAAAAGTAATGCTTGAAATTATAAAAAGAAATGAAGAGAGACAATTAAAATTCGTGGAAAAACAAATGGAAGCACAAATAAAATTAGAGAAAAAACAAATGGAAAGAATAAATGAAGAAAGACTAATGCAAATTCAGAAATTACTACTAAAATTGACAGTCAACAAACAAGAAAGGAACCCTGAAAAAGAGGCGACTTTTTCCCAAGACACAGTTTAGAACACTACAGAGACATTTAAGTACTCCCTTGAAAATGACAAAAATTTCTGGTATTATTTTAGACGCTATGACGACATTTTTAACATTGATTGTCAAAACTGGACGGAAGCAAAAAAGCTAAGGTTATTACACTGGAAATTGGGTACACAGGTGTACACAAAATAAGTGGACTATATACTGCTAAAGAAAACAAACGATTTGACGTTTGACAAGGCAGTTACATGTCTTACGGAGCTCTTTAGACCAAAGGTGGAAATGCTTCAACCTCGTAAAAAGCGAAAATGAAGACTATTCGACGTTCGCCGTAACCGTTAACAAACATAGCGATGATTTTATTTTGGCAGAATTAACCCCGGACAATTTTAAATGTCTTATATTCGTACAAGGATTAGTCTCAGCTAAGGACAGTGAAATGCTTACAAAGCTCCAAAATAAGCCTGTATTAACGCTGCAAAAACTGTCAGAAGACTGCCAAAAATGCTTGAGTATTAAAAAAGACTCTAAAGATGTTGAGGAGTCAGGAGTAGCACACATACGTAAGTTAAACAAAAATTTACGATTTTCACCCCCCCCCCCAAAAAAAACCCCCAAAAATTTATTCTCAAAATTACAAGATATAAGGCAACTAGTGACAGAGATTAAATAAAGTAAAGCCCCCCCCCCCAATTTGCATGTTACAGATGTGGTGGATTTCACTGGATTAGAGACTGTAATTTCAAATAAAAGAACTGTTTAGCTTGTGGAAAGTGGGACATAAGGCATCTGTATGCAGAAATAAAAGTTCAATAGAGTAAGAACTACTAGAGTGGACTACGAAGACAAACAAAACACAAGAAAATACGTAGAACTCGTGATCTTAAATAAGAAAATCAAACTACAATTTGATTCAGGATCGGATCTAACTATAATTAAACTAACACGAAGGAAACTGAACAGAGCGACCATGATGCATACACAGAAAATTCTTAACTGTGTCATGGGAAAGCAAATTAATTTTGAAGGAGAAGTAATCCTAAGCGTAAAATTCCATGGAAAAACGAAAACATTAAAAATATTTGTTATGAAAGACACAGAAAATTTGGTGGGCACAGACTGGATGCAAAGGTTTGATGTATGGGATTCACCCATTAGCTCATTTTGTAAGAAAATAGAGTGCGAGCCGCCAGAAGCTACGAAATTAAAAAAAAAGAACTACACAATCAATTTCCCGAAGTATTCTCGAGTGGTTTGGGACGATGTAACAAATTTTTAGCTACAATTGAGCTAAAGCAAAATGTTCAGCCAGTATTCAAGAAAAAGCGAAACATGCCTTTCGCAACCATAGAAAAAAAATTGATAAAAAGCTAGATAGATTGGTATAAACTGGGATCCTTTCAAAAATAGAATTCAGTGAATGGGCGGCACCAATGGTCTACGTAAAGAAAAAATCCGGAGAAACCGGTGTTTGTGCAGATTTCTCGACTGGATTAAACAATGCAATAAAAGATTATCATTACACATTGCCAAGCCCAGAGGAAATATTTATCAAGCTTAACGGTGGTAAGGTATTTTCGAAGACTGATTTAAGCGAAGCTTGTCTTCAGATTCCAGTAGAAGAAAGTACAAAACTTTTATGTATCAATACTCACGAAGGACTTTACAAATTCAACAGATTGCCATTTGGGATAAAAGTAGCACCGTCAATCTTTCAACAGACTATGGATACCTTGCTCATGAGACAGAACTTTGCTACTGCTTATTTAGACGACATTTTAATCAAAAGCGATAATGTAGAAGAACACGCAACGCATATTAAAGAAGTCTTTAAAAGAATTCAGGATTTTGGTTTTAAAGTGAAGGAGAAAAATGAGATGTTTTTCTTCAAAGATATCAAGTACTTCGGCCATGTAATCAACGAAAGTGGCAGAAAACTAGATCCAGATAAGGCATCAGCGATAAAAAATATGCCTGAGCCGAAAAATGTCGCAGAGTTGCAAAGCTTTCTTGGTCTAGCGAACTATTACGGTGAATTCATTGAAAACATGTACAAATTGAGGGCTCCCCGCAATGAGCTATTGAAAAAAGATAATCAATGGAATTGGACGCAAGATTGTCAGAAAGCTTTTACGAAGATCATAAAAACTTAACATTTGATCTATCAGTGACGCATTTTGATCCCAAACTGGAAATCATCATTGCTAGTGACGCAAGCTCACACAAAGTGGGAGCTTGTATATTACACAAGATGCAGGATGGCACAAGGAAACCTATAGGTCACGCATCTAGATCGTTGCTACCGGTAGAGAGGAATTATTCGCAAATAGAGAAAGAAGCGTTAGGCATAATATTCGCCATAACTCGCTTCCACAGATACATATATGGAAGAAAATTTACTCTTCAAACTGACCATAAACCTCTGCTCACTATATTCGGATCGAAAAAAAGGTCTACCAGTTTGCACAGCCAACAGACTTCTGAGGTGGGGAACAATATTATTGAACTATAATTTCAAACTAGAGTTCCTGCCGTCGAAGAAAATTGGTCATGCGGATGGTTTATCTAGACTGGTACCTGCGAAATACGAACCTCTGAAAGACTTTGTAATAGCGGCTTCGAGAGCCGAAGACAAAATTAGTAAAGTGCTAAGCAATACACTAAGGGAATTATCAGTGACATTGTTAGAAATCAAAAGAGAAGCTAAAATGGATGAATTCATACGAAGTACAAAGAGAAAAATAGAAAAGAAAAAGAAATTTAGCGGACAGCTTTTCAATTTGTGATCACGTATTACTTTATAATGAAAGAGTGGTCATACCAAAATCGTTACAAAGACGAATTCTGAAGGATTTTTATCTAGGACACACAGAGAAAAAGTCTCAGGGCCGTGTTAGGTTTTATTAATCTCCTTAGTTTTATCCCTAGTTTGCATTTCACTGGCAGGTGGTCGCTTCTGCAGTCCGCACTTGGGTAGGCTTTGCAATGCAGGACTGCATTTCTGAATCTCTTGTTGATAGTAATGTATTCAATTTGGTTTCTTCGTTTATAGATAAAAACATGCACCATGACGTAACCACATACATGTTCATGTAAACACACACATACATAAAGTTTTACATACGCAGGCGTAACTACATATATGCTCGTGGACACGCATACAAACATACATACACACACCAATATATATATAGGTAATGATGTCAAATCCTTAAACAGAGAGGATAATCCAAATAGATGTATCTAAACTTATTTATAAATGGAAGTGTGTGTGTGTCCGTTACCTATAGATTCCGAAACGGCTGAACCGATTTTCTTGAAAATTTACACAGTTGTACTATAAGCGTCTGTGAGTGTTCTTAGCTAGGTTTTGTGTCGAGGTACCCCCGATGAAAATCGATAATCGAAGAAATCGGGTTATAGAAGGAGTGGTCCGATTTTAATCAAATTTGATACACTCATAAACAAGGACATAAACGATATTCAGAAGTTTCAAGGTTGCAGTTCTTATAATAGTGCAGAAAATTGATTATATATATATATATATATATATATATATATATATATATAAAAGGTAAGATGTTTGTGTGCGTCTGTTTATCTGCCTGTATGTATTTTTTCAGCCCTTTTGGTTTAGTTTTTGCTTCGGGTTTGGCTCTAAGTAGGTTTAATTGTAGTTCTTAGTCTCAGTCATGATACCATTTACTCTTTCTAAAAATTTCTGGGAATTAAAGGACGGAAATATCTCCCCAGAAAATAAATGGACGATTATAGATAAATCTCAAATACCTAATATTTTCAGAAATAGATGTAATTTATGCTAGATAAAAAATTAAAATAATCAGAATTTAAAAATTAGCCAGTTATTAAACCAAAAGAATGAGATCACTTTTAAATGCCGTCATAAAAATGAATTTAGATTACCTTTTAAAAATCATTTTTGTTTACCCCATTCCAATTCACCTGAAAACTTACTATCATTTTGTGCTGTCTTTTTTTTTTTTTTCTTAATTGTGGTTGAATTTATTTTTAGGTTTATTATTTATTGGGGAAATTGGAGTTGATTTTGTTTTTGTATTTGATATAGCAGCCTATATATATATATATATATATATAATTACTTTGTATGTGCGTATAAGTGTGTAGATATATATGTGTACCTATGAGGTTTGTGTGTATATATGTTTTATATGTTTGTGTGCTTGTATGTGTGTATATAAATGCATATAAGTTGTGTATATATATATATATATATATATATATATCGAGAGAGATAGAGAGAGAAAGAGAAAATGATATCTATACGTGTCCGATATTTGGTATCAGATTTTAAACAATGCGAACATAGGAATCAACATTATATGGTGACAGTCAGTTTTACGCTTCAATGATATATTCAGAACAGCCCTGCTGTGCACATTGAAGAGTGAAGCTACCATGCAGTGTTAGTATTTATGCCAACATCGTATCTATTTAAAATTGATAGATTAAGGAAGTATTGCTACGGTCTTGTCAAAATAAATAGAAATTCTTTCGCCTTTGCCTAATACTTTTACCTCGAATTTTATATTTTTTAAACTTTTATTGAAAACAATGATACTTATATCTGTCTTTTGCATTTCTTTATGGAAGAGTTCCTGAGTCTCTTTTATCTTTAGCAATCTTCAGAAAAAGATAAAAAATCACTGACTGTTCATTGATAAAAATTTTCAGAACTTTCTTTACAGGGCACCATTAATCTCCCCACTACACTGTTTTATATCTCTGGCATTGAGTTGTTTTTACTTATGGAGTGACCTAGAACAACATTAAAGTCAGTCAACCTGAAACTAATGTTGAAATCATGCGCCAGTTCATAATTAAACAGTAAGCAACACATTGATTAAATCTTTTTGACAGATTTATTATTACTTTTATACGAGAAATATTGAATTTTTTCCTTTCTAAAATAATTTTAAAACCTGGAATTCTTCTTTTTCGAATAATCCTGAATCTTTTGTTTTCTTGATATTTCTGAATAAACCTTTTTTTAATACAGAGGCTGTCGTATGATTAGAACTCCGATTTATCGTCTAAGTTTCTTGAGAGTTGAACCTTGACTTAAGTACAGAATGAAGCTTATCCAATCATTTTGTCCAAATGAAGTCAGTTTCTTTCGGAATAAATCCTGAGAGAAAAATGTCCAGAATCATTTTTTAAAGTCAGACATATAAATTCAAGATCTCCTTTTGCGAACGCTGAAGTGAAAATCACATTTTTTTCTATACTAATCTTAGCTTAGTATGGCACAAGGCCACAAGTATCGGGAAACCAGCGAGGCTCGAACTTTATATTTATTAATAATGACCAACCAGATGAAGTAGCTCGCCCGGATGGCTTATTATTTACTAACCTTATTTGCTTTTTGAACAATTATCAAGTAATAACTGAGGCTCGAAGATGTAACTTAGTAGTAATGAGTAACCAGCTTGATAAACATTAACCCGAGGTGTGAGTTGAAAACTCTTACACACAGTAATTCTTAGGGGGAGCTGAAAAGTTCTGGTCCAACCTAGTTCCCCAAATCTGATCAAATATTCAAATATCAATTTATTTTGGAACCCTTTTCTTTTCATCATCACTTCCTAATACATGTAGCAGTCCATGGTACAATTAAAACGAGAGACATTTTACATCTTTAATAAAAAATAAGTATAAAGAAACAGGAAAATTTCGTTAGAAACAAAGACCAGTGTTCTGAACTGCTATGTCATATTAATCTCTCTGTCTCTCTCTCTCTATACACACACACAGGAAAATTGAAATAACGCTGACATCTTATTTCAATAGATACATATAGTAAAATACAGAATACATATACTTAAAATAAAGAAGTAACAGTTGAAATGACACATAGTGAGAAAAGAAGGCTTGGAGAGTGTCAAATCCATGAAGTGTAATGAAGGTAAAAGAAGCAGAAGGAAACAGAGGGTATCATACCTAAAAAGGTTTTGTAAATGAATGGCAGAACATGGTCTGAGAGGGTCAGAAATTGGAAAACTATTGCTTAGAGATAGGAAAGATGGGAAGATATGGAGAGGCATGATCAACTATGCCCGAATGTATATGGCACATAAAAGAAAAAGAACTTTATCTCAGAAGAATATTTTTCGGATTGTGTTCAACAAATCGTTTGAAAACGTTCTAAGATTTAAATGTATATATTTCCTAATGCGTCGTCTAAAATAAACGTAATTTATAATGAAATGTGTTGTCAAATGAAAGTTAGTTAATGAATCAAATAAAATCTATGTAGTGTACTAAAGATTGTTGTTCGCCCGAGCATCAACGATGAAAATAGTAATAGAGTAGCAAGAAGCTAACAACGTTTTGTCTGTGAGAAAAAAAAGTGTTTGCGTGGATTTGTGGGTGATAATTTTTTTCCACCCTACAACAAGTGCGGAAGAATTAATGTTTCATTCATTAACCACTACCTTGTGTGGCTCTTTGGTCTTGTATTGGGTGAACGCTTAGTAAAAAAAAAAAGGTGAGGTAATTTAAAAAAATCCTTGGTTCTACCAGTCTAGACCTTCACAACTAGGACCCATCATACCAGTCGACACATTCTCATTACCTTCATATTCCATTAGTGAGGATGAAGTTCTACTCAAAATAGCTTCTTCCCCAGAACTATTGCATTATAGAACGGACTATCTCGACACTGACCGACTCTCTTACTGTTGTTAAAGAATATTCATTTCTCATCGCATGTAATGATTCGATGCAAAATGTTCCTTGTGCCCAGTTTGAGCAACCCCCCCCCCCCCCAAAAAAAAAAAACAAAACAAAAAAAAATCAGCTATACAGAGAAAATCTAATGTAATGAGAGTAAGAAGGACTTGATTTTTACTACCAGCGTAAAAGCATAGCCTATAAACATGCATTTGGCAAGGAAAAGTGTCGACCGGTGCTATAGCTAAAAGTATAGCCGAAGGCGCTTAGATAAATAAAACATTTGGACAATTTTTATGTAATTTATGCACTGAAGGGAAAAAATATAAGATCACATGAAAAGTTATAAAAATTCAACGATAGTACCTTGTCTGGCATTTTTTAACGAAACTTGCATAAAAGAAGGGTTGCTTGTAAGAATTATTTTGGTTAGAAAGGAGATTTATTTCAGGTGGTACTTCCTAAACTTTCACTGTAAATGGCCCTTTGTAAAGAATGAAAAAGGTATTATTTTCGTTCTTTGTGAGAATTTAAAATCAAATTTTGTACTGGTTTTTAAAAAGATTTTATGCCTTCAAATAGGCTTTGTGGTTAACTGAATGTAAAAGAAAATATGTGAATTTTTTGGCTATTAATTTCTTAAAATATTCGACTTCATATTGAAATGTTGCTGCATTTGAGATACTCTTCAAGTGTTGTGTAACCAGAGCTGCTACCCTAAAAAAGAAGAAGAAAAGAAAGCGTCGGCTCAACAAGTCCCCGGAGAAAGAAGCTTTCGGCTACGGGAACGTTAACATGTCCGCATCCCGCTAATTCGAATGTAACAGAACGCCATTTGTATTTCCACCTTCTCGTAAGTACTTTGTGTCTGTGTACGTAAAGCCCACCTTCTTCTTTTCCTCTTGGCTAATTCGTGACTTGGTCGCAATATTTTAATTGTATGTTTCACGATCAGTTTTGACGCTAAAATGCCTATAATTTTAGTAGTTCTCCTGTCTTTATTGTACATACTTCCAGTGCTAATCATTTACTGAACAGTACAAGTTAAATGTAAAAACCTTTTTTACGTATTTTAATATTGTATGTTGTAATAGTTCTGTAATTAAGACGCACGCATTTTTAATCTTATTTACTTTGCCGCTGTGGACACGTGGTAATACGTTAAGAGAGAATAGTTGCTCCCTTTGAACGCAGGGGAAAATTTAAGGAGGTTAAATTGTACTGTCTACGAGAATAAATTGTCATTCTACCAGAGTTGTGTTGTTTTTGGTAAAAGAAATAATTCTTTTATACTATCTAAACACACACACACACATATATATATATATATATATATAATTCACTTACACACCTGTCTAAATAAATAATATAAAATACAGATTCTCACACCCATGTAGATAAATAAAATATTGGTGACAAAATTTATTTCAGATGTTCATTTTAGCATTTCTTTACAACTGATTCTAAAACTGAGATACATCGTAATTTATAGGTATTTAGAAGAAAGTTTAAAAATAACGTACGAATATTTATAATACCAAATTCATCGATAATATTGAAACATCAATAATCGATCAGTAGTTATACTGATGTAATTAACAAATTTATAGAATGTATTCAATTCTTGACCCATATCACAATTATCAATAATATACGATACCTTCTCATATAAGCCTATAAATTATCAAAATATTTCTTTTTAATTTTTAAAAGCTATTTCCCATAAAAATGGCTTATGCTTCTTAAGCCCTTTAAATTAATTGTAAACCTATTTTCCCTCAAGAGACTGCAATAAACTTTAATAAGGATGAGTTGAAATTAGAGAGTGAATAAAAAATGCTTGTGCTATGCTGTCTTTGAAAAGGTAGCCATAAAAGCATATTTCAAAATACTAATGTCAAATTCCTCGCAGCTTGCCAACGAACACGAAGTAATTATATGCGTAAGCAGCGTATCGTGAAATTGAAATTGGATTAAACAAATGTTCATCTTACTCACTAATTAATTTAAGGATTTAAAGGTGATGTGCTGTTTGGACGGCTGCTTCAACGGGTATTAGTTGATTGCATTAGAAAGTTTTCATGATGACACCAAGTCGTCTTTTGATTTGTCACGAACGTTCGATGAAAGCGGTGGTGTTCAATGGATAAATTGATGAAATCACTTTTAATTAGATGATGTTTTACAGTTTCTTATCTGAAATTTTATTTAAGATAAATTTTAAATTTTATTTTCGTACTGCCAGTAACCCATCGGTGAAGAGAATTACTTTTGAAAAATCATGGCAGCATTGACGCAATATATTGGGTTGTCCGGAAAGTTCATGGCGATATTATGTCGTTCATCTTCAAACACATTAGAACACGTTAAATGTATCGACAGGTAAATGCTTATATCTCTATCCGTGGTTTACTGTATAAACGTAATGAAAATGCACCCTTATGAAGCAAATTGTGACGGGTGATGAGAAATACATCGTTTATAACAATGTTCATTGAAAAAGATGCCTAACTTTAGTTACCGCAAAAACAGGTTTTCATCCTAAGTAAGTCATGCTGTGAATCTTGTAGAATTGGAAAGGAATCCTGTACGATGAGCTTTTGCCAAGTAACCATTCAATTGATTATAAAAAGAACTGCTCGGAACTAGACGAATTAAAAGCAACAATTCAAGAAAAACACCCAGAATTGAAGAACAGGAAAGGTGTTTTCCATAAGGCTAATGCCAGACCTCACGTTTCTTTGGCGATCTGTCAAAAATTGTTGCAGCTTGATTGTTACTCCACGTTCCATATTCACAAGACATTGCTCCTTCGGATTTTCATTTATTCAGGTCCTTGCAAAATAATCTCAATGGTGAAAAATTTAATTCATTGGCTGACATAAGAAACCACCTTAACAAGTTCTTTGCCGAGAAACTATCGAAATTCAGGTAAAACAGAATTTTTAAGTTGAAGGAAAAATAGTTTATACTTAGTTGAATAAATATTTAATGGCATAATTTTATTTTCAGTTTCTTTATAAATCGGTATGAACTTTTCAGACAACCCAATACTTGAAATGGCAGTATGCATGACAACTATAAATGCTTTTCGAACATTACAGTTTATTTTATAAAAAGCAAATATTTTAGGATATTCTACATAGAATACTGTTTTTGTCATAATCTTTTAATTAAACACACACACATATGTACAGGGTGTATATAGTCTGTATGTATTTTGAAATGCTTATAGGTTTGTAACTATACATAATAAAATTAATCTGAAATGAAGATAAGAAAGAAATTTGAATTTATTGTTGTTATCTATGTGAGAGAAAATTATACACACATGTTTATATACCAGAGGAATATTAGTAAAGTAACTGACGAGGTGGAAATTTTTTCGTGCGACACGTTTTTCTCATCGCATGATTATGTTGATGTAACTGTATGTGTACGAACGGGAGGGAACGCTGAAATTCTGAAGGTTTAAATCTAAATCTTTCCTTTTTTTTGTATGCGTTTGGTAACAAGTACGAGTGTGTGTATAGATGCACGTTTATAATCACACTTTTATATGATTAATTCTATATATAGTAGATCTATGTATGGTATATATATGTGTGTGTGTGTGTATACAAATTTATGTGTGTTTATAAAAGTATATGTACATTAATACTTTTATATATATCATTCTGTACATATATTGGTGAATTAACATAGCCACACACAAAAGTTTATACGTTTTGATGACACAAAAATTTGAACTTGATGTCTGATTATTAGTTTATATATATATATATCTATTCAAGTATATTAAATATAATGACTGGTGATACCAAAAGGTTGAAACCATAGTAGCATATTCAGCTCATCTTCCTAGTTTTAACTTATATATATTCTGCATTTGTGCAGCAATCTTTTTTCTATGCAGGTTTAATTAAAAATGACAAGTTATAGTTAATTTTTTTATGTAATTTTTTATGTGGTCTTATGATTTTTTTTCTACTCAGAACATAAATTATTTTCTGAGCATATTTGGCTATAAATTTAGGAAGAATTTTATGTCAAGCATGACTGAATATGTGTCATTTATTTATATGTGTAGATTTATATGTGCACATTATATTCTGAACATGGTAAACATGTTGCTCCTAGTTGATATTATTAAGTATTAGATTTTTCTATTTTATTAATATTTCTTCCATTAATTTTAACATTTTTGGAAGTGGATGATAATGTTATATTTGTATTATCAACAAGTATGTTATGGATAGAATTTGGTAGGTCTTCATGTGTGTTTAAATGAGATTGAATTGAACAATGATCTGAGAGGTGCAATGTGTGTCTTCTGTGACATAAAACACTGGAAATAATTTCTTGCCAACTACAAGGTCAGTAAAACTTATCTGAGTTTTTTTTAAGCTGATATTTCAAAATCTGAATATTTCAACATTTGCAAAAAAAAAAATTGATATTTGGCATTTTCAGAATTTTTAAAGGTAAACATCATCTAATTGATGCTATACAAGAAAATAAAAATAGGATTGAACTGCATAAATTCTGGGAGACCAAAAACACAATTTCAAGTTTTGTGAATGAGTTTTAATAGACAATAAAAGTAAATCTAACTTGACTTGCAGGTTTCATTATAGCCATGGATATACAGCACACACAAATTAACAAAAACGTGATTCATTCACCAGAACATTACATTGCCACCAGGTTCCATTATATAACACTTGAAGAATTAAGAACCAGAATAAAAAAAAAGATCTCCAATTTATGTCAATTCAGATATCTTATTTCTATATAATATTTGTTCATGTTTATACAGTACATCTAAATAAACAGGAATATAATCCATTTGCCATAACATTACATTAGCACCAGGTCTCATTATATTACACTTGGAATAAATCATTGAACAACTGGACCAGAAGGAAAGTGGATCACCAGCTGATGCCAATTCAGATATCAGATTTGATATCATACTTATTCATGTATGTACAGTACATCCAAGTCAACAGGAATATGATCCATTTGCCAGAATATTACATGACCACCAGGTTCTGTTATTTTACACTTGGTGTAAATCATATAAAATTTGGACTAGATTAAAAAGTGAACTTCCAGTTAATTATAAACCTGATTCGTCTCTCAGAACATTATATTACCACCTGTTTTCTTCATCTTATACATGGAATAAATCAAGTAAGAATTTAACTAGTTAAAAAAGCATCTCTCCATGTCATATCAATTGTGATATAAGATTTTATAGTACATTTAGTTGTCTATATACAATGAAATCAAATTATTTCTAACATATTTCCTTTATTTGGATATTTGAGATAGGAGTAACTACTTATTGTGTGTGTCACAAAACAACTCTTGACTTTCTCAGATGTAATAGAAGAACTGAAATAAGTGAACAACTTAGACATTAAGATAGATATTATATAAAATTTGACAGGATCATAAATTGTAAGTTGTAAAAAGTAAAATTTAAAGTAAACTTCAAAGCAGAGTGGAAAGTTAAATTTCCTACATTATACTGAGATGCGTCTGAACAATTCTGTTCAGCATGTCAGTATTGAAGAGTTTCAACTCATTTTTAATATACTGCCACACATTATTTGAACTTTTGAGATAGGAGTTTCATTCAATCCTGTGTGTCACAAAACAATAAATCAACTGCCTTTCTCAAAATCAATGGAAGAATTGGATGTCCATTTTATATCAATTCAGATTTGATAGTATACTTATTCATGTATACACAGTATATCCGTATCAACAGGAATATGATAATCATTTGCCAAAACATTATAATACCACCAGATCCCACTATATTACACTTAGAATAAATCAAGTAAAAATTAGACTGGATTAAAAAGTGTATCTCTAGCCAATGTAAATTCATGTATCAGATTTAATGGAACTATCAGACATGTATATACAGTACATGAATTTTTACATGAAACTAATCTATTTCCTAGAACTATATTACCACTAATTTTCCTCATTTTATACATGGAATAAATCAAGTAAGAATGTGATCAGGTAAAAAAGGGTCAGTCAATGGCATGAAACACTTGCAGAGATTTCAGTTTCCTTTCATTCTAAATGTATTAGTTCTCTTTTGTATTCTCATTAAAAATGCAAAGTCACCAACAGTCAAACACTGTGGAATAAATTTAAAGAGGATTTCCTTCCACAGCCACAGCTGATATATCATGAAAATTTGTCAATTATTGTCAAGAGATTTATAATTCTGCACTGATTGTGACTGAAAATCATACCTTTTTTTTTTTTTTTTTTATAAGCGTTTCACCCCGAGCAAGGCATGTCACTGCCACTACTGTGCAGGGGGCTACGTAGAGTGGAGAAAGGCTGATTAAATATAGGAAATGACAGAGGGTGGGTGATAGGCAGGTAAGGATACCGAGAATGAGGGTTGGGTAGATGAAAG
Source organism: Ascarosepion bandense (assembly GCA_037127315.1). Taxonomy (NCBI): domain Eukaryota; kingdom Metazoa; phylum Mollusca; class Cephalopoda; order Sepiida; family Sepiidae; genus Ascarosepion; species Ascarosepion bandense. Next base: position 31,779 of record JBBBDQ010001210.1, read on the forward strand.
TGTTGTGAGAATAGTTGGGAGTTAGTGTGATAGGAGGTGTCTATTGACCCTACATTTAAACACCTGGAGATTGTAACTGTCGGGAAAGCAGACTTGTGGAAGGAAGTTCCACAGGCGGGAAGCACGAGAAAAGAAGCTGTTGGAGTAGAATTTACGGTTACATCTTATTTGTTTAACTGTAAAAGGGTGGGACCTAGTTGCTAATCTAGTATCTCGTGTAAATTCATGCTTAGGCGGCACCAGTGATCTAAGCTCATCGGAGCAGAAGCCATGAAAGTACTTGTAGAAGAGGCACAGGGAAGCCACATCACGCCGGTGTGAGAGTGGCTGCAGCCGGTCTGCCAAGTCAGTATCAACCATGTTACAGATCCTCCTTTGTATTTTGTCAAGAAGCCCAAGGAGAGCAGCAGGGGCACCCGACCAGATATGGCAGCAATATTCAATACATGGGCGGATGGTAGATTTGTATATGTGCAGAATAGATTCAGGTGGGAAAAATTTCCGGGCCCTGCACAGGGAGCCCACTTTCATAGCAGCAGATTTGGCAATGGATTCAATATAGTCATTCCATTTGAGGTCCGCTGAGAGTGTAAGACCAAGGAGGCGTAGTATTTTATTCTCTGGGAGGCTAGCCTGTCCCATGCTAATGGGAGGTAGATGCGATTGTCTATGGTGATTAGTTGATAACAGCTTTGTTTTAGAGGCATTGAAATTTACCAACCATTTCCTACCCCAGGTCACTACGGATTGGAGGTCCCTTTCAAGTACGGCAGCAAGGTTGACTTTGTCGTCCAGACCTGGATTCTGATCGATGCGGGAGTAGATTGTTGTGTTGTCGGCATACATGCCAACTTGGGATCTAATGGTGTCGGGGAGATCATTAATGTAGATCAGAAAGAGTGTGGGACCTAGGATAGAACCTTGAGGGACGCCCACGTTTGTCTGGTAGTTTTGGGAGGCATGCCCATTTAATACCACCTTCAATGTGTGGTTAGAGAGGAAAGACTGGATGAGGTCAAACAGATGTCCAGTTATCCCATAGCTCCGCAGGAGAGGTGAGAAGTTTTCACATGTATGGACTTCCATTGGATTTCATAGGTGCAGGTAACTGGTTAACAACAGAATATATGAGAAAAATTTCACATAATTCAAGATGAATGAATATATTCAAAATTATATTGGAAAGCTCAATGATGACCAAAAACTGCATATAACACTATCACTGAATGAGTCAGGTATTGGAAAGGATGAATTATTTTGAGAGGCTCACAGCTGAAGTTCTAAAAATTTGTAGCATCTTTGATACTAGCCAAATTCAGTAAAGAATGCAGAATTTCCTTTGCTGTGGCATTATCTGGAATCACTTCTACATTACAACCTGAGGGTAGAACTGTTCATGCTGATATTCAAATTTCTACCTGATTTTTATATGAATGAAAACCCAGTCTGTAACTGTAGTAAATTTATTGGATAGAATATAATATTAGACAATGTCACTTGCTTGTGTTTGTTGGATGTCATGATGTTGCATAAGAAAGTTCTGAAGGCTATTGACTGAATATTAAGAGATATAAAAAACAGTCAGTCTTTGATAGGAGGAGTCACTGTTTTTTTATTATGAGATTTCAGGGAAATTATTACACTTATGCCAAAAGGAATATATAAAAAGAGAGAGTGTTTGTAATATAAAGTGGTGTTAAATATCTCCTTGCATATAAAACCCTAAAACATTTAAAAGCTAAAATATAAATGTGTAAAAGCAAGTAAATGAACAAATAGCAAATAGGGTGAAAGAATATTGCAAATAACTTAAAAGAAATAGACAACTGTTTAAACCAGGCATTACATAAGACATTATAAAGATGAGTTATATGGCATGATATTTTAAAATGATATTTTTGAAAAGACAAACCAGGATTTATTTAGAGGCATTTCAGAGGTAAGTGGAACTTTTTCACTATTAATGATACATTAAAATTTACTTTGTATAGCTTGCAATTAACAACCCGCTAATTGAATCTATTTTAATGTCTAATCTGTGCACTTATTACAGTTCTTCAATTGCTTTTGAGAAAGACATGGGTTTTATTGTTTCATGGAACACTGAATAGGTTGATACTCTGATGTCAAAAGTCAAAATAAAGGGTACAAATATATTAAAAATAAGTTGAAAGTAAGAGCCAACTCTTCAAGACTGTTAACTAGTTACCTGCATCTATGACAGCCAATGTAATTTTTTAAAATCATTTCACCTCAAGCAAGGCAGTAACACCACTGATGGGGAGGGAGTTACATAAGAGTAAAAGATTAGGTAGAAGGAGAGTAAAGAGAAAGATGAAACAGTGGGAAAGGAGCAAGAGAAGGATGGGAATACAGGTGTGATGACAGTTGCAAAGATAGAGAGAAAGGAAAAGATATACAAGGTGATGCAGAAAAAACTGGAGTTAAATGGTTAAGAGATGGGTATTGACATTGCATTTAAATTCTTGGAGGTTGTAACCATCAGGAAAGCAAGAACATGGAAGCAAGTTCTACAGACGAAAAGTGCAAGAAAAGAAGCTGCTGGAGTAGAGTTGTTGTCTGTATTTGGTTAATCTAACTGAATTGTTTGGATCCAGTTGCCAGTCTGGTTGCACAAGTAAACACCTGTGGCAGGGGCACCAGTAACTTAAGTTTGTTGGAGCAGAAGCGATGAAAATATTTATAGAATAGACAGAGGGAAGCCAAATCTCATCAATGAGAAAGCGGCTGGAGTCAAGCCTGTTGAAAACACTTAGATGAACAGCAGGGGCACCTGACCATATAAGACAGCAGTATTCTATGCACAGATGGATGGTTGATTTGTCTATATGCAAAATGGATTCAGGTGATAAAAACATCTTGTACCAACAAAGAGATCCAACCTTCCGAGCAGTGGATTTAGCTATTGACTCAATGTAATGGTTCCACTTGAGATTAGAAGAGAGTGTAAGGTCAAGGAAGCACAGTGGATTGCTCTCAGGGAGACTCCCTTGGACGTGAAAATTTATCACTTCCACTGGGCAAAATTTGATTTTCAATAACAAGCAGTGCAGAATTATGAATTTCTGAATGGTAATTAACAAAAATATCATGATATCTCAACCGTGACTGAGAGAGGAAAACCTTAAGAAATCATCATTAAATTTATTCCACAGGATTTGATGTTTGCTGACACTGCAGTTTTAATGAGGATACAAATAGAAATGTTACATTTGGAATGAAGGAAAACAAAATCCTCTGCAAGTATTTCATATCAATTTCATATCAAACTGAAGTAGATGTCTTTATCACAAGCCTGTTTGTAAGTCATGGAAATGATTGTATCAACTCAAAAACACACAGGAACTTAAACAACATGCAACAATGTTCTTCATCAAAATAATTTCTGTTGATTTGGATTTATTGTATATAGACAACTAAATCTGCTATAAAATCTGATATCAGAATGAACATGAAATAGAAAAACCCTTTCTACCTGGTCAAATTTTTACTTGATTTATTCCATGTATAAGGTGAGAAGAACTGGTGGTAATATAATGTTCTGGGAAACTGATCAGTTTTATGTTGAAATTTATGTTCTGTATATACATGTCCAATAATGCTATAATATCTGATACATGAATTAATATCAACTAGGGATCTACTTTTTAAACTAGTCTAAATCTTACATGATTTATTCCAAGTGTAATATATTGGTATCTGGTGCTAATATAATGTTCTAGTAATTAAATAATTTTCCTGTTGATTTGGATGTACTGCATATACTTGGATAAATATGTGATCAAATCTGATAAAATGAACATCCAATTCTTCTATTGATTTTGAGAAAGGCAGTGGTGGAATTGTTTCATAACACAAAGGATTGGTTGGTATGCCTATTGCAAAAGTCCAAATAAAGTGTGGAAGCATATTAGAAATATGTAGTAGGAAATAACTAACTCTTTAATACTTGCATGTTGGGCAGGATTGTTTAGAGGTATCTCAGAATTATGTGAATATTTAACTCTTAAAGCTACTTTGAAATATACTATGGATTTTAGTTTGTATAGCTTACAATTTATATCCAAGTGGTGACCTACTAATCATGCCTGCCATTGTTTAACGAAATGTAGTGGACTGACTGGCAGTTCACTACATTCATTTAAATTTAGGATTAGAAAACATCACACAAGACTCATGCAAAGAATAATAAATGACAAATTGTAACAACATATAAATGTATTAACAAATTTACAATCATTCAATGTTGATAGAGAAAAGGCATGCATTTAAGTGAACAATGTGGAAAAAATCAGGAGTTGCCTCGCTTTGACTGTAAAATTAAAGTTCAATCAAAAATGAGTAAATGCTCATGAATGTTCTGGAAAATGTTCTTAAAATGCTCTTGTTAACACTAGTTTAATGAGTATGTTGCTGAAAAAATGTTTTAGAATGAAAGTGTGAAGGTATATGTGAGTATGTATATATATCAGCATGCATGTAAGTGAGGAGCACATTTTCAACTTACAAAGGTTTGTTTGGCAGCTGAATTCTCACTATGGTTGTATGTATGTGTAAGAAAAGATTTTGCACACCACCAACTGCTACTTACAGTTGTGGTCCCATTGAAAAGATGAATGTGGGTGTATGAGTGAGGGAATCTATGTTCCCACAACTGCTGTGGATTTGTCCAGGCAGCTGGGGCCTCACTAAAAATATACATATGGGTGCCTTGCTTAAATATGGTTTGTTTGGCAGCTGAATTCTCACTAAGAAGCTGAGAATGGTTTGCTCCTTTTAAAGTTAGTAGGAGGCTCCTAAACACTGCACAGAAAAATTTCTTTTCATGTGCGAACAACTTGACTGGCTAACAATTAACCAATCAGAAAAACATACTTGGGAAGACTGGGAAAAACCTGTTTGATCCAATCTTCTCCCAAAACGAACAAAAACGATTACTTGGAAATAACATGATTTGTAAATTATTGCATAGCTATGATTTGTAAATTGTTTCATAATGAATGTACTGGTGATATATTTACAAATCATTGCTTGCCAAAGCTGTTGTGGTATGTATGTATGCATGTATGTGTGTGTGTGTGGGGGGGTGCATACATCCTTATGAATTCATATAATTTCTTTTTTAATGTCTAAGTTGTCCATTTATTTCAGTTCTTCTATTGCTTTTGAGAAAGGCAGGGGTTGTATTGTTTCATGACATAGAGGATAGTTTAGTACTTTTATCTCAAATGGCCAACTAATGGGTGGAAGCATATTAGAGATAAGTTGGATGAAATATCCAACTTTTCAATATTGACATGCTGAACAGGACTTGTTTAGAGGCATATCAGTATTATTTAGAAAATTTAATTCTCAGCACTGTTTTGAAATTTACTTTGAATTTGACATTGTATAGCTTACAATTAACCATCCTGTCAAATTTATACAAATTCTGTTTTAATGTCTACGTTTTCCATTTATTTATTTCAGTTCTTTCATTGGTTTTGAAAAAGGCATGGGTTGTATTGTTTTGTAACACACACAATATGTTACTACTGCTATTTCAAATGACCAAATGAAGGGTGGAAGTATAATCAAATTAATTTGAAAGAAATAGCCACCTCTACAATTTTGGCATGTTTGAAACATGACTTGTTCAGGGACAACTCAGAGTTATGGTAACTTTTAAGCATTAGTACTATTTTGAAATTTATTTTAGTCCAACTTCTTATAGATTAAATATTATCATCCTGTTGAAATGATATAATTTCTATTTTAATGTCCAATTTTCTACTTATTTCAGTTCTTCCATTTCTTTTCAGAAATTCAGAGGCCATATTGTTTCATGACACACTAAATAGGTCAACACTCTGATCTCAAAAGTCAAAACAAAAAGGGTGGAAGTATATTAAAAATAAGTTAAAGGTATGAGCCAACTCTTCAAGTCTCTCATTAACCAGTTACCTGCAACTATGACAGCCAGTATAAGTCTATACACGTGGAAACATATCACATCCATTTGACAGAATTTGATTTTCAATAACAAGCAGTGCAGAATTATGAATTTGTGGATGGTAATTAACAAAAATATCATGATATCTCAACTGTGACTGAGGGAGAAAAGCCTTAAGAAATCATCATTAAATTTATTCCACAGGATTTGTTGTTTGCTGACTGACTCTGCAGTTTTAATGAGGATACAAATAGAAATGTTACATTTGGAATGAAGGAAAACAAAATCCTCTGCAAGTATTTCATATCAATGACTATCAAACTGAAGTAGATGTCTTTATCACAAGCCTGTTTGTAAGTCATGGAAATGATTGTATCAACTCAAAAACACACAGGAACTTAAACAACATGCAACAATGTTCTTCATCAAAATAATTTCTGCTGATTTGGATTTATTGTATATAGACAACTAAATCTGCTATAAAATCTGATATCAGAATGAATATGAAATAGAAAAACCCTTTTTACCTGGTCAAATTTTTACTTGATTTATTCCATGTATAAGGTGAGGAGAACTGGTGGTAATATAATGTTCTGGGAAACTGATCAGTTTTATGTTGAAATTTATGTTCTGTATATACATGTCCAATAATGCTATAATATCTGATACATGAATTAATATCAACTAGGGATCTACTTTTTAAACTAGTCTAAGTCTTACATGATTTCTTTTAACTGTAATATGATTGTGATAATATAATATTCTAGTAATATCCCTGTTGATTTGGATGTACTGTATATACATGAATAAGTATGCTATCAAATCTGATATCTGAATTGACATAAACTAGAAATTCAATTCTTTCATTGATTTTGAGGAAGGCATTATTTGTATTGTTTTGTGATACACAGTATAAACTGGAACTACTATCTTAAAAGTTCAAATTAAGGGTAGAAGTATATTAGATATAATTTGAATGAAATAGCCCACTCTTCAATACAGAGAAGCAAAAGAGGACTGCTCAGTGGCATCTCAAAATAATGTAGGACATTTAGCACTTAATGTAAATGTGAAATTTAATTTATATTTCAGATTGTATAGCCTAAAATTTACCATCCTCTTGAATTTATATATTTTCTATTTTAATGTCTAAGTTGTTCACTTATTTCAGTTCTTCTGTTGCTTTTGAGAAAGGCAAGGGTTGCAATGATTCTTGACATACATAGGTTGGAACTTCCATTTCAAATGTTCAAATATCAGTTGAAAATATACCACGAATAAGCTAGAGGAAATAACCAACTCTATAATATTTGCATGCTGAACCAGGACTCTCTGGAGGCATCTCAGAGTAATTTAGGACTTTAAAATATTATTTACAATTTACCGTCCTGTCAAATTTATATAATTTCTATTTTAAGGTATCAGTTGTCCACATGTTTTGGTCCTTCTCTTGCTGGTTCAAGCAAGCAAAAATTCACTCATGACCCAAAGAAACAGAACCATGGGTCAGGGTCTGCATTGATCATGCACATATCAGAGAGAAGGGATTATTCTTAGTATTAGTGGACTCATATTCAGAATGGCCAGAAGTCATCAGAGTAAAAGACTGAAAGGCCACCACAATAAAGCAAATTCTAAGAACTATATTCTCAAAGAATAGAGTACCCCAGATAGTAGTTATTGACAATGCCCCTGAATTTTGGACTGAGAACTTATGTACATGGGTAAAAGATATAGGATGCATCCCATAGACGATGCCACCATATCACCCACAATCTAATGGCATTGTGGAAAGAATGGTACAAATGGTAAAAATGGGATTGAAAGCATTGTCACTTCTTAATGAAAACATAGAAGAATATTTACCAAAGATGCCTTTCAGTTACAGATCTATTCCACATGCAAGAAGGAAACTGAGCCCTTTAGCATTAATGGGAAGACAAATTGAGCCCCTATAAGTATGTCCTTTTCAATGAAAGAAAGGTATGGTGTAGAAGAATAAAGAGGAGAATCCAGAAGAAGCAAATTTACAAATAATGTGTGGAAGTATTTTAGCAATATGTTGAACGAAATATCCAAATCTTCAATACTGACATGCTGAACAGGATTGTTTAGAGGCATGTCAGTATTAAGAAAATTTAACTCTTAGCACTTTTGAAATTTACATTAAATTTGACTTTATGTTTATTTTAATGTCTAAGTTTTATTTTATGTTTATTTTAATGTCCACTTTTTTCAGTTATTTCATTGCTTTTGAGTAAGTCAGGGTTGTATTGTATGATGACACACAGGATAGGTTGGTACTTCTATTTCAAAATATTCATATGAATGGCCAAAGTATATTACAAGTTGAATAAGATAGCCTACTCTTTCATTTGTGCAGGGCTAGTTCAGAGACATCTAAAAAATATGTAGAATATTTAATTGTTAATGCTTCTTTAAAATTTATTCATATTTAAGTGTGTATAGCTTGTAATTTAACATCCTGTCAAATTTATATAATTTCTATTTTAGTGTCTAAGTTGTCTACATATTTTGGTTCTTCTATTGCTTTTCAGAAAGTCAGGAGTTGCATTGTTTCGTGACACATAGGATATGTTCGTACTCCTATCTCAAAAGTTCAAATAAATGGTGGAAGTATAATAGAAATAGGTTGAAGGAAATTGCCAACTCTTCAAGACTAGCATGCTGAACCAGAACTTGCTCAGAAGCATCTCAGAGTTATGTTGGATATTTATGTCTTAACGCTGTTCTGAAATTTATTCTTAATTTTACTTTATATAGTTTACAATTTACCAACCTGTCAAATGTATATAATTTCTATTTTAATGTCTAAGTTTTGCAGTTATTTCAGATTTTTCCATTGCTTTTGAGAAAGGCAGGGGTTTTATTGTTTTGTGACACACAGGGTAGTTTGGTACTTCTATTTCAAAAGTACAAATAAAAAATGGAAGTATATTAGAAATAATTTGAAAGAAATAGCCAACTCTTCAATACTGGCATGCTGAACCAGAACTTGTTCAGAGGCGTGTTGAACTTCAGACTTGTAACACCGCTTTGAAATTTAATTTAAATTTGACTTTGCATAGCTCACAATTTATCATCTTGTCAAATTCATATAATTTCTATTTTAATCTCTAAGTTGTCAATTAATCAGTTCTTCTGTTGCTTTTGAGAAAGGTGGGGATTGTACTGCTTTGTGCCATGCAATATAGGTTGGTACTTCTATCTCAAAAGTCCAAATTAAGGTTGGAAGTATATTAGAATCAAGTTGAATATAATGTCAAACTCTTTAATACTGGCATGCTTAACCAGGATTTGTTCAGAGGCATGTCATATGCATATAATAAGTAGTAATGAGCACAAATGCTTGGATAGCCTCTAGAGATCCTGCTCTGATTAATGCTCACATAATATTGGTGTTCTTACAGTGCTATTTCCCCCACAAAACAGTGTCTCTGCAATCACTTTTGGTTGATAACCCAAAAGCCACACTATGCTGCAGTCTATATCTATTGCCAGATATCACATATCACCTCAGATGACCAGCAACTACTATTATACTTAGTTATTTTAAGGGTGAAAAAACTATTATTACTAAATACGATAAATGGAGTACAACTTTACCAGCTCGGCAACACATATGTAAACCCTTGAAACTCTTCAACATTCCGCTTTTCAGAAATTGGTGCAAATACCACATTAGCACCAATTTCTTCAGAGTGGAATCATTCAAAGCACAACACTCTCCTGACATCCTAGTGCTTTGCGAAACTGATTTGAAGTCTTCAATCCTTTCCACTGAATTCTCTGTTCCTGGCTGTTATCATTGCATTTGGAAGAACTTCAGTGTATATATGAATAATATTGGTATCTATGTATAGGAATACCTTCAACTGGCTAGATGCAATCACCACTTCTACTCTAAAATTTTCTTTTCTCACAGCTTTGACCATGAAACTCCCAATTTCTGGCTTCCTTAATAACTACTCTTCAAATATTTAAGTGCAATGTTCATCACCATCTTCTGTTTTCTTGAACTCTGTTTCTTGTGGTGTCTTTCTCAATCCACTATATTCAGTCTTTTCCTTTGCTTTCAGTTTCATTCCCTGAAACCTCCTGTGTTCCCATAGAATTATCACCTTGCTTGGGAAGAAATGATAAAAAAAGCAAAACATTTACTTTCAAAGAAGTGTATCTTTTTTTTTTATCTTGATTATATATATATATATATATAAAGTAGAATCCTTGGTAAGGTAAATTCCACAGGAGATTAAATCCAAAGAGAACTCAATGTTAAGATTTAACAGTATTATAATAAAGAACATAAGTTGGATGTTTTTATAAACCCATAATAATTAAAAAACCTATTAAAATACTCTTACATTAAGTTTTATATTATTTTAATGTCAGAGCATATATTTCTTAATAGTCTTTTTAAATTATTATTTTGTATTTTTCGTAATTTTTATCATTTATCATTATATTTTTTCTTTGTTATTAGTATCTGCATTACTATTATTAAGATTTTTATGATTATTGTTTTTATTATTTTATTACTAATATTACTTTAAGGTTTGTAAATATTAGTTTCTTTTATTATCATGTTATTATTGCTACCAATATGTTTTATATAATAATATTATTAAAATTAATAAGAAAAACTAACAATTCATTTTCCTAGCAAAAATTCAACCGCCAATTTTTAATTTCGAATGTCATGCATATAAAAATAGACAACTAAAAATCTAAGTCAAGATTCACTGACTTCCGTAACTACTGCTTTTGTAAATCTAGGCCAAGGACGTCGCTTGGTCTAGATATAAAATAGACGCTAATATTTAATACTTAAGTTAACCTCCTTTCCCCAATTTCGTTCTCTTTTTCTCTTCTTTCTTTTATACTTGACTTTTTCTGGATAATTTTGACCCATTCATTGTTGTATGAAATTGGTCTGAAAAGCGGTCGATAAGAGTGCTGCGAAATATTATATTACCAATGGGTTTATAAAAACATCGAACTTATGTTCTTTATATATATATATAATTTTAGAGTATTATAAAATCATATAATTTTAGAGTATTATCAAATCGCTTTGCCGGTCTTCAAGCACTTCAACCCATTGAGTACACAGCTGAAGATTCCTGGCAGTCATTTAAAAATAACGTAAACGAACTTGCCTCACAAACCCTATTTGTTATAGTGGACATTAGTTTTTCCCTGGACAACGCTGAATACCAGCAATGAAGTTGGCGTTTATGCATGAAACAGGCTCTGTGTGTATATATATATATATATATATATATAATTATTATTATTTCTCGTAGGCGAAGACTTGTTTTCTAGAAAAATGCATTATAAAATTTCCCTACGTCTTAGCACGGAAAGGTCAAATTGTAGAGTAATTATCGCCACTAAATCGCTATAAAACATAATATGAATAAAAAAGATCCCAAACTTAATAAAAACGAACGAGGAAATAGTAAAGTAATTATAGATTTTTATGAAAATAAAATGAGATTTAATTGAACTAATAAAAAAAGGGAAATCTTTTTGGCACTGCTCAAAGAAAAATGTGTTTCCCGTGTGAGATTTTCCTATTTTAGCCAATAATAACTTAAACTGAGAAAAACTATTCGCTGTATGTTTTTATCTAATAAAAAATAATCACTCACCTGTGAAATTATCCGAAAAATAAATAAGGATAAAAGGAAGTTCCAATAAAAATATATATCTATGTATCTACTTTGTGAACATTTATTACCAAATTTTTAACGAGGTAAAATGTATTTAGGTTTACTAAAATCTTACAAGAAATCTTTCGTCTCACAAAATTTTCTACATTTTATATTCTCTTTCTTTATATATATATATATATATATATATATAAAGTACAATTTAACGATTTTTCGACACGTACCATGAATACTCTGACCCCACAAAATGTTCTATTTTGTTATGTTTATATGTATATATTTAGAGAATTGAAGTACGTCAATTGACCGAAATAATTTTAACATTTTCTGTCACTCTTTTTATATATATATATATATATATATATATGCTGAAAAGTTCTTGATCGATTTTATTTTTAAAAATCTAAGCAAACATAAAAATATATTTCGGAAAACTTTCTTGATCTGACCGAGTACATTTCAGCATACACGCGCGCACACACACGTGTACGTCATGTAGACACCACTTGGATGGGTAATTGAGGTTATTTGTTATGAAAACACACAAACCATCTTGTTAGGACATCGACTCTGTATCGTTGAACTAAGAGAATGTTTCAGGTCACCGGTGTTTATTAAAGACCATGGCTTACCATTTCTAGCAAGATTAAGCAATTTTTAATAAAATGGAGTGAGATATTTAATATGAAGTCAAAAAATGTTAGCACATAAGGACAATTATAACTTCCGGGGTCAGTTGAAACAGAATTCAACCAAACACTAGTATTCCATGAGGTAAATTGGCATATCCTAATCTTTTGTGTTATTCGAACTTACCAGATGTTAATATAAATAAAATTGTATATTTCGAGAACCTAACCGTTAAATTTATTCCTGAAAATTATCACTGAGAAGCTTCTGCTGTATAAGTCAATTGACACAGTTCTGAACATTTCTAAAGAAGTTTAGAATTAAGTTCCTCAACACTCTTGATCTACCTGGCGTTACTGTTCAGTCAAATGTTGAGAAGTCAGTTTGGATTATTTAGAAACCTTAACCCCCTAGTGTTGTGCAACATATTTTGCTCAGCTGTCAAGCTGCATCTCTGATGTATACTCCAAACAACTCCTTTAACAAAAGAAGGAAAAGTGTATATTTGTACATTATTAGAATCCATCTACTACTTCTATTTACTGTGCCTCATTCATGGTGTGGAGAGTCATAGCTCTCCACAACTTCCTGTTTTTTATAGCACTTAGTAATGTTTGTGTTTTTGCTATATTTTCTAATCAGTGTTCTGCCAACCGTTTACACCAGCTCGTTAGGTGGCTTATGCACTGCTTCTCCGTGTCCCTTTTGGCTTCAATATGTCTTGTGAGTGTCAAATTTTCCAAGTCTTCTTTCCTCATTACGTGCCCGAAAAGTTTCAGCTGTCTCTTTTTGATACCACGTATAATTGTTCTTTTTGCCTTTATTATCTCTAAAACTTCATTTTTCTCATGTTCAGTTCATGGTATTCTCAGTATTATTTCGTAGAACCACATTTCTTTTTGTTTCAAGTCTCTTCTCCATTAGTGATGAGATTGTTCAGAATTCATTAACATATAGGAGTACCGACGATACATATTAGTTCAGTGCTTTTTTATTGTTTCCAAAGAAATGTTCCTGTTTCTGAAGACTTTGTTTAACTTTTGTAATATTACCGAAGGTAAATTTAGTCGTAGCCATTAACAGTACTGAAGGACACGCTCTCAAGAACAACAGCCTCAACCCGTCTTTGTAATGCTTTTACCTTTGCATTTCAAAGCAGAATCCTTAAAAACCTTTCAATCTGGTACCCGATGAAAGGAACACTAATAATGTGTACCCAGTAAACCTGTCTAACCAAAGAACTGTATAATGTTTTGTTTTGTGAATTAGATGTTTTTAAACATTTCATCCTTGGCAATGCTACAAGGCCACTAAGACGTAAGGATTTACTGAGAGTAAAAAGAATAATAAGACTATAGTGAGGAGAAAGACAATAACAGAACAGGGTTTAGGAAGACAGAAGATGGCGATTGATGTTATATCTAATATTTGAAGGTTGTAGGTGTCATGGCAAAAAGAAACTGGAAGAGAATTTCACATGTGAAAAGTGTGAGAAAAGAAACTATTAAAATAGAACATGCAGTTGCATCCAGGTTCAATAGTGAAACGGTGAGTCATAGTTGCAAATCTAGTAGTACGCTTAACTTTATGCAGTCGGGGCACCAAAAGCTCATCAGAACAATTGCCATCAAAATATTTGTCGGGAAGATAAATCAAAGACACATTACCGCGGTGCATAAGTGACTGAATTAGGGATGCCCGTTTAGAATCGGTAACATTACAGACCCTCCTTTGAGTTTTTTCGAGAATATCGAAATATATTGCAAGCGCGCTTGACCAGATATGGCAGCAATATTCAGTGCACAGGTGAATGGTAAATTTATAAATGTTCAAGATGGATTCTGACTAGGAAAACTGCCAGGCACAATACAGTGAACCTATTTTCATAGCAGTAGACTTTGCAATCGGTTTAATATAATTACTCCATTTCATGTCACTGGAAGACATGTATCCAAGAAAGCGCAAAATTCTCCTTTCTTTGAGATTGGCATTAGATATGCTGATGAAAGATAGAAAAGGTTTTCTATGATTAAATAAAAGCAATTTTGCTTTAGAGTTGATCAAATTTACAAACCATTCTTTGACCCAGTTAACCACTGGTTGGAAGATCTAGTTTTAATTTGTCATCAGAATAAATATCTAATTGGAATCTAATTGATGAAGATAATAATATAGTATAAATAATATCTTTTTATTCTGTTGTTTAAGAACAGATATTATCTATGTTCTTGTTTCCACCTGCATAACTCCGGGTATCTCTTCTATCTGCTACTAATATTGGAGGCTTCTGTTTGCGCGTCAGTGAACTGAGCACGCGCAAAACTTCTTTTAGGCATAATGGTTCACAAAACAGCGAGTTATAACATAGACTACATTACCTTTTTGGTGGACACTCTATATGACCAGAGGCCATTAAATAATATTTAATTTAATATCGATTCGAATAGAACGATAACTTGCAAAACAACGGTATTGTGTTTGCTATGTTGGCATGCAAGTCACAAGACACTTGTGAAATAAGCAATATGTGGTTAACCTTGAAAGTCAGTTAGGGTTACCAGAGGTTATTAAATAGCAAGTGAAATCAAAATCTGAAACAATATGAAATGAGTTACTGAAATTGATTTTGGAATACAAAATTGTATTTTGACCTCACAGTTAAAATCGTGGGACGAATATGGTCTGTTTCAACCTTTAAGGTTTGGAAGTAAAATGTTTGTAGTTTTTATCCTCTTTATTTTAAAGTAGAAATTACATTCTTGAATGTCAATCGGTACAGGGTGTGGTTAAGTCATACAGAAACATCAATTTTTGACTTAAATACCTTTTTTCAAACCAAACGAAAGAACAAAAAGAAATAAAATTCTTTGTTTTTATTGTTATTTGTAAAAATCTCCAAGGCTTTTGATAGGGTTTGGCACGCTGGCCTCCTACGCAAGCTTCGGGGCTATGGTATTACTAGACGCTTGCTTGATCTGATCCAATCATTTTTATCTAAGCGCATAATGAACGTAGTCTTGAATGGAAATATCTCTACATCCTACCGCACGAGTGCTGGTGTCCCCCAGGGCTCTATTTTAGACACGACGCTCTTTCTAATCTTCAAAAATGATCTCTCAGTTACGTTCAAATCCGAAGTAGGCATCTATGCAGATGACACCACCATCTACTCCCGCATCAGTAAGACATCTGGTGAGGCGGACAAACAACCTCTCTGCTGATCTCGAGAAGAACTTCCACTCAGTGGTGGACTGGGATAATAAGTGGTTCGTAAATTTCAATGTCTCTAAAACAAAACTCCTATCTGTCAACCATTACAGAAAACCTTTCCTGCCACCCATAATAGACCAAACAAGTTTCCCCGAAAGCAATACATCGCGCCTCCTCGGTTTTACCTTTCTTCCGACCTCAAGTGGAATCATTACATTGAATTAATAGCTAAATCCACTGTTAGGAAGGTTCGGTTACTGTTTAGTGCCAGGAAGTTTTTTCGCCTGAAACCATCTTGCATATATACAAATCAACCATTCGACTGTGCATGGAATGCTGTTGCCATATCTGGTCAGGTGCCCTTGCTGTTCGTCACAATGTTCTCGACAGGCTCCAAAGGCGAATCTGTAATGTGATTAGCAGCTCGACTCCAGTCACTTTCTCATCGGCGAGACGTGGCTTCCCTCTGTCTCTTCTACAAATATTTTCATGGCTTCTGTTCCGAAGCAACCAAATGCAGGCGACAATTCTGTTCAAGAAGCTTCTTTTCCCGCGCTTCCCGCCTGTGGAACCCCCTTCCATATACTTGCTTTCCTGACGGCTATAACCTCCAAGAATTTTAATGCAAAGTCAATTTCCATTTCTTATCCACTTAACTCCAGCCCTTTCTACATCACCCCGTGCATCTTCTTTTTTTCTCTCTACCTTCGTAACTGTCTTCATTCCTGTGTTCATATCATTCTCTTGCCTTTTCTCTTTCTCCCCCTGTAGTTGGTTCAAATTTGTCTTCACTCTTTTCCTGTCTAAAACTTTAACTCTTATGTAGCCCCCACCCTGCACATCAGTGACGGTATCGCCTTGCTTGGGGTGAAATGATAAAAAAAAATCAGCGCAACGCTTGAAAAAATACAAAATACTCATAATTAAACATAATTTTTCAGATGTTTAATTTGAACAAAAAATAAAACCATGATAGACATTTCTAGACACAAAACCTGTTTTACCATCTGTTTTCCATGAAAACCTATTTCCTTTAGAATGTTTATAAAACTAATGATGTCTGATATATGACAGTTCCTTATTCACGATCAATGAGCTTATACCAGTGACAGTATCCATTGATAAACCTTAAATAACTATCCGTACATTGCAAATATTCTTTGCAAAATGACGGACAGAAAAGAAACAAATATTGTTGTTTACAAGAATGACAGTCAATTCTGCAGTGCAATGCAGAAATACAATATCAGGGAACAAAATGAACGAAAAGCAATGGCATGAAACTGAAAATACCCGACAAAGATGAATACAGCAATAGGTACACATGACAAGATAAGAACTTAGCATGATGGGATGTGACTCACCAAACAAGGCAAATTGTCGTCATTGGCACCGCTATTTTTTGTATACAGCTCGATCTTCTACCGAGCCTTCTTGTTTGATAGAAAATACAATAATATCTTTTGATACCATAGATAAGATGACAGGGTATATATGATTATTTCAACCTCTGGGGCCAATAAAATTCATTAGAGGGAGTGTGAGTTTATGGGCTACACTGCAACGAAACAATTACATTATTAGATGTAAATTATTATAGGATACGTTACATATGCATAAAGAGATAATAAGATAGGTGTTGCCGACCTCCGCAGTCAATGGATGTCAATTCCGGACTTAAAAACAATAAAAAAAATCTGAGATAGGCTACAGATAACTGAGTAAATAGCCTGTAGCAACAAATGGAAGAGAATTCTTAGAAGTAAATTGGCAAAAAAATTCTAATTTTTATAAGGTATCTGTACTCCTGCAGTTTTTATTTGCTGGAGAAACGGATGCATTAAATAATTCCTTGACACCTGATTTCACATTACATCTCCCGGTGAAGTAAGAGGTTGTAAGACATTCAACTGACCCATCTTTAAGAAAACTTTCTACAAATTTATATAATCTCAGATTCTCAAGAGCAGTCACAACGTTAACGCGGTTTTGTTGCAAGAACGAAGGAAGAAAGTATGTTTCGTCAGGATTCATTCCACAGAAGAAATTAGTTCACAGCATGAATTTAAGAATTCTCCATTTAGGGATTATACCGTCGTCATTTGATCCTCTGCTTTTATTTGCTTCAATAGCTGTATTCATTACCGTTCAGAAACTTGCAAAAAGAATACTGCCACCATCACTGGATGAAGGAGTCAAGATAATTGCAGAGCATATAATTTCCTCTAATATCCTATATTTCACACCTAAAAGGTGAAGAGAGCAATCATTGAAAGATCGTAATAATAAACGTTGATAGCATTCGAAAACGAGTTATATATATATATATATATTTCCCGTAGGCTAAAACCTATTGTTTTCTAGAAAATGCATGATAAAATCTCTTTATGAAAGGTCAAATTGTAGAGTAATTATCTCCACTAAATCGCTAAAAAAACAGTATAGTATGAATAAAAAAGATCCCAAACTTAATAAAACGAATGAGGAAAGATCAAAGTACTTTTTAATTATTTTAAAAAATTTTTGAATTTCTTCTATTTTTGGCAGAATATCTTGTTTAGATTTGAGTTATCGGGTAACCAAAACGTTACGAGTGTTTATAATAGAAAATGTAATGATTACATCAACCACTTTTTTCCGGTGACAAACATTAATTTAGAAATTCTCTCAAAAATAGTCAGATTTTAATGAAAATTATAGTTATCATTCACAAATAAATGAAATTATTTTCGAAATCATTTTAAAAAAATCTTAGTAAAACTTTTTTGTATCTCTGTTACCCCCTTCACGTAAATCCATAAAATTTTAATAAATTTGAAATAAGTGTTGCGGCCTATAATGTTATTACTTAACGCATAACTCATTGGGGAATATAAATCAGATGATTTAAAAAAAATTGCCTCTGTATCTGAAAATTTGCCCCGAAGAGTAAATATAAAAAAATGAAATAAAACTGATATTATATAATCTGATAAGCTTTTAATTGCTTGAATAAATAAAAATTAAGGACATTATAGTCTAAAGAGAAAAAAATTCGATTACTAATGAAATTTTAAAAGAATTTTTTTCATTATTATAATAATTTATAAAGTTTCAAAAATATTTTTTAAATCTTCAAAGAACTGTAGCGGTTAGATTTTTTAGTTAAGAATTAATGATTATATTGTCTATCGAAAATTGAAACGTCTGCCTCCATATTTTTGAAAAAAAAAATTTTTTTGTGCATTTGAAGTTTTTTTTTCTATGGCAATTTCTCTGTGCCAATTTAAAAGGTCAGAATTTCCTCCCTTACCCGATAAAATCATTTGTACAACTTTGTCATTTATAAACGCCCTACGGCGCGGACAGGTAAAAAAATTCAAATCTGTGATTAAGAAATAGTTTTATTCTAAATTTCATTCTATAAATAAGTAATACTTGTATAAATCATGTTAATTTAACGTAAAATTTGCTAATTTTCCAAAAATAATGCATCACAGATTTTGCAAGATTTATAAAACCGAGAATTAACTTTTTTTTTACAAATGTGTCGATCGCTCAAAAATGGAGGCAAAATTCAAAAATTGAAAAAAAATCACAAACTTTTATATTCCAATCAATATAATTTCTGTTTGAAATAAACCAGAGAGTATTTTACTTACTGGAAATAGTAAATTTAATCATTTAGCTTTTAATTAAAATTAAAATAAAAGTTTCAAAAAACCTTTTTCATTTAAAAAAATTCAGTTTAAAAGTAACTATGCGTTTTTTAGCGATTTTAGTAGAGTGTTGATTTTCTAAGCACCGCTGTAGCACAAGGTCGAAAGTATGGAATACCTAATGGGAATCGAACTCACAACTAAGTTCTTGCAGGTTCTAGCGAGACAAGTATGCTAACCATCACAGCACGTCGTGGAGCTTAGGACAAGTTGTAGAGAGAACGCTCAATGACACCATTCAGGAGATACAAGCACTCTTGAATATTGTTTCTCTTTCGCGTGTTAAACTCTTTGAATGATGAATCAAAGTTTTCTATTAATTTCTGGAGAGGCTGGGAGATAATTCATCACCTTGTTTTCTTTGAAAAAATAATTTTTGGCAAGTTAATGGATCAATTGTACAGAATGAGTAATGAATTTAAACAGATTGGTTCATCTGTTTATTTACAAATTTACCAACATTTTCCATCTCTCGCCACATATTTCACACATCTCTCGAAATAACCTCGCCAAGAAATAATTTTTTACCATTTTTTCTTGGTGGAAATCATTGTCTTATTCCACTTATTGGTTGACATTGTATAACCTGCACAAATTTACTGCAAATACTCTGCCAACAAAAAGGAGAAAAAAGAAAAGAACAGGAAGTTGGATATGAAAGTTTTACAATAATGCTATTGATTACTCAATACTTATAACATTAAATATAAACTGCTCTAAAAATCGATAAGCGTTTTGACAATATGAGAAATATACGAGAAGTTTACTCTGAGAAAATGTAATTCTTTAATAAAATCTCTGGTATAAAAGAAATATTAATTGTTTGTCACGTATGAAATGAATCAATATTTGTACTAAATAAATCTACAAAAATTAGGAATTATGATTCAGTTCATTAATAAAACGCACGTAGTTGCAATATTTGTATTAAACGTACACAAGAAATTTTCAAAAATTGTTTCGAAATATTTTTAAAAAATGCCAAGTAAAATAAATACGGAGAACTAAAAAGAGATCAATTGAAAATACACGGGGTGACTCCAAATTTTACCGTAGTACAAGGAAGCGAATATGGTTAAAATAAAACAAAAGACAATAACAATATTATTAAAAATACAGGAATTAAAAAAACAAAACAAAGTAAAGTGCAGATGAAAACTCGGAAACCACAGAGCTCAAATCTAAATCTAATCTAAACTTATTTATAAATGAAACTTTGTGTATCTGTGTGTCCGTTACTTATAGACTCCGAAACGGCTGAACCGATTTTCTTGAAAATTTACACTGTTGTACTATAAGCGTCTGCAAGTGTTCTTAGCTAGGTTTTGTGTCGCGGTACCCCCGATAAATATCGGTTGCCGTTCTTACAACAGTGCAGAAAAATCGATAATATATATATAAAAGGCAAGATGTTTGTGTGCGTGTCTGTTTATCTGCCTGTATGTCTGTATTTGTTTCAGCCCTTTTATTTTAGTTTTTGCTTCGGGTTTGGCTCTAAGTAAGTATAATTGTAGTTCTTAGTCTCAGCCATGATACCATTTACTCAGAGGACTTATTTAGTCTTCAAAATTCAGTTTACGACGAAAAAAAACTTATTTGATATCGATACCAGGAAATGAAAATTTGACTTACATCCATTCATTTTTCTTTCAGTCTACGGTTTTGCTTTAACTGGAAACAACTATTGCTTTTTAGTCTTTCGTGCCAACCCCCAAAGAGTCTGAGCTCCAGAAACATGGATTAGTTTTAAAGCTTTCATTACACCCGAGCAACGCCAGGCTATACTGCTAGTTTAGCCATATTTGTAAAAGGGTGGGGATCTTATCAAAGACCTTTTTTTTAACATTGTAAACTGGTGCTACGAAATCAAAAAGGAAAAAACTGTACCAAATAACCGAAAATACATCACATGAAGCAATAAACAAAATGTGAAAACACATGTAACCCAAAAAGAAAATAGTGGCACGATAAAGATGGTAACATTCCAAATACTTCAAATAAACGGTTAAAAAAGAAACCTCCATCAGTACTGGAAAGAGCAATAACAGCTACCGGAATAAA
The DNA here is from genome assembly GCA_037127315.1 of Ascarosepion bandense. NCBI lineage: Eukaryota > Metazoa > Mollusca > Cephalopoda > Sepiida > Sepiidae > Ascarosepion > Ascarosepion bandense. The sequence goes on from JBBBDQ010001210.1 coordinate 53,027, forward strand.
CATTTACATTATTCGGACTATTTTCCTCATCTTTGTTGCCATTTGTACGACGTTTCGGTTGTTGTACGCTCCGGCGTTCTTCAGGTGCTAGGAATTTCGAACCGAACCCTTTATTACAATTTCTTCGTAGAACCTCTTTTGGTAGTCATGAGTTATCCCTCTAACACTGCAAGTTACTTGTTCACCACTGCTGTAGCCTGGTATTGAACTCACAACTCTTTGGGTCAAGTCATAGGAACTAACCAACGTCTATATCTACTGGGCCGTGTGTCCTTAAGAAAAACAAAAACACCTGACTTTTTAGGACTTATAAAACTAATGTTTATTAACCCTTTTTTTTTCTTTACTAAAGTTCATATCGATTTTTTTGGTTGATGTTAATGGTTTTCTTTAGTATTTTTACCAGAGCTCGTATTGCAATTTTGGCGTTAATGATTTTCTCTGGCAATTTGTATTACTGGTTCCCATATTGGGTTCATCGCTATTCTTGGTCGGCTAAGAAGATTTTTTTGTAGGTTAGCATATGTGCTGATTTCTTAAGTTTATGTAGTTTCAGTGGAGTTCTCTAGCTATTACTTCAATTTCATCTCATAGGAGACGGTGATCCCCTTTCTCTCTCCATATGTGATCAGCTACGCCTGATTTATTTGAGTTGTTGTCACGTACCCTGGATAATTGTTCTGTTGTAGGGTCCTGCTTATACTGACCATTTCCTGTTCGTATGACTCTGGGTCATCGCTTATGACTTTTGCTCGATGTTGAAGGTAGGGGATGATCCCTTTCTTTACATTGTATGGGTGGTGGAAGTTAAAGTTGAGGTATTGTCCGGTGAATGTTGGCTTGCGGTATACGGATGTCTTGAACCCCACCTCTGTTCTGAACAGGCTAAGCTGATGGATCTTCAAATAAACAGCCTCTAAAACAAGTAAATGATGGGCCGAGCTGGCACTGTGCAAGACAGAAAACCAAGTGTCCTCATAGCGAGAGGCGCAGTCTTGATTTTCAAGTGAATGTTGATCCATCAGCCTAGCCTGTGCAGACAGAAAGAGCATTTCATACACTCCTTACGATTGTTGGAGGGATTGTGAGTTATACTTTTTCCATTTTGCTACTCTTTTGGAACTGTGTTTACACCCCCTTACATTTTAATTATTTTTTTATTAAAATAATACTTTTAAACGTGTTCCAACTTTCCTTCTGTAAGTAATTTTCGTGTCCTGTATATCATTAGCATGAACGCCAACGTTTACCTTTGATAATGTGTTGGCTGAAAGAATCCTAAGGTCTACATTATGATGTCTACGTTATATATATATATATATATATATATATATATGTATAAATATACCAACTACACACGCCCACACTCTCGCAGACACACACACACACATATATATATATATAGGTACCCCCACTAAATCGCTGTAAAACAGCATAGTATGAAAAAAAGGTCTGAAACTGAATAAAAAAACTAATTTTTCCATCAAAACATTTATGTTATTATTAAGAGGAAAGATCAAAGTATCTTAATTACTTTTACAATATTTTCTTAATCCTTTTTAGTAAAAATCTGGGTTTTATCTTCGTTAGCAGGGAACTAAATTGTTACTGTCCACTAATCTAACTGCTGATTTGACCCCAGAATGAAGTGGTAGATCCATGTTTCATCCATTATCACATATTTACACAAAAGCTCTTTCTTGTTGCGTGGAAACACAAACAACGCACTGAATCGTCGAGGCCTTGTTGCTTTTGATCGCCTGTGAGCAGACACGGCACCCACTCTGAACTCAGCTTTTTCGTTGACAAATATTCATGCAAAATGGTGAATACACTGCCTTCTGATATGTTCAACTTCTCTGCTATCTCACGCAACTTCAATTTATGATCAGCTAAAACATGTTTGTGGATTTGTTTGGTGTTTTCCGGGACAACTGCCGGTTTTGGGTGACCTGAGCATTCAGCATTATTTGTGTCTGTATGACCACGTTTAAAGTCAGCATACCATCTCTTAACAGTTGTTTCCGACGGAGCAGAGTCTGAATAACACTTATCAAGTCATCGCTTTGCTTAAACAGTGTTTTTACCATCAGAAAGTAATACTTTATCAATACACGAAATTCACATTTTTCCATTGTTTAGAATGTTTGCAACAGTAGATTCACTTAACTGTAATTTGAAAAAAAAATTGTCACGTGCTATTTGAAGGTTAGTAGTTCATAAAAATCATCTGGATTTTATATTAGTGGCGCCACCTATATGTCAAGTCCGCGATTTATTGAGTAATGTGTTAAATCCAACTTGAGCCAAAAGATCGATTTGGGTCCAAAGTCCAACTTGAGCCAAAATTCTAAATCGAGTTCTTCAAATCACAATCTTTACGGAACTTCAGAACATTACTTAACGAAACCTCTCACTTTAACTCTTATTCATGGGCATTTTAAAGAAATAAAATTGATTTACTCAATTCAAAAAGTTCAGTAGATATTTTATTCTAAATTTAAAATAATATTTTCTTTTAATTTGTCTGTACTTCTGAGATGAGTTAGCATTTAAATTATTTGGACTGTTGTCCTCATCTTTATTGCAATGTTTACAACGTTTCGTCCGTTGTCCGCTTCAGGTGCTAGGAATTTCGAACCGCACCCTTTATTTCGATCACTGTGATATATCATTCTCATTTCATGTGTGTGTGTGTGTGTGTGTGTGTGTGTGTGTGTGTGTGTATATATTATATATATATATATAGGGTGCTATGAGTAAATTATCGACATTTTACACTTTTCATTACGCGCATGCTGGTTCTTGGTTTTGGATTTTGGCGACAGCACAATCTTGTAGGCTGACTTGGGCAGTGTTTGTGAGAAAAAGAGTACCGTGACGCAATTCACTCCTCCAGAAATTTACAAACGGAATGCGTCAATGCGAATATTTCAGAGTGTTAGGGTGTCATTTCGATGACAGTGCAGAGGATTCGGAATAAGTTGAATGAGTCTAATGGTGATTCTGAAGATACGAAAAAAACTCACTCTGATCTTTCTGATAAGAAAAGAAATCCCGAATTTGTTGGTGAGGGACTCAGACTCAACACGGAGGTCTACATAAAGTGCCTTGAGGAGGTAGTTCTGCCCTGAATTAAGAGGGTGACTGCTGGAAGACATTACATCTGACAACAGAACTCTGCACCATGTCACACAAGCATGAGAATCTGGTCATGGCTGTCAGACAATTTCTGCGACTACATCACCCCTTGCATCTAACCACCTAACACCCTAGACGGTCACCTCCATGAGCGAGAAACTAACAAGACTCCTTGTAACACAAAAGATGAATTGAAATCAAGGATTGTCAGCATTCACCAACATGAACAAGGAGACCGTACCAAAGAGATGCAGTAGATTCCGAAGTCATCTGATGGCCGTTATTGAATAAATTTACTATTTAATATTTCATGATATTTTTGTGTAATTTTGGTAAAAACATCTGTTAAAATGAGATGTCAGTGTTATTTTATTTTTTGCGTAATTTAGACAATTTATCAAGTGCTCCCCCGTGTGTGTGTGTGTGTGTGTGTAAAATACATCAAACTATTTGTAAAAAATTAGCTTAGCCTGTTTCTTCAGTAATCAGAAGAACAATCTTATTTGGACAAAGCAAAAATGTATATTGCCGAAAATAAACATGTTTTTTGTACTCCAATAACCATACCATTAGATATTTCAAGAGCCTTCGACAAGGTATGGCACAAAGAATCGCTTCTCAAAATCTACACCTCTGGAAGAGTCTTCTCAATAATAAAGTCCTTCCTAATGGGTAGGTCACTGAAAGCAGTTGCTAACGACCACCCCTCCTGGCCCCAAGCAATCAACGCAAGCGTCACCCAGGGGTGATTTCTCGGACCAACCCTCTTTTTACTTTACATAAATGAGTGTGCCTATGAGTGTGATCAGATTATTTGTGAACATCTATGTCCATGATACGATATATGAATACACCTCCAAAACTCGTGATGACCAGAGATTGACATCTGATCTCTCTTCCGTTCTAGCTCTAACAGCTTAGTACGAGAAAAAAACAAACAAAAAACTAGCTGGTAACATTCAGTGTATCGAAAGCCAAACTAGTTACGTTGCGTCATCGTCGATCAGGGAAGACTACTGGGCCTTAAACTCACACCTGATCTCAAGTGAAACTAGTATATACAATCCATCGTTAAAGATGCAGGACAAATGGTCGCCTCCCTGTACCGCTCCAGTAAGTACCTGTCATCTCGTGCTAAACTCTAAATTTATAAGAGCAAGATCAGACCTAAAATACTACTACTCTATTACGAACTGAAATGCCCATACATCTCCTTCCAGTCTACACAGAGTCCAAACACATCTCTCCGTGTGTGCATTTAATACATTATTTTTCACCCTGCAACCCATCTATCACAGACGAGATGTAGTAAGCCTCTCACTGCTCTGTCGCTACTTTCATGGAAAGTGCCCAGGCAAACTACATTCCTTAGATCCCCAATTGTAACCGTCACGGCTAGGACGGCTAGGTCATCAGTATTGTAACGAATCACTGTATTCCATCAACGAGAAGTAAGATCCACTCGAACGGCTTCTTCCCGTAGACTGCTCCTCTGTGGGATCGACACCGAAAAAGATGCTTGCCAGTTCACTAAAATCTTAACCAGTTAAAGTCTAGGTTTAACCATTATCTTCCACACTTATCTGCATAAACTCACACATAAAAATATAAAATGGTTTTCTCAATGTCACAATGAATGCATGCTACTCCTCGGGGAGTATTCGTGCCTTGAGATAATATTGCACCTTAATCACTTTCCTACACCAAGAGGAACACGTACACATGATTCATCGCTAAAGTTGTAGGAAAAACGGTCGGTTCTTTGTACTGCTCCCGGAAGTAACTGACGCCATATGCCATCTTCTACCTTTACATGAGTTAGATCAGGCCTAAAATGAAGTAGTTTCCATATTTAGGTAAGAGCTGTCCAGCCTTCACTCCACTTTCAATTGAGTCCAAAAGCGTCTTCACAACTTTGTGGAAGACAACTTATTTTCCACCCTGCAGCCCTCTATCAAAGACGGAATATAGCAGGCCTCTCATTGCTCTATTGCTACTTCAGAGGAACTTGCTCAAACGAACTGCATTCTTTGATTCCGCCAGTTCTCACCGTCACGGCTAGAGCCTGTCATGGCATTCACAGAAATGATTTTAGTAACTTACAAGTGTATCTAGTTTGTTGTTACACTTAAAGCCTTTTTAATGTTCGTATTGTTTGATTTGTGAAATGTCAGCATGTTTGACCATTGTATTTTTGACTATATTGAAATTTTGTTTACATTGATGGCATTTTTACGTTTCTTATTTTTATAATAATTTGTGATAATCATTATGAGATTAGTTAACTTTTATTCAAGTTCAGTACTCATAGATTTTGTCGGCACTTTAACAGGTTTAAATTGTGCATTATTGGCAAAACGTGTGAACTTAAATTTTTCCCTAATTGTCTTGTATATATTTTATATACCACAGTTAAATTTCGTTTAATGTTTCTCATCTCTCTCTATCTCTCTTTTTATATTTTTTATTTGTTAAATTTATTTATTCACTTTTTATTTACTAATGCAATTAATACAAATTATTTTATCTAATTTGATGAATTATTTATGCACTTCTTTATTTTAAATAAAATGTTTTGATTTAACCATTTTTTAGTTTTTAAAACTTTTTATGAGAACTAAATTTAACCTGAATAATATTTATAAGCGTTTTAAATCAATTAAAAAAACTCACGATCATTTTTATTTTTGTTTAGAAATACATGTTGAAAAAATAGATTCCGTATATTTGTCTTGAGAAAGTCCATTCGAGGACGAAACACATCAATAAAAAATGATGTTTTTGTCATTATGCACATTGTCTTTTTAGAGATATTTTTTTTATTCAGTTCAGTTTTAATGCTGCGCACAAATAAGTTAACCCCTAAGAAAAAAAAAACTTTTTCAGATACTCAACAAATCTTAAACTGTATATTCACCAAGAAAAACCTTCATTAAAAAATTTCAACTTTTCTAATTTTTTTTATGAAATTGGAAAAAAAATATTAAAAAACTTAATATATGTAAAAGTGAACCCATACATTTAATATTTGGTGACTTCATTTTTGTCAGTTCACTGTTATCCTAGCGTGACAAAAACCGCAAAAAACATATATAAGAATTTCCACCGGTCCATGGAAACAACGCCTATATAATCACACTCAATAATTCTCTAAACCCCACCTAAAATATCAAACCGCCCTCTCGAAATATTTCTGGCAATTGAAAAGCAAAAATCTTTCCCCTCAGGTTGAATGGAAGATTATAGGGAAATCCCAAACCCCCAATAGCTTTAGATGCAGATGCAACTTAAGCTTAAATGAAAAGATTAGAATTATCAAGTTCAGAGAATCTAGCCAGTTGTTAAATAAGAGAAATGATATAATTTACAAGTGCCGCCATAGAAATAAATTTAAACTATCCGACACATAAAATCCCGGAATCACCGCCTTCCGACACCCTTACCAGCTCTCCCACAATTGTGTGGATCATTTGTTGGAAGAATGTGCAGACCAAATGTAGTGAGGTTAAGAATCCACCATCCAATGGAAAGAAACACCCATCTAAGTACACAATGACTTCATATTATTATTAGTGTACATAAATATGAAAGAAATATGCTACCATGAACTATGTAATGAAAAATGTTCACTATATTGATTCAGCATGAACATTTTCCATGGGAAATGGGGCACCCAAATGTCTCTCATAAAAATGGGTGCACTTAATCTTGTGCATACTCCTATGAAATTTTTGTGAACGTTCATATGCATTATGGATTATTGTATGCATTATGGTATGTAAAATGGGGCACCTAGATAGATGTAGATTTCATAGGTAAGAATAAACTTAATTACGTAAAATTTTTTCCATCGTGTGGGAACACCTAATTAGATGCGAGGTATCTCAACTTTAGATAAAATCAATTATGCATGCTCGAACTACCACCTCATTTGGAAATGAAATGTACACAAACATACAGGGTCTTTAAACATGGAGATATAGAAAACTACGAGTATACTTATATATATATATATATATATATATATATACATACACATGTAAGTTTATATGTAGTCATGTTTATGTACGTATGCACATATATATATATATAATCGTAGTTGGGTATATGAGCATATATATGTACGTGATTGTTTCGTATATATATTGGGTATATAAAACTATATGCGGGATTGAGAATGCGTGTGAAAATTTCTTTAACAGTGATATGTATGCGCATTTATATATATATATAACACTACTTAGGCGCGCGGAAACCCTATATTTATGAAACGTATAAATGTGTGAGTATGAGAGCGCTAAGTCCCATAAAGAAAAAAGAAAAGAACAAAAATAGGAATCGGTGAATATATGTAAACATAAGCAAAGTCATACTGTAAGTATATGTGGGAATGTATACATATGTATATGCGGACAGAAAGTAGTATAAATAGGTAGGTTGGCCTAATGTGGTCAAACAGACGCCAACAGCCAAGGGAATTGTTATTTTTCAGCGGTCAACTCCTTCATGACGGCCTGAACTGCTCCAGGCAGATCCGACGCCAATTATTTTAACTTTCTTTCCTTCTTTCTCCTCTTTCCCCTTATTTTTATTGTTAATTTTTTGTTTGTAATTGTATGTTTATTATTATTTTTATAGTTATACCTGTCTTCATTTTAAGAAAAGACTCATTCCGGCAAAAAGTTTGTACCAGATGGAAGGAATATTGCAACGTCTGATGAAATGAGCTAATTAAACTCATTGAAATGAGCTACAGATTATAACCAATTGAAATGACGTGTTGAGTTTTCCTTTATAAACTATATATATGTGTGTGTGTTTGTGTGTGCGTGTGTTTAATTGTGATAGTTGTGATCTTAGCTTGTATGTGTAGTTTTTCTGAGTTATTTATCATTTTTTGGACTTGTTTTAGTTTTTGGGAAATTTATTTTCTATTTTTCTTGTCGTTTTTGCTTTGTTGTGGTGGCCATTCTGTTGATGCAATTAAATAATAATAAATATTATATACAAAAAAGAAACAATAAATTCCAAACCCAACTACAACAAGACCAAGACATAATTCAGAAAAACTATACATACAAGCTGACAAATCTAGGAAAATCTATAAAATCAACACTAACGACTAAAAAGCATTAGTTGAAAAAGAAATTAACAAGTTTTATAAAACCACCAACAATAACACGGAAAACAAAATAAAAGAAAGAATAAAAAATCTGTTAAACTAAAGCTTGACAACAGAATCAAGCAACTACCGACAACTGAGCCATTCATTAAACTAACAGACCATAAAGATAACTTCCTAAATAAACCAACACGAAGACTAATAAACCCAATAAAATCTAGGATCGGAAAAATAATTCAACAAATAGTAGAAGAAATATGTTCAAATACATGGCGTAAACCAATGGAAAAATACAAAAGAAACAATTGATTGGTTCGAAAATATTATGAACAAAGGTGAATGCTCATTCATACATTATGAAACGTTGTAGTGCATTCTATATTTTGATAACTAAATATGGGAAAAACAACAAAAAACAAAACAAAACAAAACAAAAAAAACGTAACACCACTAACAGCACTACCAATAATGACCACAACTTTGATGGAACAATGAGAAGCAATGACAGATTAAAACAAAATTATAAGCATTTACATAATCTACAAACTAGCAAAAATCATCAACAAAAAGATATAGGTTTATACAGAGACAACGGACTCATAATTCTAAGATACTGTAACGGTAAAACTACGGAAAATATAAGAAAATAAAAATCTTCAACACCTTAGGATTCACAAAAAAACTTGAAAAAAAGAAATCTAAAAATAGTAAGTTTCTTAGATGTAACATTCAATCTAATCAACAGCACATACAAATCATACAGAAAAGAAGCAACAACCCCATATATATCAACAAAATTTTTTATAATTCCTTAAATACATTCAGACACATACCCATATTTACAAACAAAAGACTATCTATAAACTCAAGTAACAAAAATATTCAATGAAAACCATAAAACATGAGTCAGCACAAAAAAAAACTACAAAAAATAGCATATACTTGAAGACACAAACCAAGCAAAAACAATCTAGTTTAATCTACCCAACAACGATAATATAAAAACAAAAATAGTAAAAAATATTTTTCAAGACAATAAAAAAAAACTTCCTCAAACAACAAACTAGAAAAAGCTATTACTAAAAACAGTCAAAATTAGCTACAGCTGAATAGAAAATATCAAAAAGATAACCAAGCACAAATAACAAAACTAATAACAACACAAACCAACAAGACAATACAAACAAATGTAACTACCGAAAGAAGGATAATAGAGATATTGGTCTAAATAAATCTTCTTCTATGTCTGTTAACACATTTTCACTTTTCTCCATATTACGTTCTGTTTTGGTTTCGCCATTCCTTGTCTTCTCTTGTTTCCTCGTTTTACACTTTCAGGCTTGAACCTGATTCTAAATTGATCAGCGTGAGCTAATAATATTTGCCCCCTATTTTTCTAGTACAGTCGTGTTTTGTCCCTTTTGTAAGACGAACCTTACTCTTTCTTGCTCTGTCTCCTTGTGTTATTTTTTGTACCAGACTTTCTCCTGTGGCAAACGACATGGTTATTGAGGCTCTAATTTTCTTGCCTATTAAAGCTGATGGGCATTGCTTTCTATCCGAATATGGTACTGTTAGCTTAAAAGTAAATTTGTGAGATATGTCTTTATATTGTCATTAAAAAGTGAAAACGCCTTTAGACCCACTTTTACTGCTCGGACCATCCTTTCCATCGCACCATTCGGTTGTGTGTAATACGGTGGCCTTATATATGGTATGCATCCTATTTTTTTTTATCAAGACACTGAAATTTTATCGCAGAATTCTGGTGCATTGTTGGTGACAATAGTCTTAGGTAAACAGTTTCTTGCAAATATTGTTCTCGGTATTTGTTTCACGGTAGCAGCTTTCTCTTTCTAACCTTTATTACTTCTGACCAGCTCGAGAATGAATCTAAGTTTAAAAATAAACCAATATCTCTAATGTAGGCATGGTGGTCTATGTGGGCTCTTGTCCACTACTATACCTCTTTAGGTTATGTGTGTAATTTGGTTTATTCAAATGTTTTAATTTCCGTACATTTTGAGCATCTTATGTGTTCTTCAATATCTTTAAAATATCCTGGTCATCAAGCTTGCAGTCTCAACTTTCTTTGCGTCGCTGTGACGCCGAAATGTGTATTGTCGTACAGACTTTCATTTCCTTCTCTAAAATTTGGGGAGACACTATTGCGTCTGCATTACATGTAACGCCTTTCTCGATCGTTAACTTATTTCCTAAAAAGGTCTTTCCGCTATAATGCAGTTATTTCACACATTCTTTGCTATGCGTTATCAGGTCTTGTTAGGTTTCTATTCTGACCGTTTTGCGGGATAATACCTCTGTTTTCACCCATTGTATAACTCATCTGAATTTTTACTTTCCTCTCTATTTTGATTCTGAAATCTTTTTCTTGATAATGTATTCACATGAGAAATGGTGCTTCCTATAACATGCATAATGTTAAAATCAAACGCAATGCTTTCAATGTCCCATTTTAAAATACTTGATGTCGTTACTCTTGCTAACACCTTTCGCGGATTAAATAAGAATTCCAAGGGCTTGTGATCTGGTTTTAACAGGAACTTTTTACCCAACAAGAAATTTTGGGCTCCTTCCATACTCTGGTCAATGCTTTCTTTTATATATTGTAATAATTCGATTCTTCCGACGACGATTTCTTGGAAATATACATGATTGGTTGATCTTGATGTACAATAGCCGCTATGGCATGTTCACTTGTATTAGTCGTCGCTAAAGTAACTTCTTTTCTCGGGTCGAAGATTTTTACTGGCTTACTTGTCAAAAATTTTTTTAATGCTTCAAAAGCATTACTTTGCTTTTGCATTCATGTGTATCCTACTTTTTTTTACGCATTTTCACAAATGGTTTTATGAGTTCTGCTGTAGAAATTAATTAATCATAGAAAAGATTTCAATTTTTTCTTGTTTGTGGGCTTAATTAGGTAAAATTTGTTTCCATCCTGTGGGAACACCTAATTAGATGCGAGCTATGTCAACTGTAGATAAAATCAAATATGCATGCTCGAACTACCACCTCATTTGGAAATGACATGTACACAAACGTACAGGGTCTTTAAACATGGGGATATAGAAAACTACTATTATACTTTATATATATATATATATATATATATATACACATGTACGTTTATGTAGTCATGTTTATGTACGTATGCAGATATATACAATCGTAGTTGGGTATATGTGCATATATATGTACGTGAGTGTCTCGTATATATATTGGGTATATAAAAGTATATGCAGGATTGAGAATGCGTGTGAAAATTTCTTTAACAGTGATATGTATGCGTATTTATATATATAACACTACTTAGGCGCGCGGAAACCCTATATTTATGAAACGCTAAGCGCTAAGTCCCATAAAGAAAAACGAAAAGAACAAAAATAGGAATCGGTGAATATATGTAAACATAAGCAAGGTCATGTTGTAAGTATATGTGAGAATGTATATGTGGACAGAAGTTAGTATTAGTAGGCAGGTTGGCCTAATGGGGTCAAACAGACGCCAACAGCCAAGGGAATTGTTATTTTTCAGAGGTCAACTCCTTCATGACGGCCTGAACTGCCCCAGGCAGATCCGACGCCAATTATTTTAACTTTCTTTCCTTCTTTCTCCTCTTTCCCCTTATTTTTACTGTTAATTTTTTGTTTTTAATTGTATGTTTATTATTATTATTTTTATAGTTATACCTGTCTTCATTTTAAGAAAAGACTCATTCCGGCAAAAAGTTTGTACCAGATGGAAGGAATATTGTAACGTCTGATGAAATGAGCTAATTAAACTCATTGAAATGAGCTACAGATTATAACCAATTGAAATGACGTGTTGAGTTTTCCTTTATAAACTATATATATATATGTGTGTGTGTGTTTGTGTGTGCGTGTTTAATTGTGATAGTTGTGATCTTAGCTTGTATGTGTAGTTTTTCTGAGTTATTTATCATTTTTTGGACTTGTTTTGGTTTTTGGGAAATTTATTTTCTATTTTTCTTGTCGTTTTTGCTTTGTTGTGGTGGCCATTCTGTTGATGCAATTAAATAATAATAAATATTATATACAAAAAAGAAACAATAAATTCCAAACCCAACTACAACAAGACCAAAACATAATTCAGAAAAACTATACATACAAGCTGACAAATCTAGGAAAATCTATAAAATCAACACTAACGACTAAAAAGCATTAGTTGAAAAAGAAATTAACAAGTTTTATAAAACCACCAACAATAACACGGAAAACAAAATAAAAGAAAGAATAAAAAATCTGTTAAACTAAAGCTTGACAACAGAATCAAGCAACTACCGACAACTGAGCCATTCATTAAACTAACAGACCATAAAGATAACTTCCTAAATAAACCAACACGAAGACTAATAAACCCAATAAAATCTAGGATCGGAAAAATAATTAAACAAATAGTAGAAGAAATATGTTCAAATACATGGCGTAAACCAATGGAAAAATACAAAAGAAACAATTGATTGGTTCGAAAATATTATGAACAAAGGTGAATGCTCATTCATACATTATGAAACGTTGTAGTTCATTCTATATTTTGATAACTAAATATGGGAAAAACAAAAAAAAAACAAACAAACAAAACAAAACAAAAAAAACGTAACACCACTAACAGCACTACCAATAATGACCACAACTGTGATGGAACAATGAGAAGCAACGACAGATTAAAACAAAATTATAAGCATTTACATAATCTACAAACTAGCAAAAATCATCAACAAAAAGATATAGGTTTATACAGAGACAACGGACTCATAATTCTAAGATACTGTAACGGTAAAACTACGGAAAATATAAGAAAATAAAAATCTTCAACACCTTAGGATTCACAAAAAAACTTGAAAAAAAGAAATCTAAAAATAGTAAGTTTCTTAGATGTAACATTCAATCTAATCAACAGTACATACAAACCATACAGAAAAGAAGCAACAACCCCATATATATCAACAAAATTTTTTTATAATTCCTTAAATACATTCAGACACATACCCATATTTACAAACAAAAGACTATAAACTCAAGTAACAAAAATATTCAATGAAAACCATAAAACATGAGTCAGCACAAAAAAAAAACCTACAAAAAATAGCATATACTTGAAGACACAAACCAAGCAAAAACAATAAAAAACAATCTAGTTTAATCTACCCAACAACGATAATATAAAAACAAAAATAATAAAAAATATTTTTCAAGACAATAAAAAAAAAAACTTCCCCAAACAACAAACTAGAAAAAGCTATTACTAAAAACAGTCAAAATTAGCTACAGCTGAATGGAAAATATCAAAAAGATAACCAAGCACAAATAACAAAACTAATAACAACACAAACCAACAAGACAATACAAACAAATGTAACTACCGAAAGAAGGATAATAGAGATATTGGTCTAAATAAATCTTCTTCTATGTCTGTTAACACATTTTCACTTTTCTCCATATTACGTTCTGTTTTGGTTTCGCCATTCCTTGTCTTCTCTTGTTTCCTCGTTTTACACTTTCAGGCTTGAACCTGATTCTAAATTGATCAGCGTGAGCTAATAATATTTGCCCCCTATTTTTCTAGTACAGTCGTGTTTTGTCCCTTTTGTAAGACGAACCTTACTCTTTCTTGCTCTGTCTCCTTGTGTTATTTTTTGTACCAGACTTTCTCCTGTGGCAAACGACATGGTTATTGAGGCTCTAATTTTCTTGCCTATTAAAGCTGATGGGCATTGCTTTCTATCCGAATATGGTACTGTTAGCTTAAAAGTAAATTTGTGAGATATGTCTTTATATTGTCATTAAAAAGTGAAAACGCCTTTAGACCCACTTTTACTGCTCGGACCATCCTTTCCATCGCACCATTCGGTTGTGTGTAATACGGTGGCCTTATATATGGTATGCATCCTATTTTTTTTATCAAGACACTGAAATTTTATCGCAGAATTCTGGTGCATTGTTGGTGACAATAGTCTTAGGTAAACAGTTTCTTGCAAATATTGTTCTCGGTATTTGTTTCACGGTAGCAGCTTTCTATTTCTAACCTTTATTACTTCTGACCAGCTCGAGAATGAATCTAAGTTTAAAAATAAACCAATATCTCTAATGTAGGCATGGTGGTCTATGTGGGCTCTTGTCCACTACTATACCTCTTTAGGTTATGTGTGTAATTTGGTTTATTCAAATGTTTTAATTTCCGTACATTTTGAGCATCTTATGTGTTCTTCAATATCTTTAAAATATCCTGGTCATCAAGCTTGCAGTCTCAACTTTCTTTGCGTCGCTGTGACGCCGAAATGTGTATTGTCGTACAGACTTTCATTTCCTTCTCTAAAATTTGGGGAGACACTATTGCGTCTGCATTACATGTAACGCCTTTCTCGATCTTTAACTTATTTCCTAAAAAGGTCTTTCCGCTATAATGCATTTATTTCACACATTCTTTGCTATGCGTTATCAGGTCTTGTTAGGTTTCTATTCTGACCGTTTTGCGGGATAATACCTCTGTTTTCACCCATTGTATAACTCATCTGAATTTTTACTTTCCTCTCTATTTTGATTCTGAAATCTTTTTCTTGATAATGTATCCACATGAGAAATGGTGCTTCCTATAACATGCATAATGTTAAAATCAAACGCAATGCTTTCAATGTCCCATTTTAAAATACTTGATGTCGTTACTCTTGCTAACACCTTTCGCGGATTAAATAAGAATTCCAAGGGCTTGTGATCTGGTTTTAACAGGAACTTTTTACCCAACAAGAAATTTTGGGCTCCTTCCATACTCTGGTCAATGCTTTCTTTTATATATTGTAATAATTAGATTCTTCCGACGACGATTTCTTGGAAATATACATGATTGGTTGACCTTCTTGAGGTACAATAGCCGCTATGGCATGTTCACTTGTATTAGTCGTCGCTAAAGTAACTTCTTTTCTCGGGTCGAAGATTTTTACTGGCTTACTTGTCAAAAAATTTTTTAATGCTTCAAAAGCATTACTTTGCTTTTGCATTCATGTGTATCCTACCTTTTTTTACGCATTTTCGCAAATGGTTTTATGAGTTCTGCTGTAGAAATTAATTAATCATAGGAAAGACTTCAATTCTTTCTTGTTTGTGGGCTTCGCTACTTTTGCAATTTTGTTTGTTACCCTATCATCTGGAGATATTCCTTCTGTAGATATTTGACATCCTAGACAGAATATTTTTTCACCGTCTTGCTTACGTTTGTCTCAGTTTATCGTCATATCTGCCTGATTTAATCTCCGTAGGATTGTTCTGTTTTACTCTTTTATTCGTACTTGGTGTGAGCTCCCACGCATATATCATCTTGTTATATCATCAAAATTCGCTACTTTTCCTAATATGATCTTCTCGATAGCTTTCTGAAAAGATGACTTGCCGTTTTAATTTCTAACGGCAGGCGAGTCTATCTTAATTTCAACGGTGTATTTATTGTAGTAACCTCCTTAAGTTTGTCATCTATTTCAATTTGGTTATATGCTGATTTTAAGTCAATCTTTCCAAAATGCTTTATGTCTGATAATTCATGACTCACAGTTTTGATACTTGGTAGAGGAAATGAATTCGAACATGTTTGATGGTTAACTCTAATTTTGTCATCGCCGCGTATTCTGTTATCTTCGTCGGCCTTTTTACTGGCAACTGTTGGTGAAGCCAAATTGCTGCCCCTCATGAGTGACATTTTTCAAAATGCTCTGCTGAATCATTCTTTTAAAATTTACCACCACTACAGGTAAAATATGTATCAGCAGTTTTATTGCTTTGATATATCTTTGATGATGATGATTCCCCTTCAAGTGAATTCTTGCTTTATAATCCTTTACTAGTCCTATTTTTGCTTTTCAGATTTCATCGGATTAATCAATTTCGATGTATCAACACTTAACACGTCTATTCCTAACAATCCATGGTCTTTCGTACAAGCTACTACTGAGCAATGATTTCGAAACGATTGTTTCGAATGTTCCTTTGAACATGTCTAATGCTTTAATTGTGGTTCCATCGACTTGTCTTAATTGTAAGGTAGACATTTTTAGCCTAGGTTTCCCATATCCTGCCAAAAGTTCATTAGAATTAGCGTAACATCTCTGACAGTATCTACTTGCATCTGAAAATGTTTCCATTTTTAATCTGTTCCTGGTTTTTATCGGTGTATTTACTGTGAATAGTTCCGCCTTTTCTGTAGCAATTCGAGCGTTCTTAATTTCTTCCAATTTCTTTTTGTATTTTGTTTGCATATTAGGCTTGTTTTACCGAAGGCTGGGCATTTATGCCACTAATCATTAAGTAGATGACAAGACCAGAACGCCTTGCAGTCAGTCAGGAACCTTTTCATAAAGCGCTCTTGATGCAATCATTTACCTACCGACTCTGAATCAAACACCATCGAGTAACGATTACAGATGTAGATGTTTATTCTTGTATAAATAAAGAGAGGATTATTGTGTCTCATATGGTTAAGCTGTTGTACCTGAATGTAACAACACACACACACATATATATATAATGGGTTCTCCCGTCGATTTTGACGTATAAGGTTTCAATTCGTTTGGTACATACATCAATTTTTATGTTTGTATCTTACGTTTACCATCAAGCCTGCCTTGGATTTGCCTAACAGGCTGCAGAGAGAGCATTTGAAACCGTCCGTGTGGGAATCAGAAGCTTTCGATGTAGACCCGGATTCTAGGTGTCTATAACGAGTGTGAGCCTTCAAACAAGGCGTGGATTTGCAAAACAAATGACAAATTTGGCACTTGAACGTCGCCACAAATGAAGGAATTGGAATGAAAGATCGGGTTTTATTTCCCAAACGGAGTGCATCAAGATGTTGAAATCGATTCTTTTAAATCTTGCAATGCCACAATGATAACTTGACCTCCGATCTAAAAAAGACAATTCGAAGGAGTCAAATGTTATAGATCCAGAATTTATTTCAGCAATTTTTACAATTGACTCGTTCAAACCGTTGATGAATAGTTCCATAATCAAATACAAAAATCTCAGAATGAACTTATTTTCAAATGCAGACTGAAAATAGATATAAGATTCCATAACAAAATGGAAGTTAAACTTAAAAGTTTGATTCGGAAAAATCCCCCAGAATTTCCGTTAAAGACTTTATATCCTTTAATTTATTTGTTTTTTTATGAGTTAACTATCTTTATTATTCTAATTTTTATCTATTATTGTTATCATAATAATTATTATTATTAATAATAAGTTTTTTAGTATCGTTCAGAATATTAATTAGCACTTATCCCAGTTTTTTGTAACATTCTTATTTACACGATAAAAATATTATTTTCATAAACAAAACAATAGAAAATTAGTACATACAAATTGAAGATATTATTATCACCGTTAGAATTAATAGAAAATCTGACAATTCAATTCTTCTAATGAAAATAAGACCCCTAAATTTACTGTCATGTATTTGAGAATGGCCAACTAAAAGTTCAAGTCAAGGTAACCTTATTGCTTGAGATAAAAATACAGACACAAATAGTAACTAACATTGTAAATCTAACCTCCTCACCCTGATTTTTTTATTCCCTTCCATGATTCTTTTTGTCTGGATAAATGTAATCCATTCATTGTTGTAGGAATTTTGGTCTGATGAGCTGTCTGTAAGAGCTCCGCGAAATAAGCTATTACCAATGGATTTATAAAAATATCCAACACATTTTCCTTATAATACTCTGTTAAATTCTAACATTGAGTTCTCATCGTGTTTAATTCCCTGTGGAATAAACCTTACCGAGGATAGTACTTTACTATATAAGATGAGGAATCTACTGTACCAGTCTGTAACAACTGCCAGCAAGATTTTCTTTAGTGAGCAGAAAAAGTAAATAACCCTAAAGAATGAACACATTACTATAATGCCTTCACGAAGCTTCGAAGTCGGTATGACAGAAATAACACTGCTTAGCTAAATGACAAATTCTTCCACATTTATTTTATTAACTCTATCCTTATTTTGATATTGAGCACTTTATGACAAAAAGAAAAAAAAAAGAACTGTTTGTCTAAAATATCTTTCTACCATAAAAACTACTGAACCCCCCCCCCCCCCAGCATTTTTACCATGAAACATCATTACAATACATATATATATATATATATATATATATGTGTGTGTGTGTGTGGGGGGGGGGGTGCCATGTGTATACACCGTTTATATATATTATGCTAAAATTTCCCCTCTCTCATTCTATGCGCCTATGGCTTAGTGAGTAGAGACTCCTAGTGACACCAAATCAGTTGCGTTTCTATCCTGGTCAGAAGCAAATAGATGTCTAGTGGCGCTGACGAGCTGTGATACAGGTTTGTATGTGGATTATATATATATATATATATATATATATATATGATTAATGTTGAGAAGTTTTGTTATGCCAACTTTAAAGCTATGTTAGAGTACAATTATGATGTCTTCACTTGTCAGGGCTTGTTTTCCATTTGGTGTTGTGTCCCGGTTTTATTTATATGAAGCTTAAGGTAAGATTTAAAACTATATATATATAGGCTTAAATTGTAATGATGTTTAATGATAAAAGTGATATTTTTTTTCAGTAATTTACTGGTAAAAAGGCATTTTAGGCAAGCAGTTTTTTTTTTGTTGTCACAAAGTGCGCGATATAAAGATAAGGATGGTGCATTATTTGGTATATAAGTGGTTCTACTTTAATTGCTTTTGATTGCTCTTGTTGTGTTGACTTCTTTTTAATATATTATTTTATTGCTTTTTATTGTGCAGGTGGTTGATTTATTTTCATTGCTTTAGATTGTGTTAATTCCTGTTTAGCGCACGTGAATTGGTGTTCACTTAATTTCTTTATAATGAGCTCGTTTCTTCTTGTTATTTGGATTGATCACTATTTATTGTGTTAGATTGACTTTTTTCTTACCGTATTAGTATATGTGACCTCTTAAGATTTTTAGTCTATAGTTAAGTGTTTGTGTTTTTGTGTGCATTTATGTTTGTGGGCTTTATCTATATTTTCACGCTAGCAGGATGTAGCACAATGTAGGCTTAATGTGGGAGGACCGAACGCATGCCCTCGGCCAGGTCCAAAAATAACTAAGTCCCCGCAACCGTTAGTTGCGCTGGCATCAGCATTACTACCGATTTCTTCCTTTAGTGCAATGTTAGACGTACGGCTCCCGGCAGCTGTTTTCTATAACCTGGCACCTTTCAATAAAGTTTTCAGTTGCATACTGTCTGCAGACAGAGACACACCTGAGAGATCCGTCATAAAATGACAATTTTTCAGACGCACAGTATCGAACGACGAAAAGCAACTAAGGCATCCACCCGTGCATTGAATACTGCTGTCGCATCTGGTTAGGTGCCTCTGCTATTCATCTCGGGATTCTTGACAAAATCCAACGAAGAATTTGCAATATAATGGTGATTCAACTACAATTACTTTCTCACCGACGTAATGTTGATTCCCTCCATCTTTTCTACAAATACTTTCACAGCTTCTGCTCTCATGAGCTTAGCTCCCTGGTGCCCTCTCTGCATGAATTTACTCGAGCTAATAGACTAGCGACTGGGTCCAACTTTTTTTTTTTTTTTTACCGTGAAACCAATGAAATGTAACCACGACTTCAATTCCCTCAGCTTCTTTGCTCGCACTTCCCGTCTATGGAATTCTGTTTTGTATACTTGCTTCCCTGACAGCTACAATCTCCAAGAATTTAAATGCAAAGTCAATTGCTATCTCTTATCTCCTTGATTCACCCTTGTATCATGTTCTTCTTCCTTTTCCCTCCGTTCTCATACAGCCTTCTTCACACCTGTATTCTCATCCTTCTCTTACTCATTCTCTGATACCCTCGTAACTTGTTCCTTTTCTAATCACTCACCTCTTATGTATCCCCTGCGCCAATGGCAGTTCTGCCTTGCTTGGGGTTAAATGATTAAAAAAATTGCATTTTTCATGAGGAAATTTTGCAAGGTATTCGTTGTTAGTTTCGTTTATTTACGCTCTCGCACACCGATTGAGCATTATGGAGAAATGGTAGACTTTAAAAGAGTAGCCACTCATGCATTCACGCATCGTTCATTCAATAATAAATTTGAACACTCTCAGCTACTGGTGTGTGTTTACCTTGTGTATATAACACGCTAAAATCAGCTTTCTCTACTGAGCGACCATAGCTTAGAGGTAGAATCGCCAATTCAATCGGGTTTCTAATCCTGGCTAGAAGCAATCGAATGTCTAACCGTACTGATGAGCTGCAATACAGCGAAATAGGACTGTCTGTGAATGACTACACACATATATATATATATATATATATATATATTGTTCATTACTGTTCGATACAACTTAGTTACGTCAAATTTTAAGGATCAAACATATATATCCGAGTAAATAAGGAACAAAAAAAAGCAACATTTTTACAACGTCCAAAACATTAATTTAAAACAGCGCTCGATATATAATCCAAAATTAACGTTTAATACACAAAATTAGATTAATTATAAAACTGTGCTTAAATACAAAAATATTCTATAGTTGTACAAATAAGCAGTAAGTCCAATCAAACGGACAATTCACAAAACTTATTTCCTTATCACTAACCCCTACCAACATCCCACACACAACTCACCAAATATAAGAAAGAGGCTTTCCATTCCTGTCCACACTACCTGATGAGACATTGTAGTTTCAATGTCGAAACAAATGTACGATTTGTAGTGGATATATAAAAGATTTGCACATGTTCTGAAATATATATATATATATATATATATATATGTGTGTGTGTGTGTGATGTATTTATCCAGCAAGAATTTTCTCAGACTTGTTTTGTTAAATAATATGGACAAATTCTGTCAAACAATATTTTTTATTCAATCTTTTAAATTCACGAATCATTTGTTTTGTGTCATCGGAAAATTTGCAAAAAAAAATTCACTTTTATGTTATATTATTTTTGCCGACTACTTTCGAATTGTTGCTACATTAATTTTTAAAGATTGTTCTGTGACTTAATTTAAGAATTCTCACGTTTGTTGGTATCAATTTCAAGTCACTCAAGGTGACGTCATATAAACGGTCAAACAGATTTCTATGTGCATATGTGTGTAAACGAGAGAGAACTTTATATAAAACACATTCAAAGAGATTTCAATATGTCTTCCACTATCGAGAAAGACACATTGTTTAAATGCTGGATGCTTCTATTTTATTACACCAGGCTTCAGAATTTGGGGTCGTTCTTTGCACTGTGTTCTATATTTGCAATGTCTTTCTGTCTGACTAACTTTCTCTCTCTCTCTCAGTATATATATATATATATATATATATATATATATATATTGACTAGTGACCGATACTTTGTGCTTCTTCCTGACTATTTGCAATCATTTATGGAATTGATGAACTCCAATAAAAATTAGTTATTTCAGTAGGATAATGTACCATATAATCGAACTCACGTTATTTTTGTCAGACATGATCCCAATCGAGCATTTATGGAACTTGGTATAGAGACATATCCGCACACAAGATCCTACACTTACAAATATCAGGCTGTTATGGAAAAATATCGAGGCGACATGACTAAGCATCTCTTCAGAGGTCCTCTGACCCCTTTTTGAATCGAAGACACATCAAGTCGTTTCAATTGATCGTGTTAGACTGCATACTACGCGATAACAAGCACATGTACCACAAAATTTTGCAAATCACAATACAATTTCAGATTGAATAAAATAGCTACGCGTCATGTTTTGTCCTACTGGTGTCCCTTGCTAATATATATATATATATATATATATATATATATATAAACAATAATAGATATATATGGTTATAGATTTGTTTTTAGGAAAATCTGTATCACAGCTTATCAGTACGGTTAGACTCCGATCGCTTCCTAACCTAGGATTGAAACTCGACCAAATCGGCGTCAGTCGGCGATTCTACCCGTAGGCCACGAGCGTCCCGTAGAAGAAGGCAGACTTTTTAGCGCGTAGAAACACACTCAATAGCTAGGGTGCTCAAATTCATTATTGAATGAGCGATGCGTATATGCCGGAGTAGCTACTGTTTACAAAGTCTCCCACTCTTCCAGAGTGCTCAATCAGGTTGTGAGAGCATATATATATATATTCATGCATACACTATGCAGATATATGCCTTTTTAGTTATTTGAGAAGGTCGAAAAATTCAAAGAAATTTCAATCTTCTGTTTACGGGTAATGTAATCTATAGCTTTGGAACCACTTGTATCCCTGTTAGATTAATTTTGAAATAAGAAGGGGAAAAATTATCTGTTTCTTTGCCATATTCTTGACTTTGTTTTAATATTTTCCTTTCAGATTTAGTGAGCTGCTGTTGTTATTATTATTAGTATTATTTGTCACAGTTTATAATATGTGTAATTTAAAATTTGAGATTTAAAATATAATATCTCAGTTATAATTCTAACACTTCCCCTCCCCACTTCCTGCTAATCCACGTGTTGGCCTTTATTCTCTGACCGGTGTCTTTCTAAAGCACAGACGAATCAGGAATTATCCAAATGAAAACAGAAGTCCAGTCTTTGAGAAGGTCGAAAAATTCAAAGAAATTTCCATCTTCTGTTTACGGGTAATGTAATCTATAGCTTAGCAACCACTAGATTTTCAGAATAATTTAAATTTTTTTAATATTAAGTTTATAAATATATTAACGTTTAATTTAAAAATGATTTTCGTATTATAAAATATTAAATAGCATTATAATTCATCTCTGTGTTCCCCTCCTCTTCATAGACCACATGGTATTGCAAAAAGAAAATGCATTGCTGGAAATATCCCCCCCCCACAAAAAAAAACAAGTTTTCTTTGAAGAAGGAAGAAATTTCAAAGAAAATAGCTTCTTTTTACTGGATATGAAATACTTTGTCTTTAGCTAGTTACTCCTAACTAGGGGAATTGACTTCCTTTTATATATATATATATATATATATATATATATATATATATATATGGGATGTTAGCAACCCGGTAGGATAAAGAAAAAAAATGGCCGGAGGAACTCTTAATGAGTCAACGGCCAGCTAACTAGAGGTGGTGTCTCAATAAATCACCGTGGAGAAGGCAACAGGAGATCACGCCACTATCTCTATCCTGCATAAAATCATGGCTAGACAACGAATACATATTAAACCTAACGGCATGAAGGGGTTTGCTCCCAAAGGGAGCAATTCCTCGCCCGGTAAGGACCGACATGGGCAACAGGTGTCACCTGACCGTCATCCGGCTACTGTTAGCAACAACGGTGTAAAAGGGACAGATTTTTCCAAAATATGTTCCTCGCCCGGGAAGGAACGACATGAGCAACAGGTGTCTCTGGACCGTTACCTTGCGACTGTGCGCAACAAAGAACGGATTACCTTGGGGACATGGAACGTTAGGACGTTAAACAGCTGCGGACAATTAGAGAATGTCAAGTAAGAAATGAACAGACTAAAAATCAATATTCTGGGAATATGCGAAACTAAATGGCCAAATAATGGCGACTTCAACAGCAACAACCATAGGATAATATACGCCGGAGGCAAAAATAATGAAAAAGGAGTCGGCTTAATACTGGACAAAGAAATGAAGAAATGTGTTTTGGGACACTGCCAGTTCTTCAAAAGAGTTTTCCTAGTCAAACTGAAAGGGAGACCGTTCAACATAGCAATTGTAATCATATATGCACCAACAACACAGAGGAAGAAATAGAAACTTTTTACTCCACTCTATAGAAGTGTACAAGTGTCATGTAGATATACATAAATGTCATTTCCCGAAAGTGATACGGACAACATAGGAAATACGCACGATTTTTGCACATACAAATACCTCAGTCCAAGGCTAGCATATCAATAAATCATTTTTGCATCTGATAAAACTTATTTTTATTGTTGTTTCAAATTGTTTCTTGTCTAAATGATATGAACACGTAACTTGTGACCACAACGTCAAAACGCACAATATATAAATAGAGACAGAGAAATTTCCCGTCTAAAATTTGGTTACAATTAATACACTGATCTCAAAAGTTTCACAACACTTACTACATGGCTTTAATAGCTTTTTACATCAACCATTTTTTCTTAATTATTACCTGCTTGCTATCGAAATCTGCACTCTTTTTCTTCATTCACAATTTGTTACTAATTATTTCATACGAGCGCAATCAGAAGAAATATTCTTCCTATTCTTTTTGCCTCTAATTACAATCTTAATACATAATCCTCACGAGGAAGTTTTTGAAGTATTCATAAAACAACGTTATTCACAATTTAACTGCTCAAATAGTAAAAAATTGTTCACTCAATTACATTCTCTATTTTCCGATAGAAAAATAACATCACAGAGAATGAAGCTTTGCGAATGTGGTGGAAGTTTTGCCACCCGAAGTTATAGACGTATTTACTGACTTAGACGCAAGTATACGACACCCTCAATGTAAAAGCCAAGAAATCAGGATCATCATGGGAGATTTGAATGCCAAAGAAGGCAAGGAGAGGGAAGGTATGATAACTGGAAACTTTGGTTTAGGAATCCGCAACGAACGAAGAGAAAAATGGGTGCAATGGTGCATGGCAAATGACCAGGTAATAACTAACACCTGGTTTCAAGAACACCCACGACGTCTATGGACATGGTGAAGCCCAAGAGGTGACACAAAAAACCAGATAGACTACATAACCATTAACAGCAGATTCAGAAATGCAGTGGTTCAAAGCAAAGCCTATCCAGGTGCTGACTGTGGAAGCGACTATGTCTCAATCATCTGCAAATTAAAAGTAAAAATCCGGAGATTGAAGAAGCCTAATGCAACACCAAAACTGATATACAACGCACTCGTGAATGACCTCAAACTACAGAAAGAATACACTAGCAGCGTGAAAACAAAATACGAAGAACAAACTAGGAAAGGACACTAAAATGGGACTCTCTAAAGGAAACAATACTGACATCAGCAAACAACATTGCCCCAAAGGAAAATAGGCGCAGAAAGAAAACAAGTGGATGACGGAAGAGATTCTGGGCATGATGCAAAGGAGGCAGAAAATGATATCAAGACATGGAATGGAATACAGGGAACTACGCAAGGAAATAAGAAGAAAATGCAGACAGGCTAAAGAGGAATGGCTCAATGACAAATGTGCAGAAGTAGAGTGATTGAGCAGGACTAATAAGGTAGACATGCATAAAAAATAAAAGAACTGACAGGACAAAAAACCTGCTCTTCAACATGATGTATAAAATCTAAGTATGGAACAATCATTTTGGAGAAAGAGGAAATGCTCCAACGATGGGAAGAATATTTAAAAGATCTTTTCCACGACAAGAGAGAGCAACCAATAATATGCAAAGATGACGACGGTCCGGAAATATTAAAGTCTGAAGTGGAATAGTAGCCAAACTGAATAGAAACAAAGCAGCGGGACCAGACGGCATAGTCATAGAGGTGCTGATAGCCCTGGAAGAATTTGGTATAGAAAAAATTACTGAAATAATAAATGAAATATATAATAGTGGGGTTATACCAGATGACCTCAGCAAGTCTATCTTCATAGCACTACCTAAGAAGCCAGGAGCAAACGAGTGCGAACTCCACAGATCCATCAGTTTAATGAGACATATAACAAAACTGATCGTCCGAATCCTGATGAATAGAGCAAGAAGCAGTATCAGGCCAGAGATAGGACAAGAACAGTGTGGTTTCGTTAAAGACACGGAAACAAGGAATGCCAGATTTATGATTAGGATGCTCTCCAAAAGGGCAATACAAATGAAGAAAGACTTATATCTGTGTTTTATTGATTATACGAAGACGGGAGACGTGGAAGGCCATAATCGCCTACGCCCTGAAAAGACTAGATACTTAGAAGAAGTCTATTCAGTTTCTCGTGTCTCCTTCAAGTCTATAATCATCTTAGATGTTTTTGAAACCAGACGTTCACTATTATACCCATTTTTCTCCACGGTAATTAAACTTTCTGAGTCCGAAGTTGCCAACTGTTACACATTCCCTCTCCTTGCCTAATTTGTCATTCAGGTCTCCAGTGATAATTCTAATTTCTTGTGTTTTGCACCGAGTCTTAGCGTTGCCCAGTATGGAATAGAAATATTCTATTACCTCCTCAGTGCTTTGCGTTGTCAGTGCATACACTACTGTAAGAATTATATTGAAGGGCTTTCCTTTCAGTTTGACGGCAAAAACTCTTTTGGATAACTGGTAGTACTCCAGAACACATTGCTTTATGTCTTGGCCCAGTATTAAGCCGACTTTTTAAAAAATTACTTTTACCGCCCCAGTGAGTACTAAAGTCTCAAAGCTCCCAACTTCATTAAGCGTTCCGGAAACCTCAGCTGTCTCTTCCTGGTGTTAAGTATGAGTTTTCTACTTATTTTTTAAAGCCACCGCTGGTCGGACTAAAAGCAGAAGCGCATTTATACCTTTCCCAAGTAAATTCGTGCATTTTTACATGCATCAGATTAGCACGAAATTTTAAATGGTAACGTTATTTCCACTTTTCGCGCTGATAAACAAATACGCAACTTGCACCCCTTTGAAAAGCTTCAAATTTATTACAAGAAATTATTTTTCCTTAACTTACTTTAATGTGAAAACACTGTTTCATTTGTTGTTACCCCAGTTGGTAGTATCTTTATTTTTTTTAGTATATAGCTTCCCATAATACAGTTTGTTTTTTCTTAACATTTTGTACTTATATGTAATTTACTTGAATCTAACACCCAGTGAAAACAATTGTTTATTTATGTCGCTTACGGAAATTTTTTAAAAGTATTCTTATCTTTCCAAGCAGTAGATAGGTTGGCCTATCGTGAGATCCACACTCCTTTCCGTTTTTCTTTTGACAGAAGTATAGGTTTATTAGTTGTTTCTTGTTTAGGATTAGGTTCCGGCTCTTTCTGAATGTTTCATAGTTTTATTCACCCACCACCTCAGTACAGTCCGTTTCTTCTTAGTGAAATTATAGCCTTGCTTGGGGTAAAATGATTTAATAATGTCCATTTCGTATTTTTGTTTTTCATTAGTTAGGTTCTTTAAGTCTGAATTTTCAATTTTATCTCTCTTAGTATTTGTGACCATATTAATTCCTTTTTTTACCAGTTCTAGTGTGGACTGACCATTTGTCATATATCGTAAATATTGTATGTCGTGAAATGTAGCAATGTATTTCGACACTTTCATATGATATCAAAATTATTTATTAGACTACAAAATTTTCTAAGTTAGTATCAATCTTTGACTATAGAAGATATTCATATGGCAAAAAAAAAAAACGACGTCAAACATTTAATATTTTATATATGCATATATCAGTATTTTTGGAATGTTTTTGTGAGTGAGTGTGTGTGTGTGAGAGAGAGAGAGATAGAGAGAGAATGATAGTGAGAGTGTGTGTTTGTGCATACGTGTCAAATATTTTCTTCATATGTTTATTTTGTTGCCTACAATACTTTTGTACCTGCTTTTGACATTTATGTCTTGTGTTCATGTCTTTGCCTGTCTATGTAAATATTTGAATTTTTAACGCTAGAATCATATTGTTGCCATAATTTACATTGTAAAGTCAATAATACTTAAAGGATCTATCTATCTATAATATAGATATATATAAATCCAATGAGTGTAAATGTTATAATTATTTTTTTGTTTATACAATGGGATAAGCTCAGTCAGGACATATTCCTAGTTGGTCAGTACAATTCGGTTTTGTTTTCAAAATTTACTTTTCATTGAATCCAAACACAAGAAACTTACTCACTAATTAATGCAATCATCTTTTATGTGCCATCATCATTAATGAGGTGGGTGACTGTGGCTCTCTACAACGTCCTTTTGTTGCCCAAAGTAACATCTGAAGATTTACCAGCTACCCGCCGTCCGTTCTCACAAACTGGTTAAAAATATTACTATAATGTTTTAATCCTCTCTCTCATGTATTCAGTATGTGCTGTAAGTTTTAAAATGTCCAACTCTTCTTTCCTCATAATTTCCTCCAGGAATCTCTCTCTTTCTCATTGTAATTACTAGCATCATAACCCGGCGTTGCCCGTGCAACTCAGAACATTTTATTAGTAGGAGAAGATGCCACTTTTTATTTTACATATTTTGTTTGAAAAAACACTTTAAAAAAAAATATTTCTTTTGTGTCAAAATTACGGAGAAAAATATTCACATTTTTTGTTGACCAAATGAATTTTTAAAACGTCGGAATAAAAATTAAATATAAAGGCTTTTTTTTTAAAATAAAAAACATTTTAGTCACGTTTGACAGGTGTGATTTGATTTTTGTGACGTCATCTAGCAACAATCTTAGATCTTAATGCAAGCAAATACAAACAATCGTGTCCATTGGCCAAAAAGTGCAAAAGGGAAAATTGCTGAAAAGTATCGATCTGACTTCCCTATAGATATGTGTCCCTAGAAAGTTTGAATGGCGTAGCTTAAAAAACGTAGGCGTGCATAGGGATCAGTCACACACAGACTCACAGATTGCCTTTTACATATATAGATTAGTTTCCTTGTAGCTGTACTATTCTCTTAAAAACTTCTTCGTAACTGATACGCTCTATCAAGGTCATTGTCAGCATTCATCGGTAAAACCATATCTGTCACTTCAAGTTTAACCTTCCTCTGTGAGTCGATTGTTCAGCATTTACCGCCACAGACGAGGTTAGACATTACTCAACATTTCAGCACTATTTTCTTTGCATACAACAACATTTTCCTATCTCTTACTACTTTACATAGTTTCTGGAATCACAAACGTACTTATCTATCTATCTGC
Source organism: Ascarosepion bandense (assembly GCA_037127315.1). Classification (NCBI taxonomy): domain Eukaryota; kingdom Metazoa; phylum Mollusca; class Cephalopoda; order Sepiida; family Sepiidae; genus Ascarosepion; species Ascarosepion bandense. Next base: position 82,169 of record JBBBDQ010001210.1, read on the forward strand.
ATGCATAAGAGGAATTTAAATTGTTTGAAATCTATATCAACAGGAATCATTTTGTGTCAGTAACAGAAAATATCAATGAAAGCGAGAAAAGAATAAACCTAAATTGTAATAAGATAGAATGTGTAGTTGCCATCAAACTGAAACAGTTCAGTATGCGACCTTCGAATTGGGAACATTAGAATCAAGAATTTAAATATCTTGGAAGTTATAATTCAGAGGAGGAAGAATTCAACACCAAAAGCGCATTGAAATAGCCAAATATGTCTCCCAAAGATGAGAAAAGGGTTTAGAAAGATGACAGAGAGTACTGAACTGTTATAATATTTCACTCCTCCTGTATGGTAGGGAATGATGGACAATCTCACAGGCGAAGAAGATACTTGAAGCAACAGAAGTATGATTTTACATAAAGTTGCAATTCACAAGAAACGTGAGTAACGAGGTAGTTTTAGGGAAAATAGAAGGAAAAAGGACACTTCTAATTAGAATCAGAAAGAGGTAGTTCAAAATTTTAAGGACAAATAATGAGGAAAGAAGGCTTTCAGAATTTTACACATACAGGACATATTGAAAGCAAGAGACTTGAGAAAGCAGCGAATTACCTACTTAACGGGATAATAAAAATGGTTAGCAAAACAGGGTGTAAAAGACATAGCAAAAAGACAAATTTTACTATGAGCTACAAAGGATAGTGAATTGTATAGAGCAATGTTTGCCTACGTCCTGAAGAAACACGAAAAAAGAAGAGAAAAGAATGTACGTGCATAAATCTGATTCTCAAACTAATTGTATTTCTGAGGCGCTTACAGATCATCTTAGAAATACAACAGAGCGATTTACCCATTTCAGTCATGAGATCTCCGCTGATAATGATATTATTTCGGCATCTCGATTATTTGCTGCAACAAGCGTTGAACAACAGTGTCTAATGCATGAAATCTGTAGTAAGACCAAACTTCTTTTCTTAATCAATTCACCACAAGCATGCAAGAGGGATAGTCAAAAATATCTATTCCTATTGAAGGAAAAATAGTAAAAAAGAAACATTTCAGAGTTTAGGTGGAGACGTTAGAAGTATACAGTTGAATTTGACTTTAGAAGAAACTAGAAACCTAATTCTAAACCAGAAACAAAGAATAAACCTCTGCTTCTGTTCAAAAGAAGAAGAGTTTGAATCGGGCGATAGGCAAATTTATCTACTCTTATTTACATGTTTGTTGTTGCATGTAATAATCTTACCTAGTGTTTTCTGTTGTGACATAGCCACAACACTTTCCTATTTTTCAACAAATGCACATAAGCAATCAGACAATTTTAAGTTACTTTAAAGATAAATAATAGCTGCGTAAACACTACAAACGACTGAACCTTGACGAATAAAGTGATCGCCGTTGTTGAACGATGATTAAGACTATCAAAACAATATTTAATTCTCCCAGTGATCTATTTTGACGTATATATTTACAAGTGTTTCCTGTTGTGTGGTTATCATGGTCACCAGACCTCACATCCTTGAATTTTTTTCTGTGGAACTACCTGATGATAGTGTTTTAACACCAAAATTCTTTAGCTATTGAGTTGCAGTATGCAATAATAATAATAAAAATTACTATATATTTATGTTTTACTTTTGTATTGAGCACTTTTTAAAGTAAATATGTAACTATGGATTATAATTTTATCAGTAACCATTACTTTATATTTAAGCGAGCGTGTGTATGATGAGACGCAGCTTCAAAATTTGGGGTGCGTTGAACAAGAAAAGTGACAGTCGTGTCAAGATATCATGGAAATCAAAACGACTCCCTGATGTTATCTTAAAGGAAACGACATTCACTTTATTTTATTCATGCCAAGAAGTTGTTGGCTCTCCAATACGAAATTGAAAAGCGACTTCCTCGATCAACTTTGCTTATTTATGCAAGCCATCATTCTATCTCCGTTGTTCGTTGTCTACCCTCTTCATCTTTCTTACTTTGCCGTCATGTAGTTAATGTATACGCCAGGGATAAGTCTTTCCAGATCCCATATCAGCCGCAGGATGTAGAAATGACAAAACATATGCCAGCGGAAATTCAAAAACGTATGCAAACGTACGTATTCATGTACATTTATTCAGTCACGCACAGAAAACCCCAATTGTAAAAACACGATGTGTAGAGCTATCTATCTTAGGGCGCCAAAAGTTAATATTTGGTTTAATAATTGTGGTTCACCCATTTTGGTTCAAAAGTGCTTTATTCAAATGAACCCGTTTACTTCTCTAAATGGTTTCACACCTAAATATAGTGTTTAATCGTTAAAAATTGTCAATATTTTTAGTAATTAATTACATGAAAATTATTATATTTAGGAAGGTTGGCTTAAACTTTTTACATTATTAAATTTAAATTAAAAAATCAATTTAATATAAAAAAACCTTGAATAATTTAAATTAATATATGTTTATATATAAATGATGTTTAATTGTGATCGTATTTTGCTATTTTTAAGTGGTTATTATATGAGATATTTTGGTAAGCAGGTTCATTATCGTAAAGAGCTCGACATTGGGGTGTAGACAGTGCATTCAGAGGTTGAAAGACTATATCTTTAATAGAGTAAGTATATGCTGATTTCGAAGTTTTGTGAGGACATCGTTATAATGTTCTCACTCGTCAGGGCTGTTTTATTGTTAAGCTACGGTTTGTTCTTGTTCAAGTGTAATGAGATATTGTGGGAGCAGTCTTGTTTTATTTTTTAATCATTTCACCCCAAGCAAGGCATTCCATTACTACTATTGCGCATGGGGCTACATAGGGGATGGTAAAAAGGAGGAGTGGTTAGGTGTAGGAAATATCAGAAGGAAGGTGATAGATGGGTAAGGATACGGAGGATGAGGGATGGGCAGATGGGAAGAGTGTTTGAAAGAATGGGAGCGAGTTAGTGTGTTAGGAGGTGTCTATTGACCTTACATTTAAACTCCTGGAGATTGTAGCCGTCGGGGAAGCAATCATGTGGAAGGGAATTCCACAGTCGGGAAGTGCGAGAAAAGACACTATTGGAGTAGAATTTTTTCGGTTTCACTGTAAAAGGGTGGGATCTAGTTGCTAATCTAGTTTCTCGTGCAAATTCGTATCTAGGGGGCAGCAGTGATCCAAGTTCATTGGAGCAGAAGCCGTGAAAGTATTTATAGAAGAGACACAGGGAAGCCACGTCGCGCCGGTGAGAGCGAGCCTGCAGGCGGTCTGCCAAGTTGGTATCGATCACATTACAGACCCTCCGCTGTACCTTGTCGAGAAGCCTGAGGAGAATAGCAGGAGCACCCGACCAGATATGGCAGCAGTATTCAATGCACGGGCGGATGGTAGATTTATAAATGTGCAAGATAGATTCAGACGGAAAAAACTTCCGGGCCCTGCACAGAGAACCGACTTTCATAGAGGCGGATTTAGCAATGGATTTGATATAGTCATTCCATTTGAGGTCCGCTGTAAGTGTGAGACCAAGGAGGCGTAGTGTTTTACTCTCTGGGAGACAAGCCTGGTCCATGCTAATGGGAGGTAGGTGCGATTGTCTATGATGGTTAATTGATAGTAGCTTTGTTTTAGAAGCATTAAAGCTTACGAGCCATTTCTTACCCCAGTCCACTACGGATTGGAGGTCCTTTTCAAGTTCAGCTGCAAGGTTAGCTTTGTCGCCCACACCAGATTTTTAATCGAGGCGAGAGTAAACTGGTGTCATCGGCGTACATACCTACTTGGGATATTATGGAATCAGGGAGATCATTAATGTATATCAGAAAGAGAGTAGGACCTAGGATAGAGCCTTGAGGGACACCTGCGTTCGTATGGTAGTTCTGGGAGGCATGTCCGTTTAATACCACCTTCATTGTGCGGTTAGAGAGGAATGACTGGATTAGTTCAAACAAATGTCCAGTTATACCATAGCTCCGCAGTTTGCATAGAAGGCCAGTATGCCAAACTCTGTCGAACGCTTTAGAGATATCCAAGGCAACGGTTAGGGCTTCACTATTCCTGTCGAGTGCCTGGTATATGTACTCGGTGATGGTCGTTAGCATATCAGCAGTAGACCTGGTGAAGCGGAAATCATACTGCTTGTCCGAGAGGAGCCTGTGTACTGTGAGATGCTGAACCACCTTGGCGTTGATAATGGCTTCGAACACTTTGCCAAAGATTGGAAGAAGGCTGATAGGTCGGTAATTTGCGGGGTCCGAGTGTTCTCCAGTGTTTTTAAATATAGGAACTACAAAGGAAGATTTCCAACAGGCAGGAAAGCAGGAAGCAGATAGGCAGAAGTTGTAGAGCTTAGAAAGTACGGAGGAATGTTCGGAGGCACATTTCTTTAAGACTATGATTGGGATTTTGTCCCCTCTGCTCGCTTTGTGAGGGTCAAGTTTTGAGATTATCTTAGAGACAAGCGAGGGTGTAATATGGACGTCATTCAGTTGAGCATCAGTTCTAGGTGGGAAGTCGGGTGTAGAAACTCCAAACGAGTCCAGTCTCAAATTGTTCGAGAATCTGCGGGCGAAGCATTCAGCCTTGTCCGCTGGGGAGGTGAGGACCTCAAATTTGTTTATTAGTGGGGGTATTGTGGACTTGCTCTTGTTGAGTATTCTTTTACAGAGTCGCGAGTAGTCTTTGGTGCCGAAATTAGACGATGCTATGCGTTGCTTCATTTTGGCAGCAAATCACATCTTAGCTTCGTTAAGTACCTTTTTACACTTATTACGAGCTGAAGCGAAAAGGCGTCCGTTTTGGTCCGACGTGTAGCTACGATAGAGTCGGAAGAAATGATTCCGGTGGGCAATGGCAGCCGAGCAAGCGGGCGAGAACCATGGAGACGAATGAGATTTAAGCTAAAATTTCCTGGCAGGGATGAAAGCATCGATGCCAGCCTTAACCCAGGAGGAGACCTCGGATGCACATTCTTCGATGGGAAGACTAAAAACGTTGTTCCATGGGACGTCACAGAGGAAGTCTCGTAACGAATCCCAGTCTGCTCTTTGGTAGCAGTAGGATATTCTACTTGTCTGGGTTTCTTGGGTTGGGTGGGAGTGGAATGAAATGTTGACGGAAACTACAGTGTGGGCAGAGTTGTCTGGTAGTGCAAGAGTCTGGGATGGAAGTGAAGCAGAGGTCTAGAAGTGAGTCCCTTCCGTTAGGGTTGTCGGAGAAACGCGTGGGAAGTTCACCACTTGCGTAAGGGATTGGGTGATTGAAAAATTCATGGTGTGGACACCAGCAGGGTCGGTGACAGAGTTGTCCAGCCACTTGGTGTGGTGGGCGTTAAAGTCACCAAACGCGAATATATGAGCAGAGGGATGGGAAGAAATGGCTTAGTCAATATTGTCAGAGATACTGTCAAGTAACGAACAGTCAGGGGAGGAAGGAGGGGCAGCAGAGAAAGAAGAGATAGTTAATAGAGCTAAGAAGTGAGAGGCGGAAGTACATGAAAGAATGATCCTGGGATTCAAGGGATGTCGCCCCAGCTAGGGGAAGGTGTTCGCTGACATACACACGAAGCCCATGCATATGAACATTGGAGTCCTTCCTGAAAAGGGGAAGGTAGCCAGGAACGACAAACTCAGAAGAGGGGATAGAAGGGTTAAGGTTAGTTTCACATAGGGCCAAGATATCAGATGAGTTAGTGTGAAGGAATGAATCAACGCTGAGGAAGTTAGTGCGGATACCACGTATGTTAGTGTAAGAAATGCAGACGGGTTTGGGCGTTTTCAGACAAGCTGGTTTAGCTTTGCTGTTATGTTTGCTTTTTTCCATAGTGATTCAGTTAAGGAGAGGTCGTAGAATAGAGTCAGTCGGTCACTTGTTTGCAGCATGTGAAGGATGGAGACTGGCGCAGCCTACAACATAATGTGGCCTCGGGGTTGCCCACCGGACGTTCATGCAGGGACGCCCGTCCATGCGCGATATGGCACTACAAGAACCCAGGTATTATTCAACTGTTAATCAGAGCAGCCTCTCAAGACGCTACGCAAGAGTTCGGGTTCCTAACTACCAGTCGGAAGCACAACAAGGAAACTGTCAATCCGGTACTCTCAGAATGTAAAGACGTTGCCACCATACTCCGTAACTGCAAAGAGCTTCCAGCTGAACTAACACTTAGACCGAAGAAGGGGGATGAACCGGAAACCCATTCCTGAACAAGAAATAAGGCGATCACCTCTACTCTTGATCAAAAGAAGTGGGTGGAGTGTGAGACCGAGCGATAGTAGGAACTATCTACTCCAATTAAAAAGAAAAAGAAAAGGGTAACTGAAATTTACTAAGTCGAAAATAACCTTCAATTGAAAAATAATTTACACGAACTACTTAGTGACAAAACAAATAAAATAAAAATTCAAAGAGGAACAAAAAACCAAAAATTTAAAAAATAAATAATTAAAAATTAAATTAAATTAAAAATTACAGAACTTACCACGAGGAGGTAACACAGAAAGTTGATTTAATTAAATTTCTGAAGTCAAAAATAAAATTTAAACATTTTTTTTCAGAATATAGGCGAGTTAACCAACACGTGTTTACTAGCTGCCCGGCGGGGAGTGAATAACTCAAAGAACAAATCTTTACTCATTTACAAGACAGAACTAATGGAATTAAGATTATACCACGGTTCATCCAAGTCGAAAATAACCTTCAAAGTTAGTTATTCGTTTCCTTCTTGTTTATGATTTGTTGATTTTCTTTATTTCCTTTTTTATTGTGTAAGTTGATTTACTTTTATTTTAGTGTATGCGTGAATGGGTGTTTGTTTAGTTGACCTAGGTTTGACCTTTTTCTTTGTGTAGTGGTATGTTTATGTTTCTTTGGTGATAATAGACGCGAATATTTTGCTCATGACACTAAGGACGTTGATTTTTGTCTTAAAAAATGTACACACTGTACAAATTCAATACCCACTCGAAATAGGCAGGTACATTAAGAGGCATAGTTTATGCAGATGTGTAGAAGATAACAGTTAACCCTAGATTTTAAAGGGTCACGATTATAGTGATCAAGAAAACATCCTCTTAGGATTCCGTTTCACAAAGCAGTGATTCGTGAGAAGAAGCTCTCGGGTGTAACGTACATATGACCAAAGAAACACGAAGGGAATGAGGGTGGTTTACTACGATGTGAATGTCATGGTCTTAGCCGTGAAAGTTAGGAAACGTGAAACCAAAGAGTATAGTTGCTCTGAATACTTTCCATGGAAATAGCGTTAGAACAGCTAGAGACTTGCAACGACTCGTCTGTGAAATAGAAGTTGTTAGGAGAAAAATAACTTATCACCAACAAGGACGCTTTTGGACTATCGAGAGTTGAAAGTGAAGACAGTTCATGTTCATATATGGCAGCGGCATCTCATTTTCGGCAATACTCTATTTCGTAGCGATCATTTTTACAGATTAGTGAAAGTTCTGGATTTAATTGGCGATCGTGAGCTTTCATTAGTTTAGATTTCAAAACATGGAATGTAACCAGCCGGTCCTTCCCCCTCCTCTATTTATACAGATAAACCAAAGGTACGATCAGCTGCCAAAGCGATATTGCGATGGAGATGACTGCTGATCATCATTCTTAGAAAATAGACCAAATTACCTGACAACCTTCATTAATGTAGGAATTACTTAGGACGATGATTATTACGGACAGTTTCTACATTTCTTTGTCATTAAAAAACAGTTGGATCATTATAAAAAGCCTAATAATAGAATATACATTTTCCTTGTCTGTTTGTTTTACGAATTTAAATAGTAAGAATGAAGATGCAATACTTGTAGAAACTTTTCTAAAGCCTTGAAATCAACTAAAATGTTTAAAAATTGAGAAAGAGAAACACGTACATCGAAACTGATTTTTAAACAAATTTATCGATTAATATAAAGTTCCATTGGATAGCCTTGATGGTTGGATAAGACGTTAATTGCTCCATAAAAATAGTCAACCAACGCAAGTATCTTTTAATGGCGATGAGGTAGAGAAATGGTTTAGCATTGTAGACAGTGACGTTGATTTTGGTCTCAAAATAAATACAAAGAACAAGTGAAAAATGTTTTTGGAGTGCTACATCTTTCAATGAAGAAATTTTAAGCTAAAGCGTATTGTGACCATTCTTTGGCATTCTGAAAAACAAGCTGTTCCCACCTTGGCAATAAGTTTCCAACGATGACAAATTAATGGAAAAGGCTTCGGGTTTCTTCAGATATTAATCCATTAGTGAACTTGTAGCTCATCATTGCAATGAGGCATGTTAAAATCAAAAAGAATATTCTAGCAAAGAAGATATCTAGGAAGCAATAAAATTTGCTGCAAATAATATTAAAGGCAGAAAAGTAGAAAAGATGACAAAATCAACTGAGAAAAGCTTAATGAAGCTTATGGAATATACATGAGTCTATTGTTCAGCTATATAGAATATTGTGTTAATGAAATTTATGTTTGAACTGCCTTTGGGGTTTATTTATAAATATAAATTTTTGTTACACTATAATTTTTAATACTAGTTACTCCCTCACCAAACAATATCTCAGTATTTTATTAAGTATAGATATTATGCACTAAAACATACACACTATATCACTTAAACAGATATAATTACTGTTGTGGGGTCGCGCCTTTTTTATGATAATAGACTCTTCTAGAGTATACATATATTCCTGCTATAATAAGATACCGACAGATACTGAACGATACCGAAGTTTCACAGAGAATACAGCATCAGTAGTTCATTGTAGCTCTGAGCTCCACTCAGCCAGAAGATTATTATACAGCACCCGTCAGTTTCCGACGTGGACATACTAAACATACTACGGCTTCACTTCAGATATATATATATATATATATATATATATACTTCGTACTAACTCGTATTACTGGATTACTAACCTGCGTTCAAGTTTGTATCCTTTACGTTGATATACTTATTTTTTTTATCTTCAATTCTGGTTGTTCATTTATTTTGTGCGGTTTTCCATTTCCAGAATCCACAACAATTACATTCTAAAAATTCTTATAACATCGGTTGCTTTAGAGCAATTGTCTTTTTGTGGACATGTTTAGAACGACTGCTTCTCCATTTCAGTTCGAAACTTACTACGGTCGATTAGTTCAAATGTGACTTTTTGAGGTTATCGGTTTGTAAAGGCAATCACAGCGTGTGATACCATACAATGGTGTCTTAAAAAACTTACCAAGGGTTGACTTTGTAGTGAAATTGGTAGCTGTCGGTAGTTGAACGAGCATGAAATCGCAAGTCATCGTGATCGAAGGTTTGAGCACACTGGCCTTGTTTAGATTGTTGTTCACGCCAGATAATGTGCTGTCTTCTAGAAACAAACTAAAAACTTTATTATGAAAATATGAATTTGCATAATATAATATAACTTATGGCACACACACCTGAGTACATATTTCTTATTCGGTTGAGTTAGCTCAGACTTTTATCAGTTCATCACGCCAACAATCACGGTTCTGCATCAAGGTAGAATGATCATTAAAGAGGCATTCTGTGTCATAACAAAGCTCGTTAATGTAGGTGATTGCTGGGCGACCAACTCGTATTTTTCCATCTATAGCGATCTAGAACAAAAGTAGATCACTTGCGAGGTTTTGTTTTGTTAGCGTCCTATAAACTGCATTCTGCGTTCGCATAAGTCTGTAGGAACATGAGGGATGGCTTCATAGAGCTGTGATTTAGTTGGAGTTTATCTCCAGCAAATGTAAAGTATCGCTCTCAACATCCGAGTGCAAATTTTATCAAAGCTTAGTCTGTAAGGTTTTAGTAAATGTCTAAAAGTCACCCCAAGACAACTACACCTCTGCTATCAGAAATAAGTTTAAAGGACTACAAGCAGATGCCGAGATGTAATTTTCTAATACGACCTACAATAATATTATCACTTCTCATGGAAAGGCTACAGCAAATGTCATACCTTTAAAAGCTTAACACCAGCAACACATTAATCGGGAATCAAATCACAAAGAGGTAATGTTAAAGAAACACCGCCAGAAATTCGAAACCATTCCGTAAATTTATCTAAGGCTTCAAAACTTAACTCTTATGAAGATCAACAAGCTGAATATAATCAGGAAAAATTTGACTCATCAACTCTGCTGCTATCAACAAACCATCTGCTCTTGCTTGGAAAACTGTCAACGAGATCAGCAGTTGAAAATCAACAAACAAATTCAAGTTATATTCTAATAATAAGGCTGTAATGCTGCAAGACTACTTTAAATATCTTCTTGGTAACGACCTGACATTTCTTTTATACTAAGGTCGAGCAAAACGGCTTTAAGTAAACACCAAAAATAAGAAAGCAGCGGGAATTGATCTCAAACTTTCGGGGGTCTGGAAGACTCGGGATTTCAACGATATATATATATATATATATATATATATATATATGCATGTGTGTGTGTGTTACGGAAAGTTACAGAATGAGAATGGATTTAACCAACACATTTTTAATTTATTTGTTAAATATATATATATACTTTTACCGTGCGCCCATGGCCCAGAGGTAGCGCCGCCGACTGACGCTAATTCGGTCGGGTTTCAATCCTGGGTTAAAAGCAATCTGATTCTAACCGTACTGATGAGCTGTGATACAGAGAAACAGATCTGTCTGCGGATGACTATATAAATATATTACTGTGTTTTTAGTGTGTACACGAATTTGCTATTCTATTTTTTTTAAGACGGGGAAATAAATAAGAACCGACTGAGAAGTTCTACTAAATAAAGAGTGTCTCTTCGACAGGAATTGAACCTAAATCACTTCTATAGTAGTACAGATTTCTGTTACACTTTCTGTCGTCCGCGATTTATAATTTGAGTTTTTTTTAAATATGCTTCTATGGAGTTAATGATAGATATTTTTCTTGTATTACTTGACAACTACATCTAAATTTTCTTTTTGTTTTTTCTTTCTGAATATATCAACACACTTTTATCAGCTTGACTTATCGTATTAAGTTTTCACCTTCCGATAATAAACCCGGTGGTCCTTCACGTCCTCTAAAAATCATCTAAATAAATCCGAGATGATACATCGTTTTCATATTCGCCTTTCTGATTGTGGTTATTTCACCAAAACTCATTTTCTATCTGTAAGCTAGTTGTTTGTTCTCAGCAGAATTTACGGATTAGCTGAATAACTTTTTTGTATAAAACAAGTAGCATGACGATTAAACACACACAAAAACATATTCACGCACATATATATTGAAATCGCTTCTAAAGTGTATGTATGTATGTATGTATATATATATATATATATAGATAGATAGATAGATAGATAGATAGATAGATAGATAGATAGATAGAGAGAGAAGTGCGGATTGGGGTAAACATCGAATATCGATAGTCTGTTTTAGGCTTAAATGCAATATTCAGGTCATCTATTGCTGTATAGGGTAATGCTTAGCATATAACAATTTCGAAGGGCGTTTCTTATTTTACTTGTTGGTTTTGTATCGTGTTAAGATCCAAATGGTAAATTCTTTGCTTGTCCGGATGATTAGCCTTCTAACAAAGAGCTTTCTTAAACTGCTTTAAGATACGTATGATTAGTTTCCTGGCAAGGTGAATTTCTAATGTAATCAGAAATATTACACAATTTTTTTATTAATCATATTTGACGTCCAATGACCAGAAACACATACTGCAGATCAGTGTTAGAGAGAATTACCTCAAAATGAGCCGTGTCCTGAGAAGCCTCTCAAATGAATTGAGAACAAGAGATTCTATGAGTTGATCAAATAGTGACCACAATAATCACTGCTTGTTTATTTTTTTTTTATAGTTCTGTTATGACAGAAGAAATGTTAAAATCTGTTGCGATTAGTAGGATTACTTCTGAACCGATAAATCAGACGCGAACTGTTTATTTTTAAAGTAATTACTTTGAGGTAATTATAGATTATTTTTTTCTGTAACGATTTCTAATGAATAGACAACGTAGCCAAGATTTAATTAAATCGATCAGAAAAGTTTCTCGAAATAAGTAAACATGTTAGCAAACAGACAAACAAGTAAGCAAGTAGAAAGCCCTGTAAAATGAAATCTAGCAAACACTATGAAGGCACTTTTACAATTACATCTGTTTGTAAGATATTTGGGTAGTATAGTGCAAAGATTTTACATTTTTAATTCCTAAAACTGTAGATCAATAGTCAGAGTATTTAGCTGGTGATTGTGAGGATAGTAGCAACATTTATTTAATTAGCTTCTATTTGAGACTGAGTAATTATTAAATAATTAAACACTGTTTCATTATCAATATTTCTTGATTATTAATAATTACTTCATTTCACATTATTAGGCATAATTAATTAATGAAACTAATGAAGAGATTCACAGAAATATTTGCACAAATGTTTGCCGTAGATGGCGACATGTAACGTATGAGGACGGGATCCTGTTTGGTGAGGGCGTTAGATATTTCTGAATCTGTTTCTTCCTTGGACTAGACGGGTAGTCTGAAAAACCCGATCCGATTAATCCACTAGCCATATCAAACGCTAGCGTCTCTAACTATATCAATTTATGGATTACTTTATAGGGAAATACAATACCCCAAATATACACCAAGATAAAATAACATCTCTAACCAATGTATAAGAGTTAGAAGGGTCGGTTGGTTTGAAGAGATCTAGGCACAGGCATGGCTGTAAACATATCAGTTTGTTCAATTAAGACTTTGGAAGTGCAACAAATACTTTAACAGGTGCCCAGAGATGTTCTCAAATACGATTATACTGGTTTGTGTAGCCTGGCCTATCAAGGCGGTTAGGTTTTCCCCTTGACACGTCCTAACGTCAAGCTTCGTGGTAGGTGGAAGCACATGCAGTGAATTTCCATATATCAAAATTATGATTAAGTAAAACAAAAAACCCAAACAATGTCTTTCAGACTGATTCTGAAAAAGAAATAAATGATGACTTTCCAAGATTTCTTGTGCTTGCTTCCCTAGAAGAAACCTCTTTGGCAAAATTATCTCTCTGAATAAAATATAGTTATCTAGTAGGATTAATACTGAAACAGTTCAGTAGTTGAGAGACGGCAATTTACGAGATAGAAAATAGGAAGCACGTAGAAAATGTAATAACGATACACACTTTTCATAACATACCTATAAAAATCTTCCCCCACGAAAAACTAAGCACTTCTAAAAGATTCATTAGAAGCAAAGATTTGTCTCTGGTCACACCTAAGGAAATCATATCTACCTTAGGAAGCAAGGGGGTCTGTAGAATCACAATTAAAAGAAAAGAGCAAATAGCTGTAACATATATATATCTATCCTTACTTTTCTTACACCTCAAATCCATAGAAAAATAAAAAAAGGTACAATATTAAGCCAGTAAAACAACATGTTCCTGTCCTCTAAGGTGCTTCAAATGCCAAAATTTGGATATAATAGAGATGTCTGCAAGAGTTGCCTAACATATGCAAAATTTAGCGAAGGAATTCAGACTATACGGAAGCAGAATGCTATTAACATGTACTGCCAGGAAACTAATTCAACATACTCTGGAGAAGGAAAAGAAAATAGTCCCGATGAATTATAATTGAACTATCCCATTTATAGAACTAAGGCAAATAGTACAATGCTACATGAAAACCCCTTACTATGCAAAACTAATAAAAAAATGACTACAACCAATGGCAGTCAATCTGACAAATATAGAGACCTCATTGATAAAATGACTGATCCAGATTTCATAACAATCTAAAACATATACAATCCCGGATAATAGAACAAACTGATCCCCAAAAGAAAGCCAACGAAAGAACTGACATAATAATAATAATAATAATAAAAAACAAAAACAAAAACGAAACAAATACAAAAACTGGCCGTGAAACACAAACCATTCCTTGAAGAAATACAAAATCTCCTACAAAACAAAGATCACAGCGCTCTTATATCCATCCACCAAAATCCATTAAAAACAGACTTAAGAACTTATCTGCCAAAAGAACAGAACCAGCCAAACAAAAACCAGAAATTCAGTGAACAAAGTCCTACGCAAAATCAGTTTGACAAACTGCAAGAAATAGAGGTGGAAAGCCAGAACCCACAAACAACCAAAACCTTCAAACTGAAAACATCAGAAAATTAAATCACTACCATATACTTAGCTAAAATCCTAAAATATTTAGCAATCATGGATCGAATAATCCAATAGAATTGCCGTGGAATAAAGGCAAATATAAATGCGTTGCTTTTATTAATAAGAGACCTGTCATTGGCAGCTATTTGTCTTCAGGTGACATTCCTTACGCAAGATGACAAACTGAATATAAAAGAATGCTAGCAATATAATCACACACGACACTGGGCTTCAAGCGTCAGGCAAAATAAATTTATCTAAACTTTACAGGCTAATGCTGTTAAGGTGACCCTTCACAGGTGAATAAATATCTGCTAAGAATATATCCTACCGAATGAACTATTAAATGAAGCCAAAATTCATGAAGCTATAAGGCAACTCACTGCACCATTTCTGATACTAGGGAACATTAAGTGTCGCATCACCATATGGGGTTGTAAAGACACAAGGAGAAGGCCCTTACAAACAATACTAAACCACAACGATTTAGCCATTTATAATGATAAAATACTACCTCATATAAATCCATTTACTGGCAAATACACTGCAATAAACTTATTCTTATGTGATCCATCAATTTATATAGGTTTATCTTGGAAGGTACTGCCAGAAATATACAGTAGTGATGACTTGCCTATCGTCCTATAAAACTCCGAATATAACGATAAAAAGCCCCTTTTGTTGGAAATTAAGCAGAGCAAATCGAGACGAATTTAAAATCCAATATTTTGAGAAACTAGCTGAAGAGAAATTTAGTTCAATGATAAATGTAAAGAATCTATGAAGCTAAGAATAGCAGCTTTAAGAGAATTTAACAAAGAGACTACAACCTACAAACAGCACGAAAAATAAAGAAAGAAAAAAGAATATTAGAAAAAATTACGCCAACAAACTCAATTCTGCTACAAAAAAAATGTATGGAATATGACGAGAAAAATAGCAGGCAAATATACAAACGCTATAAGCACCTCTCGATAGATAACGGCGAAAAAACAGCAAAAAGGATATCGCTGACACCATAGCGAAAACAATGTCTAAAATTTAATCTTCCAAGAATGGTAACCAACAATATGTAAAGGTCAAACAAGAAGCGGAAAAACAAAAAGTAAACTTTAAAACAAATAATGGCGAGAACTATAACCTACCGTTCATTTTAGGGGAATTAAATGAATCATTCAAGAAAACCCACAATACACCTCTGGGCACAGATGTATCTAATACGAATTCAGAAAATTGTCACAACAAATCATTAAAACGTTACTAAAATTGTATAACTGTATAACATATGAACCAATGTCAACTTCCTCGAAATTTGGAGACAATCATTTATGATCCCTTTTTCAAAACCAGGAATGGATGACTCAGACCCTGAAAAGTACAAACCGATAGCATTAACTAGTTCTTTAAGCAAAAATATGGAGAGAATGGTCAGCAACAAGTTGACTTGGTACATGGAAACGAACGGATTAATCAGCGACTTCTAATGTACTATTAGGAAAAGAAACAAAAACAAAACAAGCAGCGTGTTTTGTAAAGGAAACCTTCAGAACATCTCACAGTAATTTTTGTTTATTTACAAAAAGCGTACGACACAACAAATAAATTTGCTATTTTGAAAGATCTGCATGAATTGGGTTTAAAAGGAAGGCTGACTTAATTCATAGAAAATTACCTGGAAGACCGAAGGTTTGAAGTTCATATATGAACTACGATATTTAAACTGTAAGATCAAAAAGGAGGGGTTCTACAAGAAAGTAATCTTTCGGTGACCCTATTCTGCGTAAAAATCAACTCTATAATTAAATTCCTAAGACTAGGAGTGAGATGCTCCTTATAGATCAACAACTTTCTAATTATGAACAGATCTCGACATAGGTTTAACATAGAAAGACAACTACAACAATGCCTCAGTAGAAAGCACAAATGTGCCACTGAGAATTTTTCTTCAAAAGGAAAACCAAATGCCTACATTTCTGCAAATTAAGAAAATTAAACAAGGACTCATGTTTAAAACTGGACGGAGCATAAATCTCAGTAGTGGAATATCACGAGTTTCTAGGCCTTATGTTTGATTAAAGAATTATCGTTCATTCTTTATCTAAAATGTTTGAAAATAAAATGTAGTAAAGACCTACTAATTTTGCGTATAGTGGCCCATACTGAATGGAAGCCAATCGCCAAACATTGATCAAATTATACAGGCCAACACTTCGCTTAAAACTAGATTACGTTAGTTTCATATATGATGCGAGCAAAAAATCAGACCTTAAAATACTCAAAGCAACCTACCATCAAGACTAGTACTTGGGTCTTTTAGAACATCACACGTGGACAGCTTATGCATAGAAGCTAATGAAACGCCTCAACATTAAGGCGCAGTAACCTGACATTACAGTACTATGCCAAAATAAATCCATACCCAAATAACCCGTCTTAATGCAGTACTCTTAGATCGAATTACTGCGATCTATTCCACCAAAAATTGTTAGAATTATATAAACTCTCTTAAAAAATGCACCCACTCACATTGCAGGACAATTTTCAGGACATATTAGAAATTTACTCTAACCATATATCCATTTATACAGATGGGTCAAAGTGTGAGGAAAAGACAGGATGTGCAGCAGTGAGCTGAAATATTTGAAACCGTAAGCAAAACCCAAATGGAAGCATTATTTTCACTGCAGTGACTTATGGAACAGCTAATGTCATGGAAATTACATTGACGACCTTTTTCCATTTGTGACCATCCATATAAATTTAAGCGTGCTACTAGGTCCCACCTCTTTACCGTTGAAATAAAGAAGGGTAACCCCCACTATTACTCTAACAGTTTCTTTTCTCGCACTTTCCACCTGCTTCACTGATAGCTACAATCTTCAAAAATTTAAATGCAACATCAATTACCATCTATCTTCTTGAATTCCATTCATCTTTTTTCCTTTCTTTAATACCCGCTGTACCTAGTATTTTTTTCTCATTGTAACTGCCTGCGGATTAGTAGCACCCTCGCTTTGTTTGGGATGAAATGATTAAAAAAAGATAAATAAATAACTTTATATATACGTACTCAGAAACAATTAATCTAAAATATTCGCATAATATATAAATAATAGATATGAACAGATACGCAAAAATGCTATATACATGTGTATTTTGTTTATAATGATTTCATACCAAGCAAGGCAGTACTATCACTAGTGCACAGGAGGTTCCATAAGAGGTGAGTGATGAGAAAGAGGAACAAGTTATAGGGGATGTTTTCCCATGAAAGATATCTAAGGGAGTTATTAAAAGCGAAGAGTTGTCTCTGGCATCACATCTGCTTTAGAAAGCTAAGAGATTAGTGATTACCATAGAATGACAATTAAAAAAATGGGGGAAACCATTACAACAGATACATATATCCTTACTTTGTTACACGAAAATATACAGCTCTTACTGAGAAGCTGGTCCAAATGATTGGTTCAAATGTCAAGACTACCTAAAAAACTATACACCAAGTAAAACAAATGCAAACTTAATCGCAAAAGACCAATAAAAGAATTGAAATAAATAAAAATAATAATAATAAAAACAAATACCTAAAGTACCGCTCAAACACAAACCATCCCTCCAAAAATACGAAATCTTCTATCCATCCACTAAATTTCGTTAAAGACAGTATCAAAAAGTAATCTCATAAAAAACAGAACCAGAAATAAAACTGGAACTTTATAGCAAACAAATTTGACAAACTGGAAGAAATAGAGGTGGAAAGCCAGTACCCACAAACAACCAAAACCTACAAATTCAAAACATCAGAAAATTAAAACCCAACTACATACTCAGCTAAATCTCGAAAATATTTAGCAATCATGTATTGGATAACCCAAAGAAACTGACGCTGAGTAAAAATAAAATTAATAACAGACATGTCTTTGGCAACTTTAAACAAAAAGTTTAACAATCTCCTCATTACCAAAGTATTACGCAAAATGAGTTCTACTTTCAAAAATGAAGATATTAGAATATGTTGGATTCCTAGCCACATCGGAGTTAAAGGTAACAACAAAGATGACTATCTAGCCAAATAAGATTTAAATATGGATGTAGATCCAAGAACCAAAATGTCCTACATTGACATTAAGGAGGTCATTAATAAATATATTAAAAAGAAATGGCAATGTTAATGGGACGATTACCCACAAAATAAAATCTTCATAATTCAGCCGAAACTTCGAAAATGAAAGTCGGCTTCCAGAAAATCTCCAAAGGAAGTAGTAATATTGGCCTTCTTATGCATTAATATAAAAAAAAACCTCTTCGGACTTGTTAAAGAACGAAGATCTTCCAGTATGCCAAGTCATACTGTCAAACGTATCTTTATCTGAATAAGTGTTCAGACTTTGCTCACTCAAGATAAAAATGCTAAAACAAATATGTATGGGCTGTTCGAGAAAACAAAAGTTGATGACTTAATATCATTTCTATAAACAGCAGACCTCTACCAAAAATATAAATCAAATGAGAATTTCAGTAAAATCAATTTTTCTACAAATATATATCTGAAAAAATACATAAAAGAAACCAGACTCGCAACAAAAACCATTTTGACAAAATTACATTAATAAAACCTGATCGTCAATGATTTTGTACAAAGAATACATATTCTATTCATACAAATTGTAAATATCTTGTAAGGCATTAAAAACCCATTGAAGTTAATATGGCGTAAAAAGAAAACAACAAAAACTAAACAAGAAATACCTTCCACATGGTAAGATATGAGCTAGATACTATTGCCACTTGCCGAATTCACTAACACATCACAGCTGAAAATTTTGAAGATGTTTCTGCTGCACACTGTAGCTAATGTTTTAGCATCATGTGGAAGGTATTCTTGAGAGGTATTTCTACTGCAGCTCTACACACACACACACATATATATATATATATATATATATATATATTCATTCATTCATTACTATAAACGTTATTTTTAGCAGTTGACCGTATTTGAGTTGTAATCCATTTTTTAATCTTCTTAAAAAGTGAAATTAACAGCAACCGTTTTAGGTTGAGAAGTCTTTCTATAAGAATGGTTTGTCTTCGACAGGAATCGTTCATTTGCCAATTAAATGCAAGTTTCGGCTATAAAAGTGATTTCCTGAAGATAGAACGATACAGGTTCGATTCCTGTCGGAGGAAAGATTTATCAATCTGGATCTGTTCACTGTTTAAGAAAGCAAAACGAAACTCAAGAATAACAACGAAAATACGTTTACCCACCGAAAAATACTTTGATACATTAGGTTGTTTGGAAAACAAATAACCTTTTTTTTTTAGAATAAACCTTTTAATTGTACTCCAAAATATTATAAATCAAAATATATTGATCATTCCTAAAGATTATAAGTTCTGTTTTTTAGTTATATATCAATCTCTTTTAGAGTGTAATTTAAAACATTATATAGCTCTCTCTTCCTGAACATGAAAAAAAGCGTTTATTTTTGTTTTACATCAGTTCAAGCTTGATCATAATTCTTCTCAAAATGTGGCCAAGTTTAACAGACCATGAAATGAGGGACCCACTTGTGATCGGACAGTATGGTGTTGGATTGTAAAGTTTTGCAGTTGGGATACGAGTTTTGAAGAACAAGATGGTGTCGGCGTCTATCAGCGATTGAAAACACCAGTCGAACAAAAAACACGTTAAAATGTCAGTTAAATCTCTCAGATAAGCGTCAGCATTTCAACAATACTGAATGATTTCAAGAAAATTGAAAAGGTGAATAAATTTTACAGTGTCTTGCTATATTACATTGTTCCATGAGTAATTACCGTTTAAAGACATTCGTTTTTTATTCTGTAGTTACATTGCGTGGATGTTTTTTTCTTTTTTGGTTGTTTTCATGTGTTTTCATACTGCAGGTAAATATGCTGCTGGCCCTCCTACTACATATCCTTTCCACCCCGTAGGCAAAATACATTTTCCCCGTTTACAGGCAAACACTCAGAAAAACATGCCACGTCTTCCTTCAATGAAATAAAAATCATATGACAATAAAACAAAAACGAAAAAAAACAAACAAATAAAATGCAAAAAATATGTGTTGAAAGATGACAGATAATAAACGTTCTTTTATGTTTGTCTTTCTTTATAAAAAGATTACCGCATTAAAAAATCGTTTTTCGATTGTTTACATAGCCTCCAGTTTTGTTTGCAAACAGAGAGAAAAATGAATAAGTTCAAATTGGAAAGATAGAAAAATGTGCCGAAGGCATTGTTGGATTGTAAGATCTTTGAATAATGTTGTCGGGGTAGATGAGAAATATGTAAGAATTTACATTCATGCAATTTTTAGAAACAGGAAGTCGAAATAAAATAGTTGACAAAAATGACAAATGAAATCAATAAACGAAATTGATGGTTATAGTTATCTCTTTGCACCTGAAGAATCTTTGAAAAATTGGACTGTTTATTTTTTCTTAAGAAGAAATAATTTGATGAAATTCATACTAAAAAAAATCCCTTGATGGTTTATAAATTCAAAAGTCTTAAAAGTGATAATATATATATATATATATATTTTGAAAGGATTTTTTTATCTGACATTATTTCTTATTGCTCTGTGTTTCAATTTTAGAAAGTAAAAGCGCCTGAGTTGCTATCGTCATTTTTTTTAATTAACAGTGAAATTAATAACAATCGGCTTAAAGTGAGAATTCCTACGAACGAAAAATTGTACATACGACAGCCTCCCTTTAATTTCCATTCTAGAAACCACTTTTTGACAATGCATGATTCTTTTAGTTAGATCACGGAGTCAGCCAGATACGGCCAGGTTTTAATAAGACTATTAAGGAAAGCACGTTTCTAGTTGAGACTACAGCGACTATATCTACGAGCTCAATTTTTATTTAGTGGAACCTGTCTGTAATAATAATAATAATAATAATAATAATATATATATATATATATATATATATATATACGGATCTCGCTATGTAAGGTCACAAATTTATTCGCCTAAAGAGAGTCAACTTTGGACTCGAAACATGTGTAGCGACACAAATACCGTTATGGACACTTAATATATTATATAATAACATGTTATATTAATAACAATGAATATACACTTTCAATAAAACGTTCACGGCTCTTCAATATTTTCATATATATATATATATATATATGATGTATTGAAAATACTTTTATAAACATTAGGTCGGGTTTCGTCACATCAAAACAAGAACAAAAGTTTATATAAAAATATGTCCGCAAATCCTCTGTTTTTGAGTTATTAAGTATAATGTTTACAGTAGATGGCGCTGTGTTGTCATTCATGTACTTTTGTGGGTGGCTTTTATCGTGTGTAGCAGTGAAATAACTGAGAAGGATATCGTAAGCTGGTAGATATGATTTTTACATACTACGGCGTGAATGGTAATAGACGAAAGGCTATATTAGATTGCGTTTTCAGACCGAAGGCAGCCGAATTTTCAATTTTGCCGCTGTTTATCGTTGCATTGCTGAGACAGGATCAGTGGCACGACAAACTATGAACGAACCGAGGAAGGCCGAGATCCGCTGGTACACTTGAAAGAAAGACATTCTGCAGGTAGTCAGAGATGATACAGGTATCAGCACACATCAAATGGTCCTAGCATGACGTACATCTCATAGTACTATATATATATATATATATATATATATAAACATAGTTAATATATTTATCAATGACGTGTATATATGAACTAATAATATAACATTAAAGCCTGTACTATTTTAAAAAGAAAGTCCTTTCGTATTTTTTACATGATCTTATTCAGTATTTCTTTCGTTGGCCATTTACTTTTACGTTCTAATATTTTTCTTCTTTGCGGATAGTTAGTGTCGGTAAATATTGTATCGATTTCATCTTTTTAAAATGAACATCAGTCCTGTATGTTGAATAAATTAAAGTTCTGTGATTGTCAGTTAGTTAAGTGTCATACGTGATACATGCTTGGCCGATCATGTCTCGAAAGAGACATGATTGACTGAGCAAGATATTATCCTGCAGTATGTTGCCATTACTTTTTGCGGTAGACTAGTTGCTGATCAAGGTTATCAAACCCAATCTGTCCTGTTATTTAACCCATAACTGGAGGGAATAAACGGATTGATACCTTTCCCAAGGGTATTTGCGCGTAAGTGAATGCAATGAATTTAACTGGGATTCTAACTCGGCTGTGATTGCACAAGTTCATATTTCAGATGATGGATTGCAATTTTTGTTTGAATTCTCCTGTCATTCACGGACTTTTCTCAAAGAAAACGAACTTTCTCAATGCCGTAACGATACTTGAAAGTTTTTAATTATCCCTGTATCAAATACACTAGTGTAATGATCAATTTATAACAAATTTATGACCGGACAAAAGGAAACGAAATATTGGATATTATTAGCGAGAGACTAAATAAAATATTTATTTCCGAATGTCGAACTGCCAAACAGAAACACCATCTCATTGCAACTGGTATCACACGTTTTCTCGATTTATCTGATTCTAAATATATCTTTCGTGGTAGAAATGCTTGTCTATGTTTCTGTTGTCGGTGTTTAATATATTCTGTGACCACATAAGTATTATTTCAGTCAAAAGCAAGAATGCAGCGTGTTTGTGTCAAATACGGCAGTTTCAAGGACAAAAATATAAAACAATAGCAGATGAATGTAGGCAGTGACAAACAAAAGTGTATTTACATTACAGAAATGTAATTGTATATTGGTGAGCCGACAGAAATATGATTTGGGGTCAGGAACAATGACAAATAAAAGTGTGTTTGCGTCAAGGCAGCCGTTCTCAAGGTCAGTAAATATAAAACATTGGTAGAGGAATGTGATGACGTCAAAGGCAATTGGCCCAGGGCAATAATTGGCGAAAGTGATTGGTGGGTGTGTCTATCAATAGACAATGCAATTAAGCAAAATCCTAGGTATTTCAGTTTATATAAGATCAAAGGTAGAACAGCCAGAAGAAGCAGAGAGAACGCATGGAAGTCAACCCCAGCCAGTCAATTTCCTCGTACGTACGTTTTTCTTCTGACTACCACTCTACACACAACTGTCACCAAAGAAGAATAAAAATATAAGTTAATATTTTTATATACCCGTTGTTCGTGTTCGTCGTTAATGTCAGAACGATTGTCATCCTTGGCTTTCAGGTTATATAACAGGTGCACTTGGGTTGTGTAATACATGCAGATGTGACATCCCTTCAGGAGAGTTACTGAAATTCAGTTTTTTAATTATTCCCCTCCAAGCAAGGTCGGACCGTCACTAGTGTGTAGGGGGGTTACGGTGAGAGAATAACAGGGTCCAGGGGAAGTCGAAGAAAGGATGAAAGATGAATGGGATTCAAGCAGATACAAGATGGCAATTGACATTGCATTTAAACTTTTTAAGGGAAGCAAGTAAACAAAAGTGAGTGCCACAGGCAGAAAGTGCAAGAAAAGAAACTGTTATAGTAAAAGAGATGTTGCAGGTGAATATTTCAACGGTAAAAGGGTGGGACCTAGATGCCTAGAGTTCACTATATGACTTAAGATAAACCTTTCCAAACCAAAAAACTATGATTTAGAATTACAATAAAAGAGGTGGTTGCACGTATTCAATATCTATTATAAAAATGAAGAATGAGTAATTACTAAATACTAAAAATTAAAACTAGATCAGTGTATGAATTAGTTACAGCAAATGTAGTAAATACGAACATTAAACATAAAATAGATTTCGCTCGGCGTAATTTCCAACAACGCCGCAAGTTGATACAAAACCATAAAATTAACTTAAAAACTTGACTCATGTTTTTAAATAGCTTCATTAAATGAATATTTTAAATGGATATTATGCATAGCGCCAAATTCGTTCAGACATAACTAAACTGTTAGCAGTGTACGGCCCGATGATTAAAATTTGTTCCAAGCGAATATATTCTGTAGAACTTAGCTAAGACCAACCTTCTTCAAAAATCGTGTTCTAGTGCGATAGAATCACAAACAAAAAACAATACCAAATGATAGAAACAGCAACAACAAAAGCATATCACATGTTACTCGAAGAGAAAATAATGCCATAGTCAAGATACTGACGTTCTACAAGGATTCAGGCAAAAGGTCTCCTCAGTCTTGCAAAGAGCGAGAATAGATAACGGACTTGATAAACCTATTTTTCTGAAATAATGTTTTCAGAGAAATATTTGATTAACTTAAAACGGAAGTAGCAATGTGTGGTGGATCGATGTTGAATGTTTTTTTGGACGGAAACGACTCATATTGTCATTACTATTATCATTTATAATGTGGTTCGATCCTTGTTTTGGATCAATGTATCTATGTATGTAATCTTTATTATCCTTATTATTTTAGTAAATTCCGTGCATAAGATTATTGTAATTTCCCAGCGCGAATTTGTTTATTGAAACTTCTTTTTTTTTTTTTTTTTTTTTTTACGTTGGGCCAGAGACTGGAATCCGTTGTTAAATCTTGTAAAAATCCGAAAAAAATACGACTGGTCGAATTAGATACATTTTGTTTGGTTTCGTGCATTTTCTTTTTAATGTACTCGGAATTTTTTTTTAATCATTTCACCCCAAGCAAGGCATTCTACTGCCACTATAGCGCAGAGGGTTACATAGGGGAAGGTGGTGAGAGAGTGATTAGATATAGGAAATGTCAGAAGGAGGGTGATAGATGAGTAAGGAGGTACATAGGAAGAGTGTTTGAGAGAATGGGTGCGAGTTAGTGTGTTAGGAGGTGTCTGTTGACCTTACATTTAAACTCCTGGAGATTGTAGCTGTCGGGGAAGCAAGTATGTGGAAGGGAATTCCACAGGCGGGAAGTGCGAGAAAAGAAGCTGTTGGAGTAGAAATTGCGGTTACATTTTATCGGTAGTTTGATAACTTTCTCAGTCGTCGATTTATTTTTTTGAAATATCAAAATGTATTTTCTATTTTACTTTTGAACATTCTTTCACTTCACCTTTTGCTAATTGTCAACGGCATTGGCTTCCAGCTGTATTTATTGGGATTGCAATACGCTTTGGGGGAAGATACATATCGGGGTAAAAATCATAGTGACTAAAAGCGCCACTACATATTTTACGAAATGCTGAATCATTTTTTTCTCTTTTTCTTAATTTCTGTAAGCTTTGTACTCAAATTATTTCAACGCTATTATCAGGTCGATCAAAAGCTTTCTATTCACAATCACTGGAAAAGCAATACAATATTAAGCTCTATCCTATTTCTACTTGTGAAAGTTGTAAAGTCGAATATCATCTTAAAAACGGGTAAATGGTTTTCAGGTGATAACCGACATTGCAATGTATTTTTCTATCTTCCTTTCTCACTTCAATCTCACTAACTATAGTTTAGCTTTTTCACTATGAAGCTCATAATAGTAAATCTCTCTCTCTCTCTCTATATATATATATAGATGTGTGTGAGTGTGTGACTAATTATGCTCTCGTCACGATTGAGCTCTTTTTAAACAGTAACCACTTCTGCGATTTACGCATTACTCTTTATCATGAATAAACGCTAAAATTTCCTCATATCTCTCAGCCATTCGCCGATAGCTTAGAGTAGACACCCCGACTGACATTAAATTGGTTGAGTTTCAATCCCGGCTGTAAGCAAGTGGATGTATATCCACACTAATGAGCCGTGATACAGTAAAACAGGCTTGTATATGGATGACTATTTTCCTCTTTCGGCATTTGCAGCATATAACCAAGCAGAGAAATAGAAGCACCTCTCAATGTATCTATGTATGTAATCTTTATTATCCTTATTATTTTAGTAAATTCCGCGCATAAGATTATTGTAATTTCCCAAATTAAAATATTTCGTTTGAAATGTGACTTATTCGACTTTTTCTTTGTCAATCTTACATTTTCCGTTGTTAAATCCTGTTTATCGTTTATTTTGAGTTATCGTTTAAAAATAGATCGTTGTAGAACAGCAGGGAACAGGTGCTGAGATTATTAAGTATGAAGTGGCTCGCATAAGAACGCATGAAATGCGACACAATTTGTAAGATTTTCCAGCTGACATCAAATCAGTTTATTTTCAATGATTTTAATTTTCATATCTTTTTTACATATATTCACACACTATTTGACTGGATATAGGACTACCAGGCATATAGTTTCATTTCAGCTTGAAATTTAAATTATCTGCCAGTAATTTCTGTAGCTAAGAAAATAAGATATATGCTGAAGATTCTTGTCGACAAATAATGGAGAAAGAACTTTTTCAAATACTTCAACTATCGTGAAGTTAAAAAAGCATAGGAATACAAATGTGCATTTGTTTCGTGGTTTGCATATTTTATAGCGAGGCAAAATAATGAAGGCAAATAATGAAGGCACGAGCCTCAGATAAAAATAAAGAATCTGAATGTCAGATCCCACCTCGTATAAAAATTGTCACAGAACAAAATTGTTTCACCTCTGTCCTTATTTCAGATTGCGCTGTGATTAATTAATATAAGAGAGCGACATTCTGATTTTTGTTTTTATGTCCCGTGTTTCAGTCCATCCAAACGTTGTCAATCATTTGTTTCTCGCCAAAGCATTAATTACAGATTAAAATTTTATTTTCAAAGACAAGGCATAAACATTAAGAGAAATGCCAGAGTTATACGTCTTTGAAAATATTATTCATCTTGGGAATTAAATGACGGACTCATTTTCTAGATTTATACTAGGGAGATAAACAGAATTTAACACATAAGAACTTTATATTTCGAAGAACATGCCTGTCTTAACTAGCGAGAAGTAAGTTACATGCAAACCAACATTTCGTAAACCTACTGTTGCAGAATACAGTATAAGTCTTTTTTTGGTAAGGACCGTTACTATTTGAACAGCGACCATTCCTCCCTCGCTCTTGGTGATCCCCCCTCTCTCTTTCTAACTCACTCTCTAGCTTACTTAGCGGCATGCCAAAATGTCTGGAAAAAAAAAGCTTAAATTTGGATTTCTGTAGAATTTTCTCAACTTTTTTCAGTTGTTCTCTGCACACGGTAAGCATAGTTGAATTTCAGCCTATTTCTCTACTAACTTATTTTACTCTACTTTTTGGTTTTTTTACTTTTGATTTAATTATTCCCATTACTAACTTAAGTACTTTGCCAGTCTTTCTCGTAGGGTACTTGAACTAGATTGTGTCAAATTGATTTGGTTTTTGAAGATTCGCTTTGACTTTAGTAACTTATTTTTTTAATTTAATTCAGTTACAGTAGTTTAGGATGTTTCTATACTTGAAACACAGGTAATTTTCGGCAGATAGTTTACACGTGGAAGGTAAAATTTGCGTACGAGAGTACAGTTCCAGTTATGCCTTACCGTCGGGAAATTGCCACCAAACTATTACAACGTAGTTAAATTTCAATGTTCCTGTAGTAACACGTCGTATTCAAATAGAATAACCTATTTCAAACACCAATATGCGTCATTGGAATTTCTTTTTTTCATCTCTCCCTAAAAAACCCATTATAGCGTGCTTGTCTATCGTCTCAATCGCTATACAAAAACAAAAAGAAAAAAAAAGAGAAGGCAACGGGATACCACTCCACTATCTACCCCCGCTCAATCATGGTTACTTGCGAAAAATGTATTAAAGCCAACAGCGTGAAGGAGGTTGCTTCACAAGGAAACAACTCCTCGCTCGGTAAGGACCGGCATGGGCAACAGGTGCCACCTGACCGTCATCCGGTGACTGTTAGCACCAACAGCGTAAAGGGGACATTTTACTCCAAAATTTGTCCCTCGCCCGGGAAAGAACGACATGAGCAACAGGTGTCTCTGGACCGTTACCCTGCAACTGTGCGCAACAAAGACAAAATTACTTTCGGGACATGGAACGTCAGGACACTCAACTGTGGACAACTAGGGAATGTTATGCAGGAGATGAACAGACTGAATATCAACATCCTAGGCATATGCGAAACCAGATGGCCTAATAATAGAGATATCAGCAGCGACACTCACAGGATAATTTATGCAGGAGGCAAAAGCAGTGAAAAAGGGGTCGGTTGAATTCTAAACAAAGAAGTAAAGGAATGCGTTCTTGGATACTGTCAGCTTTCAGAGAGAGTCCTCTTGGTTAAACTGCGGGGAAGGCCCTTCAATAGAGCTATTATAGTAGTGTACACGCCGACAACTCAAAGTTCGGAGGACGAAATAGAAACATTCTATTCAATACTGGACAGTGCAAAGGCTCAATGCAAAATCCAAGAAATTAGGATTATAATGGGGGACTTGAATGCCAACGTAGGTAAAGATAGGGAAGGAAACACGACCAGCCCCTTTGGACTAGGGGACCGCAACGAACGAGTAGAAAAATGGGTTCAATGGTGCTCAGCCAATGACCAGTTAATTACTAACACTTGGTTTCAAGAGCACCCACGACGACTATGGACATGGAGAAGCCCAGGAGGAGACACGAAGAACCAAATAGACTACATAACTATAAACAAGAGATTCAGGAACGCAGTGGTCCAATGCAAAACATATCCAGGTGCCGACTGCGGAAGCGACCACGTCCCAGTCATTTGCAAACTAAGGGTGAAACTCCGAAGACTAAAGAAACCCAGCACATCACCAAGGCTGCAATATGACACGCTCGTGAATGACCTCACTCTGCAGAAAGACTACAATGACAGCGTAATAAAGAAATATGAAGAATAAAATTGGAAAAGGGCACTCAAAATGGAATTCACTAAAGGAAGCGATGGTGACCTCAGCGAACAACATAGCCCCAAAGGAAATCAGACACAGAAAAAAAAATGAGTGGATGACCGAAGAAATTCTCCAGATGATGCAAAGGAGACAAAAAATAATGCCAAGACATGGAACAGAGTACAAGAAACTTCACAGGGAGATAAGGAACAAATGGAGACAAGCTAAAGAGGAATGGCTCAACAACAAAGTAGAGAGAATGAGCAGGACCAATAAAGCAGAGATGCATAAAGAGATAAGAGAACTGACAGGACAAAAAACCTGCTCCTCAACAGGATGCATAAAATCCAAGGATGGAACAATCATATTGGAGAAAGAGGAAATATTCCAGCGATGGGAAGAGTATATAAAGGATCTTTTTTGCGACAGGAGAGAACAACCGAGAATACACAAGGAGGAGGATGGACCGAAAATACTAAAATCCGAAGTGGAAGCAGCAATGGCCAAAATGAACAGAAACAAAACAGCTGGTCTAGACGGCATAGTGATAGAGCTGTTGATAGCCTTAGAAGAATATGGCATAGAAAAAATTACCGACATAATAAACGAAATTTATAGCAGCGGAATAATACCAGACGACCTATGCAAGTCGATATTTATATCACTGCCGAAGAAACCAAGTGCAAACGAGTGTGAACTACACAGAACTAACAGCTTAATGAGTCACATCACAAAACTGATTGTCAGAATCCTGATGAATAGAGTGAGAAGCAGAATCAGGCCAGAGATAGGGCAGGAACAGTGCGGGTTCGTTAAAGACACCGGAACAAGGAACGCCATATTCATGATTAGGATGCTCTCCGAAAGGGCAATACAAATGAAGAAAGACTTATACCTATGCTTCATTGACTATGCGAAGGCATTCGACAAGATACGACACAAAGAATTGATGGAGATGCTCGGCAGCCTAGACATTTTCGGGAAAGAGATCAGAGTAATCAAGAATCTCTACTGGCAGCAAACGGCCTGCATACGGACAGGTAACGATCTCAGTACATTTACAAAAATAGAAAGAGGCGTAAGACAAGGATGTGTCTTTTCACCGGATTTGTTTAACCTGTACAGCGAGAATATTTTGAGGACACTAGACGACACGCCAGGATTTGCTATTGGAGGCCACAACTTGAACAACATAAGGTATGCAGATGATACAGTGCTGATTGCAGACACGGAAAGGAAACTGCAGGACCTCTTACAGAAGGTAGCGGTGGAGAGTGACAAAAAAAAAGACTACAAATAAACTTAAAAAAAACGGAATGCATGGTCATCAGCAAAAGGTGCAACCCAAAATGCCAAATACAGGTGGGGGATACCAGAATAAAGCAGGTGCAAAAAATTAAATATTTAGGAAGTGTTCTAACAGGAGATGGAAAGTGCGACACAGAGATCAGAAGGCGAATTGGCATGGCAAAGGACGCGTTCCAGAAGCTGAGCAAAGTACTAACACGCAGGAAAATTTCACTAGAAACAAAGAAAAGAGTGTTGGATTGCTATGTGATGTCAGTTCTTCAATACGGCAGTGAGTGCTGGACAATATCATCGAAAATGAGGAAGAGACAACTGAAGTTCCTGGGACACGCAATGAGGAAGGAGAGCTTGGAGAACCTGATACTGACTGGCCAGGTAGAGGGAAAGAGAGACAGAAAAAAGCAGCGGATAGCATATTTGCAGGGCCTGGTCGGGTGGATGACGGAACGGGGGTTGCCAGGAGCAACACGAACAAACATACTAAGGGCCACAAGGGATAGAGAGACGTGGAGGGCCATGATCGCCTACGTCCTGAAGGGACAGGGCACATAGAAGAAGAAGAAGAAGAAGAAGACTGAATGAAATGTATGCAGAGCTGCTATATAATATCAATCTTGCTATGTGACAACAAATGCTTGACTGTTTCCTAACTGATGAAGAGTAGACTAGAAGTAACAGAAAAGCGGTTCTGCAAAAGAATGGTGGGAATATCACAGACAAAACAGGTGAGAAACGATGAAGTTTCAAAGAATATAGGAACATAAAGACATACTTTTATATAGAATCAAAGAGAGACATTTTGCATTTGTAGGGAACATCATGAGGAAAGAGCTTGGATAATCAGACACCCACACGACATAATGAAAGCAAGAAAGACAGAAACAAAAAGTGAACAACTTAACAGGCTCCTATAAATGGGTGACGGAACAGGATTATTAAAGTGGTAAACATTACTTAGACGTACAAAGGATAGAGAATTGTGGAGACACACGATCGCGCAGATCGTGACAAATCTGTTTCATTGCAGATATCATGCGACTTTAAGCCTACTTCTTTTCATGCAATAGACAAGCATTTCTTTGGGGAAGGATTATTAGCCTATTGTGCCTATTTGGGTGCCAGCTAGAATGCGAAACAATTATGCATATATTGTCATATAGATCATATATGCATAATATATTAAAGCGGCAAAACTTCTACATGAAACATGTCTTAACAAAATTAATCAAAGCATACAAAAAAATGAATACAAATAATACTTTATTATATTATCCTTATGTGCTACTTTTGGCGGGTCTGTAAGATCAATTAAGACAAGCTTAGACATGTTAAGACAAGCTTAGACATGTTAAGACAAGCTTAGACATGTTAAGACAAGCTTAGACATGTTAAGACAAGCTTAGACATGTTAAGACAAGCTTAGACATGTTAAGACAAGCTTAAACATGTTAAGACAAGTTTAAACATGCTAAGACAAAATTAGTAGCAAGTTGCCACAGATTACATATGCTTATCTCTCACCTGCCAGATATGGGATCATCATCCTTCAGTTGCGTCTTTGAAAATATACATCTCTGAGAAAAATAAATATTGTGAAGTACCCGGTCCTGGGGAACAGATGCTCGAGGCTAGACCAATTTATTGCACTAGAGGGGTGGATTGGTGGTTGCCACTGAGGCCAGTAAAACCGACGGTTGCGGGATCTAGAAAATCTTTTGTCGTTGGCCCGAACGTATATGTTCGAGTGTCCCACAGTAAACACGAACTCAGTGGAAAGACAAGATAAATATCGATTATTTATTATTAGAAATTAAAACAGGCGCTTATTCCTTAGTTTATCCAGTTTGTATCTTTATAGCTCCAAACCACATTGTCAGCTACACATTGTCGAATTATGCACGTTCGACTTCTCTGCAACAAGCGCTTTAAGTAACCTTTTACCTTGATTGGCTTTTGGACCTTGTATTACGTGAACAATAGTATAAAAATATATTCAATCCTCTATAGCTTAGTTGTGAGTATATTTTTTTTTTATTAATGTCTGTCATATACAAGCCCCAAGAATCACTCAAGGTGGTGGGTTACTGAAGGTTTTAAGTATGCGGTAAGAGACGTAGTTTCTGAAAATATGTGAGAAAGATAACAGTTAATCCTGGACTAGAAAAAGCCAAGGTTGTACTGATTAAGAAAGGATCCTGTTAGAAGTCAGTTTCACAAAGAAACGCTTCATGAGAAGAAGATTTTCTAGTGGAACTCACTTCCTACTAATGTAGTATGAAGGAAATGAGGGTGGTTTTTGTTTCAGTGTACGCGACGTGGCGGGCCGTAACTGTGAAGGTTAATGTTCGTGGAATTAAAGAATGTAGCTTGTCTGAACATTTTTCATCATAATAGCGATAAACTTGCAACGTTTTTTCTGTGAGAAAAAGGTTTAGTGTGAAAAATCATATAATTCTGCTTTTTCCTTCCTTAGTTCCTCTGTCCGTTACGCCACTGAAGAAAGAATCTAGACACGAGTTTTTCCTTCTCCTCAGCCTTTCTCTCGCCTTTGTCAAACGGAAAGGTAGTAAAGAGTGATAGAGTAGGAGGAGAGAGCTTATAGCATTACCTTAGTAGTAGCAGCTTAAGCTGGTGGTTGCAGTAGTAGTTGTATGTGTGTATACTGTACAATATAGTAAAAATAGTTAGGTTTGTTGTCGTATCCCGCGACCTAATAAAGAAATTTCTGGCCTCTACACCATTAGCCATTACTCAGTTGGTCTTTTCTGTTTACAATGAACACAGGAGCCACGATTTTTAGTAATAAAAAACAAAAAAGCATTTTCTCTTTCAAAATTTCTCACAAAATAGCATACAGTATTTTGGTTATAGTCTGTGCATACGCCGCTTAATATGATATAAGATTACAGTAAAGTAGCTTCTATAGACATTACTTTTATAGATATTTTAATAAAATTACACTCTGTTATCGTTATTTTATTATTCAATACCTTTATGTTTGAAGACGTTACTATCATTTGTAGTATGACAAAGTAAAATATTTCCAGTAAATCATAATTATCCATCCGTGAAAATTCCCCGGGGTTCCGCCAGGAAATCATAAACGTCGACGCTTTTGGACTGTATCAAAAATGGACAATGAAAGCTGAGCAGCTCTAACCCAGATATGCCAGCAGTAATCCTGACTTTAAAATAAACATTTAGAATGGACTGTTTTTGTTAAAGTGTTGGCATCAGTAGCGTAGTCATGAGCAGTGATTCACCAGTACCTACAAGAACACTTCACAATTAGAAAATTTCTGAAACTATTCTGAAGAAATTAACTGGTAGTTTACGCTTTTACGAGGATGAGAGAAATTTTTAAATATGTCTTCTCCGTATAGACCCAGTACATCAGCTGAGATTGTGTTACAATGAAATTCAAGAACGGAATGTAATTTTAGGTACAACCAGGACCGCTCATGCGCGTTCGGACAACTCCACAGCGTGATGTACTCATGAGCTATAAGAAAAACGTTCTAATCGTCCCTCTTCAAGCAAAGAGGGGCGTGCCCCTCGAGTTCGGTCTCTCTGTTTCAACTAAGTTCATCACTCTCTCTCTCTCTCTGTCTGTGTGTGTGTGTCTCTCTCTCTATATATATATATATCTCGCACACAAACACACGTCGATTAAATTAAGATAATTTCCCACACAAGAAAACATTACGAATCTTTTACTAAGATTTAACAGTTTATTTACAGATATACGCACTAAATTGTCACAAACAAAACGCATATTATCTGATGGTGCTACATACACATAACTTTGTTAACTTCTCATGGAAGACACTTTTAAACTTTGTAAATATTAATATAATGCTATAACTCAAATCTTGTTTCTATTTGTGAGAGCTACCATGATACAGCTTTAACGATATATAATATACCCCAACCGATTTAGAAGCATATTGTATCTTGAACCCTTGCCTACTGTAATACCAAGTTTCATTAAAATTTCACAAGGGTTTCTTGAGCTAGAGTCATTTTTCCGTTTTTACAGCCTTTTTAACATGAATTTCAGTATTTATTTTCGATACACATGCTTATGTTAATCTGCGTATATAAAGAAACACTTTATAAAATTTAAATTAAAGTAACACAACATATAATTATACGATTCACTACACTACATTAGAACCTTTTTCATAAACACAAATTTTGGCAACATAATCAAAGAGGCTTAGTGGATATCTCATCGTAAAATGTAATCTTTATGGTTATAAAATTGTGTCATATGACTTGATGGAAAACAAATAAATACATGCTTACTGGTCTGCTGCCGTTACGTATTTTGAAATTAATGTGAATAAAAAACAAACATGTCGAGTAAAAATATAATCATTATTTTGAAAACAGTTACCCAGAAAAAATGAAACCAATTCATTGTTCGTTATGAAAGTATGTTGCTTGATGATTTAATGAAGAGAATAGAATTTACAGTCAAATTTAATTAAGAAAAAATGTAAAGAAGCAAATTTAACAAATTCTGAAAACCTTTCCATGTATTATCGCATTTTATCTAAGTAATATTGTATAATGTGAGCAATAATAATTATTACAATAATTTTGAAGATATGTGTAATAATAAAATTGATAATATTGTTACCTCGTTTTGTATAAAAAAAGGGTCTCAACGAGTTTTTGAGTGCTCTAGTGGACATATAAATTGTTTGTGACTAAAAATCTCCATCACTTGTTTTGTATATTAAGTATTTTTCAGTAAGCCAGTTTCAGTGATGCTCTCGGTTTCCCTCTTGAACCAGTCATTAGTCGACTATCGCAGTAATTATGAAATGTGCATTTGTCACTCGTTGCTTAGTCTATTTTTATTCCCGGTGACCTGCTAGTTAACAGCCGAGGAAGATTGTAATATTCATTTGAATGGATAATAATTCCCCAAAGCATTTATACCCCTGTTTCATATGTGAGTGGAACAAGTAGCAGGAATGGTTAATAACTTGAATAAATTTTGTAATTACTGCAATAGAAATACGTTTGGAATGACTGCTAATAATAGCGAATTGCTAAAGAAGCAGATACGATTAAGCGGAATTGATAAGAATCGCAATAACAATAAGAAAAATGAAAACAAGAAGAGGGCAAAATTATACGAGACAAGACAATTGAAGGCAAAGCAAAGCAAAACAACTATAAAGCAAAAACAAAGTAAAACAATTTAAAATAGAAATAGTTTTCAAACGCAAAATAGATACAGTCAAGTTGTTATAGACTTTTAACTTAAAAAAAAGAAGAAAAAAAGTCTAATTTTATTGACAGACAATTGTTCATTTTTAATGACTAAGAAAAAATCCTGGCATGCACAAGTTTTGTTTGGTTTTCGTTCTGGTAAGGGATTCAATGATGAATCCAGTGATGACATATCAAGTAAATACAAGAAACTGCCTTTTTAATAGAAAACTGTATATCTCCTCACTATTTACATTATTTGGACAGTTGTTCTCATCTTTGTTGCCATTTGTACGACGTTTCGGCCGTCGTATGATCCGGCCTTCTTCTGCTGGGAATTTCGAACTGAACCCTTTATTACAACCACTAGGGTGTATCATTTTCATCCCTTAAGAGGATCCTCTTCTGGTAGTCATGAGTTATCTCCCTCTAAACCTTTAAATTCACCACTGCTGTAGCCTGGTATTGAACTCACAACTCTTTGGGTCAAGTATCAGGAACCAACCAACGTTTATGTCCACTGAGACATGTGTCCTTAAGGACAAGAACAACTAAATTTCTGGCTGAATTTCTAGCCGAAATGCAAACAAAGATGAGAACAATAGTCCGAATAATGTAAATATTGTAAATACTAACTCATCTCATAACTATAGACAAATACTGTATATCTCCGTTGTTGATTCCACAGCAGCAAATGACCACATCGACAGAAACTTCATATTCTCATTCATTAAAGACCACCTTCCATGATTCCAATTTACTGAATCCGAATAAACTATACCCTGTGCATTTACAAAGAGATAGGCACTGACCATATAAAGATTCCATACCAATTTTTAAGCAATTCTACAAAACGAAGACAACGCTCTCTTCTTGAGGTCAATTTACTAATAGAGAAGTGGACTATGTTGATAACATAGATATTCATAGTTGGGATAAGGACGGCCTTGAATTGAAAATCAGCATCCACTATCAAATGTTCCAAAAATAGGATTCAGGATAAATATTCCCAAAACAGAAACTATGATATAGAATTGGAATTAAAACAGTGATGGTCCCTAACTTGTATCCATCATAATTCAGGAAGTGGAAATAGTAAATACTTAATATTTCACATACCTAAGAGTATGTAGCAGTTTTAACAAATTAAAGTATTTAAAAAAAAAAAAAATGATACATAGAATAGGCTGCGCCAGAGGTAAATTTGATCTACAGCGCAAATTTATACAAAACCAAAACATCAACCTGAAAACTAGAATCATGTTCTTAAACAGCCTCTTCACATCAATACTTTCATAAGGATGGCATGCATGGTTCCATATCCGTCCAGAAATATCTAAACTATCAGTTGTATGCAACCGTTTTTTAAGATCAATGATGAAAAAAGGGTTTTTGTACTGTGAAACCAGAGGGCCCTGTCAAACATCATCCCTCATTAGACATTGCGGACTAACGCTACAGATTCACAAATAAGGAACTGTACCAAATATCAGGAATTATATCACTTACTACTAACAGTAGTAATAACTAAAATGGGTATTACATGTAACTCAAGCAGGAAATAATGACAATCAAGATCTTAAAATTCTACTCTACTTCAAATAAAACGTTAAGAAAGAAAACTTCTATCAATATTAGGAAAAATGATAACAAATCCTCGACTAGGGAAAATTGTTTTCCTGAAAAGTTGTTTTAAATTATTTATGAACTGGGTTGGTGGGAAGTTTTTAGCAGTCATTCCCCAGATTTGAACCGGTACGAACATATTCTATTTTTCTAACTATATAAACGTTGTTTCTCACATATGATAACAGCGTCATGGTGCATATGGAACGCAGCAAAGTGAGAAAACCTTAGCAAAAGAGTGAAAAACATTTGTGAAGACAATGTCTTACAGTTGAATATAAAAATCACCGTCTCGCCCTTCAATGTTTTAGATGATAATTTTCAAGTTACTAACAATAAAAACTCTGGTCGGTAATATGATAGAATATTCAAACTAAGCAGAAATGTGTAGGTCGATTCTTCATATTTGTCCGAATGCAAAAAGAATGCTGACAGAAATTTAAGCCTTAAGATTATTGTTATTTGTCCCAGGTTTTCTTATTGGTTATTAATCGTCAAAGAAAACTGACTCACATGTTTGGACAAACGCATTTAGGATTGGATTAACTCCTTTGGGTGCTTTAATACATTTATTTGCAGCTGCTAAACCTATGATTTGGCTCGATTTCAAACGTCACGTCC
This sequence comes from Ascarosepion bandense, assembly GCA_037127315.1. Lineage (NCBI taxonomy): Eukaryota > Metazoa > Mollusca > Cephalopoda > Sepiida > Sepiidae > Ascarosepion > Ascarosepion bandense. The sequence goes on from JBBBDQ010001210.1 coordinate 119,787, forward strand.
GAATTGATTGCGTGGTGTCACAAAAGAATGGTAAAACTCAAGATTATCATTCATTTAAGGGTCTTTCGGAACCGGTTAGACGCAGGCCATGATTCCTACGTTTCTTGACATTGATAGTTTTTGTTTCTTTTGATGCTTCTCTTTTACGGTTACTTGCGTCCATCATTGCAATGTTCCAAGAGCTCATAAAACGCCGTCTTTGTTCGATTTTAAGATGCCATCCGGTGGGCTGAACGTAGCTGATCTGCTTACAGTGAACATGTGTTAAGAATTCCTCATTTGATGCAACCATATTTTTAATTTTTCTTAGAAAGAACAAATAGTTAAGTATAAAAACAATGAAAAGGAAAACAAGAAAGAGTAGAAATAGAAGAAAGAAAGTAAAGCAAAATAGAGATGAACATATGCCTACGAAGTGGAACTATTTAGAGGTTGCAGGAGAAAGAGAAGTATGCTTAGTAGAAGAATGAATAAGTCTATCAGTAAAAGCGATATTAGAAATAACAAAAAACTAAAAAAAAAGGAGAATGAGGAGAAGTAGAAGGAATAAGTAGGAAGGAATAAAAGGTGTAATAGTAGAGGTAGTATGTATTGAAGTAGGAGAAGAAATAGAGGGATTAAGAAAAGAAGAAATCGGAGTAGAAAATGAAAAAAATGATTGAAAAATGCCGTAGTAATAGAAAGGAGAGAACTCTGAAAGTAATACAACAGCATTAAAAACGAAACTGGGAATACTAAACATAAAATAGTTACTACAGAAAATAAGTGAATGAGGGTGGAAAATATGAAATCAAAGAAGGCAAGATAAAGGGTAGTGAATAGTGAGGCAGAGAGAATGAGACGGAATTAGTAAACAACTTGTTGATACCCAAAAATTAGAAGCAATAAGGAAAACGGACAATAAATTTGCATTAGTCGTTTACATGGTAGCATGCAAGAGATAAGTTTTAATTTCTTAAGATATCGTAAAACTGTCGTATTACTAGAATATTAATTTCAATCCTCTTTGGGTATGTCACAATTGTGGCACTATACAAAACTAAGCAGTCATAGTAAATATTTAAGACTGAACATAGTTTAATAGTGTCAAGAAATGTAAATACTACATGCAAACGAAATATATCAAGGTGTAATTAAAAAATATTCAGTTGCTAAAAATATCTATCTAGTGGTTCGCTGCTTGCGCCATGGATCGAGTTACGCTAACAACTGCCTCGGTTTTTTAACTCCGAATAGAATCATTTCCAGTTGAAACAAATCCCATTATGATGCTATATTAGAGTTATAAATAAAACTGCTTTTACTTCTTGATTTCACATTAAAATTTAATATTTAAGAGACAGTTATACAACAATTTACAAAAGTTCGGCTGAACAGGCACAACTAATAAGTAACGTCAACACATTTTTCGTCCTAGATTCGTAGAGCTATGGTCGAGTTTTCACCAATCATTATTTCTCATAGTAGTGTGAAATAACAGAATTTAAAAATTCATACAACCTTTATTTTCGATTAAAATTCTTTATCATTTTGGTGTCCAATAGCAACATTTGTTATACTAATAATATAATATGCAAACGTTATTTTTCAATAACATACCTTATACAGTATTTTCTAATGAGTTAAGCAACAAAACATGCCGTAAAATCCTTATTTCTCATTAGAGTTTTCTATCGTCTATACTACGGATATAAGATAAATTTACAAAAATTTACCGAGATTTTCGATCACGTTTATCTATAGGTCGCCTCACACATAGAAATATGCAGTAAATACACTTTGCAGTGCTAATATTTTGTCAATAAAACAATGAAACATTGTTGCCGCTTTTTTTAGTTTGAAAAGCATACAATCATATTTGAACGGTTTGGAAGGTGTAGTCACTGATGACTTTGGCACTCCATCAAGATGCACTTTTAGCTGAAGTTTAGCCTATTTCTAAAAACAGTGTTTGGTGGCAAGTTAAATAAATTGGCAATTGTTATAGGTTATTGATTGTTTTTTGTGTTACTATTCAAAGCATTGTAATCACCAGGGCATCGGTAATCACTGGTTTGACCATTTCTTTTTAGAAGAAGATTTCACTCCGGAATTCGAAAGTTGCAGAGAAATTTAAAAATTTGCTTGTAACTTTTTAGATTTGATTACGTAAATTTGTTTTTTTTTTTGTTTTTTTTACAAAGGCTTATGACCATACCACGCTGAAATATCGGTGTTTGTATTATCAACGCCGTTAAACAGAGTTGAAATTGGTGAGTAGCAATCTTATTTGTGAGGGTAGTGTAGTGGATAACGGTACAAAATAAAAATTGTAAAGTCGAGTTCCAATCAAATTGGGTTTGATTTATACACTTTCGTTCAAATACCCCAGAGAAAGGTATGAATGTATCTTTTCTCTCTAGCTATGGGTTAATATGCTTTTATGGTACAAGTTCTACAAGTAGTACTAAGTAGTACTTGTATCAGAAATAAATATTACTATTTCCAACAAAAAATTCTTTCAGTCTAAAAATGTTTTCTAGCTTTAAATAACCCACAAAGAGTTGATAAGCCGGAAAATCAAATAATTTGTTTGGTAAAATGTAAAACAGATTTTTCTGTATCTATCCTTTTGTAAACTCCGTAGTATTTTGTTTTGGTGAGGTGAATTTGTAACACTTGGTCATTTTCTTATTAATTCCTTCAACAACCGAGAAAGACTAACATTGCTCATAATTAAATTTCTCGAATATATTAAATGCTATACAGTACTCGGGCCATGTTCTCAAACAGCCTTACCAGATCGAGGCTTTTATATAGATGTCATGCATGATATTGTTCAGAAATATCTAAAATATTAGTCATATTCAACCGCTTTTTGAAATTACTGATTAAAATGGCTTTGAAAGCGTGAAGCCAGTGAACAGTCTTCGTTCACCATCCTTCTTAGTGGACTGGCGCTATACTATCACAACCCAAAAGTGTTACAAGTAACATAAACCACATCACTTGAGGGCTTACTAAAACAGCAATAACTCAAATCAAAAGCACATATAACTCGAAGAAAAAATAACATTGATATTAACATTCCACAAAATAAAAGGTTGGGAAGGACGCCTCCATCGGTATTAGAAATTGCGATAATTGCTACTAGTCTTGAGAAACCTATTTTCATGAAAAACTGTTTTTAAAAGAAGATTTTATAAATTTCAGCCGATAGCAACACTGGCTGCTCGATTAGTGAATACCCGAACGTTTCCTTATAAGAAAACTGCTAATATTAGCATTACGATTACTCACTTTAAGGAAGTACGAAAATTACTCCAAGTTATTATTATCCAAAGAAACAAGCATTACATAAAATATATTTCAGTACAGGAGACGGCATTTTAGAATGCGTATAAAATATCAAGCTATGTGAAACTGTTCTACATTTGAAGCTCTTTGTACGATACGCGTATACTTAAATTTAAAACATCATATTTTAAAAATTTCAGGATGAAGTTAAAACTTTATCTTGATGTTAACGCTAACATTCATTATAATGATGAGTGATAATTGAAAGTATTCGAACAAAAGAGTTAACTTTGAATATTCCCTTTAAAAATTGATCTAGATAAGAATGTTTATTCGTACATTGAAAAATATTGTAATAAAATAAACAGACGATTAAATGCAATAAAACTAGATACTACTAATAAACATCTTCGTCGCTTTTTCTTGTTAAACTTTGATTCTAGAATGTCATTCCTTTTTGAGAAAAGTTGCTTTGTCATTTTATCGTAGCTAATATCCGTAAATATGCATATATTTCTTTTAATGATCGCACTATATAGCTATTTCTTGTATCAATGTTTGACATAATTTAATAATTTTAGCGAATTAATGACTTCATCTTTCTTCATTAACACTAATACAAATAAATTGCATCTTATATTTGGTAACCTGTACAAGTTTTTAAAATAAAATTTGTAGTCAGACTTAACATTCTGTCTTGACAAGTGCTTTTAGATAACTGATAATATTAAGTATGATTTTACAAGCATTTAAACTATCAACAACGATTGATTCATTGGTTCGTTTTCAACAAGTTATTCTGACATTTAATGACCTTTGTAGGTCATTAAATGCCAGAAAATATTTTTAGATTGTAAAAATTTAAAAAAATAATTTAGTGATTAACCAATAGCTGTGGGAAGAGGTCTATTCACACATTTCCAAAGATTATTTACGCTTGAATGAATATAATTAACCTAACGGGAATCGAAACAGAGATCCCCGATTAACAATTCCGAGCCATTATCCATTACACTATTCGCACATACAAGCTTAGAACACCTGGTATTTTCAAGTGGTCATCGATATACTAAACAGGCTCAATATTTACTTAACTTTGCAGATCGTACAGGAACCGATGTCTTAACGTGATGTGAGCGTAAACCTGTATACAATAAAATCTGAGGTATAAACGTATATTTATTTTCTTTTTGATTTGTACTTAAAGCAAGTGATCGAATAAGCACATTTTAATCGTTGCAATGCCACAAAGAAAGCCTTACGGCCATATTACCGATTCTCGTACGATCATCGAGATTAAGAAGTATCGAATATGCGAGAAAATAAATTATTAGAAATCAAATTATTAGAATAGATCTTACGGTTGCATTTAGTGAAAGTGCGAGAAAAAAGCTGCAGTCGTAGAACTGTCGTGTGCATTTGGTTGATCTAACTGTGAATGGGAAGTGGCTGAAGTCGAGCCGCCAAGTCGGTACCTATCACATTACTAATTCTCCTTTGGAGCCTGTCAAGAACACCGAAATGGACAGCGGGGGTCACCTGGCCATATATGGCAGCAGCACGGACGAATGGTCGATTTGTATATATGCAGGATGGAATCAAGTGGAAAAAACATCCTGGCTCGACACAGTGACCCAACCTTCCTGGCAGTGGATTTAGCTATTGACTCAATGTAGTGGTTCCACTTGAGGTCAGAGGAGAGGGTAAGGCCGAGGAGGCGCAGAGTATTGCTCTCGAGGAGGCTTGCCTGGTCTATGCTTATGGGGGGCAGGAGAGGTTGCCTGTGACGATTGACAGACAGCAGCTTGGTCCTAGACGCATTAAAATTTACAAGCCACTTCTTACCCCAATTCACCACAAAATGTAGATCCCTCTCAAGATCAGCAGCGAGATTATGTTTGCCTGCCATGCCGGGTTTCTTACTGATGCAGGAGTAAATTGTGGTATCATCTGCGTAGATGCCTACTTGGCTCTTGATCTCGTCTGGGAGGTCATTTATGAAAATAAGGAAGAGCGTCGGGCCGAGGATAGAGCCTTGAGGGACACTAGCGTTTGTACAGTAAGATGTAGAGGTACGCCCATTCAAGACGATTTTCATTATGCAGTTATTTAGGAAAGATTAGATCAGATTTAGCAATCGTCCGGTAATACCGTAACCCCGTAGCGTGCATAGAAGGCCAGCGTGCCAAACCCTGTCAAAAACCTTGGAGATGTTAAGAGCAACAGCACGAGCCTCGCGTGACTCATCAAGGGCCTGGAACATGTACTTCGTAATGGTCGTTAGCATGTCGGCCGTAGACCTGGCAAAGCGAAAGCTATACTGCCTTTCAGAGAAGAGTTTATGGGTAGTAAGATGCTGCACTAATTCAGCATTAATAATGGCTTCGAACACCTCCCCAAAAATTGGAAGAAGGCTGATAAGGCGATAGTTAGATGGGTCCAAAGGTTCACCAGAATTCTTAAATACAGGAACGACAGAAGACTTCTAGCATGCAGGAAAACAGGAAGCAGAGAGGCAGTAGTTATACAGTTTAGAGAGGACAGTGGAGAGTTCAGGGGCACATAGCTAACTATTGTTCCCATCTTTGTTATTATCACAAAGACAAATATGAAGAAAATAATCTGCTTGTAAATTATGATAACTGCTCATTCCATAAATTCAGCTGAGTTCAGCGAGTTCGATTGCACAGCTTTGAACAGTCGAGATAAGTAAGCAGAAAAAAATCAATATTTTCGTTTTTTGTACAAGACTACCACATCATTTTAAAATCATTTTATCCCAAGCAAGGCAACAAAGCCACTAAGATGCAAAGGTGGGAGGAGGTTGCTGAGTGTTAGAGAGTATGAGGAAATACTATTAAGGGTAGAGAACAATAAAAGAACACGGACACTGAAGATAACGATTGATATTGCATTTAAATTTTTGAAAATCATATTTGACTAAGAAACAAGAAATAGAACAAAAGTTCCACAACCAAGAAATGTGATAGAAGCAATTGTTAGAATAGAACTTACGGTTAATTCTAACAATTTCAGCGGTAAAATAATGTGATATTACCAACAATCTAGTACTGCACTTAAATTCATAAAGTCTAGGTACCGTAAAGCAAAGTTCATAAAATCACTTTTGAAACTATTAGAGAATTAGGTACAGAGAAGCTACATTACGGTGGTGGGAAAATGAGTGAAACTGAAATGCTAGGTCAGGATAAATACCATTGCATGTTCTAAATATATAACAAGAGCACCAGGCAGGATCTGGTATTAATATTCAAAGCAAAGCAAGACAGATTCTGGTGATTTTAGTTCGACAGAATTTCCTAGAAACAGACCTAGCAATTCATATCAGCAGAAAACATTAATCCGAGAAGGCGCAATGATGATATACGCTTTCATGACGCCAGGTAATTCAGAATGATCTCCAAGGTAAAACTCACAAAAGGTGCATTCCAAATAGATGTGTTGTGAGCTTTCATATTTATATTTCTAGCAAGTACTTCATTTCCTTACAAATGGCATACTCTGCGTTCAGCATAATCAAGAGATAAGCGTTTATCTTATATGAGATATTTCATTTCAGTATATTTCCTTGTCAAGGCCCTTAATTAAGTGGTAAAATTTTTATCACATAAATGGATTATTTTACAATAATTGAGATAAATATATGATAAATAAATATTAGATTGAACCATGAATATATACTGTTTTTGTCTATCAACTTTATCAGTAAAAATAAAATATAATAGTATAAATATTATATTCAATCATTATTTAAAATTACTTTTTTCCAGTTGTCAGACAGTTTTTCGATATCTTTTGAGTAGAATTCCTCAAGTTTTGATGCGTAAAAGTTTTCGACAAACTTTTGAATTTGGTTTTCATTTGAGAAAGCTTTCCACATCAATGGGTTTTCCAGTGATCGAGAAAGCTAATAATCATTAAGTGCAAGGTCTGGTTAATTCGGTATATAAAGTAAAATAGAACATACCATTCAATTTATTTCATTTTTTCTTGTATTATTTTTTTGCTGTTTGTAGCCTTGTCAAAGAGAAGAAAGGTAATTTTCATTTAATCCACTATTTACACTGCTACTGCCGTGCAAAAACTAAATTATGTAACTAAAGTACAATTAATTCTTAAAGGCTGAATGATTAGTATTTAAGATGATACGCTAGTCATAATTAGTTCCAATAAACAGAAGTTACTTATGGCTCAATCTAATAAAAATATCACTAAATATACGTGGTTTATTGATCAACGCACATAGATATACTGACGCGCTAAAAGCCATGATATATGTGTCTAGAATCGGGTAAAAGTTCTCTAACCTGGTGAAATGCATCAACTCAACGTGTTATCGATTTCACATGAGGTCAAAAGACTCCAGGAGAAGTCTCGATGGCCTATTAGAATACCCTGTAGGGACAGTATCTTGCGTGCAAACAGATTTCTCCACTAAGCCCCAGGTTCATGCTACATTTGAGCCTTACCATCTGTCCAAAACAGGATTTGTAACTCATCAAACCACACTACACTGTCGTGATGAGTAGCAAAGTTATTGTTCGATGATTGAATGAAACAACGTATAGACTCTCACAAGTTCGATTCTACTAGTGTGTGCTGAACAACAGCAAATCCTCAATCTCTCTTCTACTCAATCAATTTGTAGTCATGACATCTACAGCAGATAAGGTTAGGTGCTTTGCTTGGAAGTACTCTTTCAACTCTTAACTCGACTCATTTAGAGTACCAGCACCTGATTTCTCCTTAGAACGGGTGCTTTACTGAATGATATGCGCATAACTCCGTCACTAATTTTAGACATTTCCAAATTAGACTCACACAAATCAAGCGGAGGAGACGGGATCTTAGCCCCAGTTCAAATGAATTGTACTCTCAAACTGATTCCAATTCCCATCAGACTCTACAACAATTGCCTCATTGCTACCTGCTTTACAGTTTTTTTTGGAAGCCCTCCTCTGCAGTTCAGGTTTTTAAGAACTCTGTAGAATCTTCTGATGCCTTAGATTAGCATATAGTCTTTTATCGCTTTTCCGAAAAGTATCGAGGCCCTCATCAATGCTCAAGTGATTAAGCATTTTACTTCTCAACACTTTTTCTTGGACAAACAATACAGCTGATGTGTTAATGTCCAACGCTGAATATGAAAATCAAGCTCTTGATAATAAAGTAGTAGGTTATACTGTGGCACTAGAGATCAAAGGCACGCCAGTCTTCGTTGCAAGCTTCAGAGCTAAGGCGATAAGACGATTGTTTGGTTTAATCAAATCTTTCATATCAAATCGTGAAATGAAGGTCGTTGTCACATCCTTTTACACGAACCCGAGTGTCTCCCAAGGCTGTATTCTGGTTTTTATACTGGTTCTGATCATCATCAGTAATCTTTCTGATGTCATCGGTTCTTAATACAGATGATACTAGCATTTACCCCTGTCTCAATAGCAAACGCACCGGTGTTGACAAAGTAAACCTGGCGGCTGCTTTTGAAAATGACTTCCAATCAGTGGTTAACTAAGACAGGAAAGGACTTGTAAATGTTAATGTGTCTAAAACAAAACTACTTTTATTTAATCGTCATATAGAAATCTTTTGGTCTGTCATCAGTATGGCTAACGGTAATTTCCTGGAGAGCAACACACTGCGTCTTTTTGGCCTTACGTTTTCAACAGTCCTGAGGTGGATCAAACTCAGAGTCAATAGCCGCGAAAAAAGTTAGGTCACTGTATCGTGCCAGAAAATTGTTCCCTCAGAGTCTGTTCTACACATTTACAAATCTACCATTTGTTCACATAAAAAGAAAAAAAATGTGATGTAATCGATCCTGACTTGGCATCTCGACTTCAGTCAATTTCTAATCGACGTTCTTTCTGCAGATATTTTCATGGCAACTACCCTGGTGAGCTTTTTGTATCAACTACATAAACTTATACGTGCTACGAGATTCTCATCAATCTTCTACCTGGTTACTGTTGAAATAACCAATTGCAACCGCCGCTTCTGCCTTAACAGTTTCTTTTTTTCTCGCACCAACCGCCTTCCATTTATTTGCTTCTCCAATAACTACAATTTTCAAAATATAAACTGCAAAGTCAATCGCTATATTCTATCTTGAATTCCGTTCATTTTTTGTATTTTCTTTAATCATCTTTATCCTCAGTCTTTTCTCTTCCTGTAAACCCTTGCGCACCAGTGGCATCACCACCTTAATTGTAGTAAAAAAAAAATATTAAAATGATTAAAATTTTTTCGAAGTCTTAATATTTCTATAATTATTGTAGAAAGATATGAATATGTACACACATACGTATATATATATATATATATATAGAGAGAGAGAGAGAGAGGCGGGGAGAGAGTGAGTGAGATGCAAACAAAATCTTAATGAAATTTTTAGTCCCAGTTTTGGTTGCTTTGGTTTTGTTTGGTCCCAAATTTTTTCTGTTAGTTTTTGAACAGGCACACACAAATATGCATTAATTTTAGTATTCCTAGCCAGTGTGTTTTATATTACAACTTATATGAGAAGATCGAAGGCAACTGGACACTTCCGGTGTTTTCGCTCTATCAGGACACAGCAACTTAGTTCTTAGATACTGAACTGCCAGTACTATTCACATATATTTAATTATAGTGGCAAAAGCTACACATTTTTGGATGAACCGAATACCGAAATGTGACATACGTAGTGTGCTACAAGGTCCCCAAACGACAATGCTCAGGTTTTGAATGCAGAGTTCTCACCTACCCAGCCGACAAGGCTGAATGCTTTGCCCGTAGATTCTCAACCAATTCGACACTGGACTCGTTAGGAATAACTACACCAGACTTCCCACCCAGAACTAAGGCTCAACTAAATAAAGTCCACATTACACCCTCGCTGGTCGCCAAGATAATTGCACAACTTGACCCACACAAAGCGAGCGGCGGAGACGGAATCCCAGTCATAGTACTGAAGAAATGTGCCCCAGAACTCTCCTCTGTCCTCTCTAAACTCTATAACCTCTGCCTATCTGCTTCCTGCTTTCCTGCCTGTTGGAAGTCCTCCTGCGTAGTTCCTATATTTAAGAATTCTGGCGAACCCTCAGACCCCGCCAATTTCCGTCCTATTAGTCTCCTTCCAATCTTTGGCAAAGTTTTCGAACCCATTATCAACGCCGAGGTGATTCAGCATTTCATGGCCAACGGGCTTCTCTCTGACAAACAGTACGGGTTTCGCTTCACCAGGTCTACTGCTGATATGCTAACGACCATTACCGAGTACATATACCGGGCACTCGACAAGAATGGTGAAGCCCGAGCCGTTGCATTGGATATCTCCAAAGCATTCGACAGGGTCTGGCATGCTGGCCTCTTGTGCAAACTGCGGAGCTATGGGATAACTGGACATCTGTTTGACCTCATCCAGTCTTTCCTCTCTAACCACACATTGAAGGTGGTATTAAATGGGCATGCCTCCCAAAACTACCATACGAACGCAGGCGTCCCTCAAGGTTCTATCCTAGGTCGCACGCTCTTTCTGATCTACATTAATGATCTCCCCGACACCATTAGATCCCAAGTTGGCATGTATTCCGATGGCACAACAATCTACTCCCGCATCGATCAGAAACCAGGTCTGGACGACAAAGTGAACCTCGCTGCCGTACTTGAAAGGGACCTCTAATCCGTAGTGGCCTGGGGTAGGAAATGGCTGGTAAATTTCAATGCCTCTAAAACGAAGCTGTTATCAACTAACCACCATAGACAATCGCATCTACCTCCCATTAGCATGGGACAGGCTAGCCTCCCAGAGAGTAAAATACTACGCCTCCTTGGCCTTACACTTTCGGCGGACCGCAAATGGAATGACTATATCGAATCCATTGCCAAATCTGCTGCTATGAAAGTCGGCTCCCTGTGCAGGGCCCGGAAGTTTTTCCCACCTGAATCTATTCTGCACATATACAAATCTACCATCCGCCCGTGTATTGAATATTGCTGCCATATCTGGTCGGGTGCCCCTGCTGCTCTCCTTGGGCTTCTTGACAAAATACAAAGGAGGATCTGTAACGTGGTTGATACTGACTTGGCAGACCGGCTGCAGCCGCTCTCTCACCGGCGTGATGTGGCTTCCCTGTGCCTCTTCTACAAGTACTTTCATGGCTACTGCTCCGATGAGCTTAGATCACTGGTGCCGCCTAAGCACGAATTTACACGAGATACTAGATTAACTGTAAAAGGGTGGGACCTAGTTGCTAAACAGATAAGATGTAACCGTAAATTCTATTCCAACAGCTTCTTTTCTCGCGCTTCCCGCCTGTGGAACTCACTTCCACAAGTCTGCTTTCCCGACAGCTACAATCTCCAGGTGTTTAAATGTAGGGTCAATAGACACCTCCTATCACACTAACTCCCAATTATTCTCAGAACACTCATCTACCCAACCCTCATTCTCTGTATCCTTACACTCATCTACCCACCCTCTGACATTTCCTATATTTAATCATCCTTTCTCCACTTTACGTGGCCCCCTGCGCAGTAGTGGCAGTGACATGCCTTGCTCGGGGTGAAACGCTTATTAAAAAAAAAAAGAGTTGTCAAGCCCATACGGCACAATATGGGAGTGGGGAAGAAGAGATGGATTCACATTTTTCCTAAGGGTATTTTCACGTAACAACCTTGACTGGAGTTCAAACTCACCTCTCTCATTACTCAATCCCAGAGTCAAAGCGTCCAAAATGTTTTGCTTATCGGGCTGCAGTTTTGTAATGGATACGTGCATAAACCCACGCTAGACAGTTCGTCATTTCGTCAGCTGCATTCTCTCCTTTCGCAAGTTTGGTCCAAGAAAAGTACATTCTTCGATATTTGTTATTTTATGCTGATTGGCACGAGCTGGGAACTCTGAGAGCGAGGCCAACGGCAATGATTGATGCGTCGGCAGTGTTTTTGGTCAATAAAAACAGTCTGGGACATTGGCTGGGAGTTCAGTTGGGACCGTGGTGACGTGTACTGTTATAGAGGTGTGTATTAAGTTACGACTCTGCTTATTTTTGTCTGGAAGCTAGCTTCAAATCTACCAATAGAGCGAGAGCTGGAATAGATTGATTAACAACACAGAACTAACCTTATAAGTACATTATATGTAAAACAAAAGAAACTAAACTCGACAGCGTGCCTGTAGCGTAAAGGTAAGCAAATGCATCTTGTACATCATTATTATTTACTAGCGAGTTCAGACCTCACTAGATGGCTCATATTGTAGCGTTTTGCTAAAAACTAAAATAAACAACAATTTATGTAAAAAAGAGAAACTATCCAGGGCACCTCAACGTGATATAATGACTAGTAACATGGTCGTTACTAATTTGCAGTGAGTTCGATCCTCTCTAGTTGACTATATACCAAAGGTCAGGTACGCTCAATATTTTGTTAAAAAAAGACGGACAGTTATTGTATTTTACGAAAAGCAGACAAAAGAAGCTGTCGAAGAGATTAACTGAAGCGTTGGAGCGACGACGTAGGTTAGATGTAATGAGCCGAATAATCTGAACAGTTCTTCGAAGGAATATACTGTTTTGTATAAATTGTGTTCGGATGATTATTCTCAAACGAGACTGCTTAATAAATAAATAAATAAACCGTCACATAATATCGATTCGATTGTTAATGTAGGCAAGAAAATAAATGAGGAATTTTAGTGGTAACAAGATGTGGTAAAGAATGACTGAAAGGGTATCGTTTTAAGAATGTCTTTTGTAAGGTGCAAATAAAGGATTTCTGCTGGGAAATCTTGTTTAGTACGTTACTGTGAAATTGTGTGAATGAAGCAACCATGTATAAAGCAATTATATTCGATGCAATGTATGCACACATACAAAATAAGAGCGAGTAAATGTATACACACACACACACACACACTGATATGATATTCTTATGTAGAAAGTGATATTCAAAGATATATAAATAAATATGTATGCAAGCACAAAATACAGGTAAATATCTATCTTTATACAGTTCTAGGCAAGTTTATTTTTATTCCTCTATACATTTGTGAGAATTCGTGCCGTTTCCTAATAACATAAGTTATTTGAACGCCACGCCATGCATATATATATATATATATATATATATATATATGCATGGATATTTCAACGTGTATATTTACATTGGGTATATGGGGGCTCTGAGTAGAGGTATTGCCTTTCATGTTCGGCAAGTTGCATCCTACCTGGTAGGATGGACGGTATCATTGGTCCTTACCTATCTCCTAACTATCTCACATGTTGACTCCAAGCGATATGCCCTGGAAAATCGCTTCAGTTCGCGGGCTAAACCATGTGAGGGTGTGTTTACACGGCATCACTGAGTGTATGAACCTCTTCAACGCAGGTCACCAGCTATGGCGTAAGAATTTCAAGAAGAACTTCAACGGCAACATTAAATCTAACCGTTGGATTATAGCCCTACTGAACAGAAGAAAGAACAGTGTCCCAAGAGATGCGCGACGCAAGCATTATCACAAGCCGCGTGGCCATTGTCTGTGTGACTGCATTGACTACCGTGGAATAACCCTCCTCGGTATTGCTGTGAAAACCTTCGCCTGTACTGTCATCAACAGGCTGAAGGAGAGGACTAGAGTAGCAATAGCAGACGGTCATCAAATGCTACGTGTGTAGGAAGGGAACTGGTGCAGGCTGAAACATCCACCATCTACACACACCAGAAAAATTCTCAAAATTACTACTATGAAGGCCTGAGGTAAGGAAAGGACCGGTGACTCCTTCCTAAACAGAAAACAAAGGGATGATCAGCTGTTCCTGTTCAAGAGAAAGGGAAGGAGTATAAACCGGGCAATCATGCAAATATATTTCAACAACGATACTTCTTCATGTGACGTGTCGCTTCAGAACCTCTGCGATCATTGGTTTCCACTTGGCTCTGTCTCTTGTCACTCAATATTTTTTCTTGATATCTCTTCAAAACCCCACCCCGCCCTGCCGTTCATTTGCTCAGACATGCCAAATAGGTGTTACACTGCTTTTCCATGTCTCTCCTTTTCTCTATCCGACCTATGAGTATTAAATTCTCCAGGCCTTCATTCCTCATTGCGTGTCTTAGGAACCTCATTTGTCTCTTCCTGATGTTAAGTATGAGTTTTCTTATTTGCATCCTTTCCAACACCACATCGTTGCACACGTCCATAGTATCCTCAGTATCCTTCTGTAAAACCACATTTCTGCTGCCTCAAGCCTCTCCTTCATCCTTGATGAAATTGTCTAGCATTCACTTCCATGCAGAAGGACATATTACATAGCAATCCAGCACTCTTGTCTTTGTTTCTAATGTGATTTTCCTGTCTTTCCCTACTATGGTTACCTTCTGAAATACGTCTTTGGATCTCTATGTCGCACTTTCCATCCCCTGTCAAAATACATCCCAGTTATTTGAATTTTTTTTTTACTTGTTTTATTTTAGGTTCTCCGACTTGTAGTTGGCATATTAATATTAGGCTCCTGTTTTTGCTGATGACAATACATTCAGTTTATGCTCAGCCCTTTCTTCTCACTTTCTTTTGCTTTCTTCTGTAGAAAGACCTGTACTTTCTTTTCCGTGTCTGCTATCAGTACTGTGTAACAATACTATGAAAAATAATTGTTCATACCGTAACGACAATGGTTCAATAAAAAGACTTAGCAGAAACACAAAGAATCCAGCTTTAAATTAGAATATTTATCTGTTGAATAAAGTGAAATTTAATTAACAAAAATAAAAATTAAGTTAAAAAAGGAAAAAATAAGGTAGAAATTTCACTTTTTGCTTGTTAGTTTTTCTTAGTGAGACTAGATTTATTGAGGCAAATCAATGAAAGATTTGTCTACCCAGAAAGAGACACACTCGTTTATTTACAGTAACCTAAAAAAAAGCATACAGTTGTACACAAAGACTACTAGACACTTATGCACATTTTCTAATAAGTTCAACGATGATTTTGATATTATGATCAGCAAATTCTAATTTTGAGAATTGGCTTGTGTTCAGAACATTTATTGGTTGTACTTTATAGAAATGATGAAGTGAGAAACTTAATAAAGGGAGATGTATCGAAATTACGTGACGATTGAAAATCAATTTTGAAACAGACAACCTAAAGTCTGATCACGTGAACGAAGATGGAAGTTATAGAACATTCTATAGAACATTGCAAAACAAAATCATATATACATTCTTTCAGATTGCAATTTTCTACTAGAATTCAACTTCGACAAAGTCTTCTTCTTAATATTCTATGTATTATGTTACTTTAAGACGTAGGCGGTAATAGGCCTCCACAACTTCGTCCTTTATAGCTTAGCTATTAGTAAGGTTTACTGTGTTGCTATTTCTATGAATCTCTGTTCTGTTAACCATTTCCACAGGCTCGTTAGGTTGGTCATTTGTTGCTTTTCTCTTACCGGCACTGTTTTCAATATGTCTTGTGAATGCTTTTGTTTCGATTTTATGTTTAAACTTCCTAGTTACTTTTAAGTTCAGTTAATGGTATTCCAAGCATCCTTTTGTAGACTGCCATTTCTGTTGCCTGAAGTCTTTTCTTCATATGCGAAGAGATTGACCAGCATTCACTGCCATAAAAGGAGGACTCGTATTACATTACATTTTATCACGCTTTTCTTGTTTCTATGTATTTTGTTTTTGGAAGTATCTTTCACTATTTAAATCAGCCTTCGTATTTCAGTGTCACATTTTACTTACCTTGTTAAACTTAACTATAGAATATAAACTGTTAGATTGTTGTGATTCATTTGAGCCTGCCAGTATATTTATTACATTCCCATTTGGTCTTAGTTCTTTGTTCCTGTTAAACCAGTGCTGATTTCATGTGAGACTTACAGGCATCTCCCGATTAACTCTCATGCGATTAATGCGTTTTCGATGAGTGCGCTAAAATTTCTATAGACCAGAAATCGATTAGTGTAGACATAATATTTGTTTATTGCGGTAAAACATTCTTCAATTTAATCATAGTATATGAAAATTGATATTTTGTAGTTACCAATGTACACATTAGCCGCACTTACCGAGGAATGTCTGTATATATTCTTGAATAATTTATTGCTGATTTTTCATGAAAGTAATATTTTATTTTAAAAAATAGTAAGAAACTTGTCAGTAAAAGTATTGTTCTTACTAGCTACTACTTTTTCCCATCTTTATGGAAGCATGTAAATTCCACGTCAGAAAAACGAAACGTCTTTTGAGGCTAACCATGAGTCGACTCATTTTTAGATATCTTCATAAGAATAAAAGGGCTGCTCAGGTAGGTGATGTGCCATCGATAGGAACACGTGATAATCAGACGGGGCAATGTCTGATGAATACGGTGGGTGGGGTAGGACTTCCCATTTAAGCGTTTCCAAGTAGGTTTTCCCGTTTTGCAACACGTGGCCTTGCGCTGTCATGGTGCAAAAGCACTTTGTAGTGTATCTAACGGACTTTTCTTCTTTAATGCTCAAACGCATCAATTGCAGCCAACAGGGATCCCTCGTGATAGTTTCGGTCGGTTTGAACAGCTTATAATAAACTACATCCAGCTGATGTCACCAAATACAGTACAAAAGCTTCGAACCATCAGTATTCTGTTTTGCCGTTGATGTTGATACATAACCGGGTTTACCTCACGATCTTCTATGCTTTCTTAGGATTATCGTAGTGTATCCACCTTTCATTACCGGTCAGGATACAATGCATTGTTTTTTTTCTGCCGCTCACAGTTGTTCACATGTGACATAACGCTGTTCAACGTCTTCTGGCTTCAACTCATACGGTACCCAATGTCTTTGCTTTCCAGCATTTCGAAACTTTTATGATGAAATCTTGATGATTCTGCGAGCTCAGCTAGCACCTGACATGAGTCTTCATGAAGTAATTCTTTGTTTTCCAACCTTTTCGGTGCGCCAGAGCGTTCTTCAACACCAGAATCATTATTTTTGAAGAAGTCTAAATCTATCTTAGCTTGTCTTTTCCGACAGAGCATGGTCGCTTTAAGTCTCAATAAGAATTCTGTGTGCTTCAGCTGCAGATTTCATTTGAATAAAGTAGTGCAGTACAATTTCTCGGAAATACATTTTCTTTGTCATGAAATTTGACATGTTTAATGCTTGTTTAATCTTCGGCGAAATAACATACACTGCCTTTCAAGCTTGTTTATAGTACTTCCTTATTGATGCGTTACTATCACTTAAGTCTGGGAACGTCATCTGTTGGAAAACAGCAAGAACTTTTTAAAGGTCCTTACATATATATATATATATATATATATTTTAGATAATATATAAAAATTTATATACGGTTAAGAAAAATATGACAAAGTGGAAAAAGTTTTCATGTTACACGTTTCATCATTTAGAACTTCATGTGACTAAATTTGTTTGGTAGACATTTTTTCACATTGTCATTATCGTATCTGCACGTTTTTTTCTCGACTGTTCAGTATAATAGGGTTAGTTGAGAAAGAGCGCCATGACGCAATCCACCCCACCAAAAATTTGTAAACGGCATGCTTGGCATTCGCTCTGTAAGCGTTAATATGAAACTTTTATAGTATTTGAAAGTCAGTTGAAGGATAGTGCAGAGGATTCAGAAAGAGTTGAATTTCTAATGGTGATTACGAAGGTATTTCGAGTGAACACTAGTGATGGCGACGTTATGCCTCAATTCATTTTCCACAGGGTGTCAGACTCAACATAGAGACCTACATCAAGTGCCTTGAGGAAGTGTTGATTTGGGTCAATAGGGTTGCTGCTTAAAGATATGTCTGGAAACAGGACTCTGCACCATGCCACATAATCAGAATAACTTAGTCATGGCTGTCAGATAATTTCTGCGATCACATCACCCTTACGTCTGGCCACCTAACTTCCCAAACGGTAACAGAATTGATTATTATGTGTGAGTGACAGAACTCATTGTAACACGAAAGTTGAACTGAAGTCAAGGATTATGTAGGGGTTGTAGAGTGTAAAAGATTCATTACCCCCAAGACAGCAAAAATGCCTTTTAAAAGAGTTCTGTCAAGGGTAAAAGGTAAGAATTGAGTTGCAATACGAGTATACCATTTTTGGTTTGATGTGGTACTTGTAAAGTTTTAGCATGGTAGGAAGAGTCGTGTCGCTTATGAAACTGTACAGAGAACCGACCATTTTCCTCGGATATTTAGCGACGAATCGTATATGCATGTTCTATTTCAGTGAACTTGAGACCCAAGAGATATTCCGGGCAATGCGCTTCGCTCATTGAGAATACCACCATTCAACATGACATGAGAAATTGCAGGTTCTGTTCTGTGATGCATATATATTTACAAATGATCTGAGAATACTATTTGGTATATAGTTAATATAAAACAAAAAAACTGGTAACACTGAGAAGCGAGCCTTGAGGGACGCCTGCTTCGTACTTCAGATTAACATTGACCGTCATAGACACACCCGATACAGAAGACTTGATAATCAAGATAATTTCAAAAATGCCATTGCAGCCCTTATAACACGACTTTTCAAAAGCTACCGTGATATTTAAAGTGATCGATTTTGAGATGGCTATATTATAAGCGCTTCACTGATTCTATGCATAACTACAGCAGTTTAGCTAGAGTAAAGAAATACGTACTGTTTGTCGTCAAGGGGCTGTTTTTGCTGTGGTAAGTAACAATCTCTTTGATTGACAATATCAAAAGTTTGATGTTAAGAAGGCTAAAAGTAAGATACTGCAAAGTTTGTGCTGGTAAAGTTGTAATCTATCAATTTGCTAAAAAACTCCATAGAGAAATTTAAACTCAATACTCAGTATTAATGGTCAACCAGATTTATTTGAGCTGCTCAAAATCTTTGGATATAACGTGACTTCCTGATCTTATATCGTGAGGTTTCGTCGATTAGGCGACCAACTAATAAACACCTGAAAGCACACTTCATTTCGCAAAATGTAGATATATTTCAGCTTTAGATTTGTGTGCATGCGTATATAAGATCTGATATCTAAAGCAAATAAGAAATTGCATGTTTCTTTTGTCAGAGAAAATGGATACTCAGCCTTGTTTTTAATAAAGAAATACTCAGATAGTTAAAGAAAAGAAAAATATTTTCATTTTAGCCTCAACATATATAAATTATTCTGTCATTGCAAAGTTATGATTTAAATAATCAATTGACGCAAATGTTTTTTTCACTGCCCAAGAATCGTGATAATCAGTGGGATATCGATTAATTAAAAAAAAAACAACAAGCAACCCAACTAGTAGGCTTGTGCAAAAGGGCGGGAAAATTTGTTAAATAAGAAAAGTTGATATTTAAGAATTTGAAAACAGGAAAGAATTTACATTACAATAAATATCAGAGTATGAAACTTTCTAATCACTGAAATAAATTAAACTTTAATTCTGTCTCGTTTGAAATGAATTTAAATTTAGGATTGTTTAGTTTGAATAGATTAAATCACTGAAAATCGTCTATTTCTGATGTTTATTTTGTCTTTAAATCTAATGAAATACAGAAGTCAGTTCCCTTCAGACTGTAGGCAATTGCATTTTGTCAGAAATTCCTTTTCTTTATCGATTCTTAATTGCTATGACTTCTTAGAAAAGATATAGGAATGCTTTTCCTTTTCTTCATTTACTGATAGTAAGTCAGAGTAGTCTTTCACTGTCAAACAGGTCTAATAAGCACAGTCTACTTTGTTATCTATTTCGTAGCTAGGAGAAAAAAAAAAGATAGATTCATGCATTTGAAAAGTTTTTAGTGTGAGAGTGAGCGTAATAGCATTGGCCGGGATTTGACCTGGGTTCGCCGAATCCACTTTCTGTGCCATTAATTTTTATATTATCTAAGCGCCCCAAAAAGTAAAATTATAAATTGGGAAAGCTATTCTAAAAAAGAGATGTGATAAGTTAACAAGTTGGAGTAAATAAATGATTATATATATATATATATATATATAAATAGATCTGATAATATATATATATATATTATATTTTTATTATCAGATGTATTATATATCTATAAATAGACTAGCAGTAAGACAAAAAAGCAATAGTTGTTTCCAGTTAAAGCGAAACCGTAGACTGAAAGAAAAATGAACGAATGTAAGTCAAATTTTGATTTTCTGGTATCGATATCAAATAAGTTTTTCCTCGTAAACTGAATTTTGAAGGCTAAATAAGTCCTCTGAGTAAATGGTATCATGGCTGAGACTAAGAACTACAATTATATTTACTTAGAGCCAAACCCGAAGCAAAAACTAAGATAAAAGGGCTGAAAAATACAGACATACAGGTAGATAAATACACAAACATCTTGCGTTTTATATATATATATATATATATATATATATATATATATATATTACCGATTTTCTGCACTATTGCAAGAACTGCAACCTTGAAACTTCTGAATATCGTTTCTTATGTCTTTGTCTATGGTGTATCAAATTTGATTAAAATCAGACCACTCTTCTACAACACGATTTTTTCGATTATCGATATTTATCGGGGGTACCTCGACACAAAACCTAACTAAGAACACTCGCAGACGTTTATAGTACAACTGTAAATTTTCAAGAAAATCGGTTCAGCCGTTTCGGAGTCTATAAGTAACGAACACAGACACACACAAAGTTCCATTTATAAATAAGTTTAGATCTGATAATAAAAATATATTTGTATATCTATAAATAGATCTGACAATAAAATATAGATATATCTATATTTTCATTATTGTTCAACCAACACAACTTTGTATTTACAAGTATAAAGGCTCATAGGAGTCAACCAAGTGAAGGTGCGAGTTCAGGAAATCGGCGATTGTGTCGTGTCACTTCAGGATATTAGTAATTATGGCTTTCCTTGTCTTTTGTTGCTTTTGCTGTTAAATATTTAACATCTTTATTTGTACTTGTTTCGTCATCCCATTTAGACAAAATTGTTAGGAGAGTTACTCAGTGTTTTTTCTAGCTTCTCTTGTCATCAGACTTACGATCATGCGAGGTTGAAACACCGGTGATTGTACGGAAACCGAAGTTAAGCAGCGTGTAGCCTGGTCAGTAATTAGATGACCGCTTGGGAATACCAGATGCTGTAAACTTAAATGTGTGGGTGATGTAAGTATAGTAAGACTTGTACTATTAAACCATGATTATCTCCAAAAAATTTAAAAAAAAAAGCTTACAATCTAAAATTATTTTCTGGCTTTAAATAACCTGAAAGAGGTAATAAGCCGTAAAAAAAAAAACCACAAACACACAAAAGAAACAAAAAAATCGTATTAATCAATCAATTTTTCAAGGTAAGTGTGATATTCTAATTCAAAAATACAACTTTGTTGCTCAAGTTTTTTTCTTTTGATATGTGAAAAGATCGATTAACATTAACTGACACCATCTACTTATTTCGAGTATTATTCTCATGTTAATTTAATTAGCCTACTCTAACATGCTTTAAGCCAGCATAGCTCAAGACATGTTGGAGATTTGTAGGTAGACTGGTTGTCAACCAAAGCAGTATAAGCCATCCTGTCAGGCTGTTAACACTATTTTCTTTCTCTTAGACTGGTTGCCACCCAATAGAAACCATCTTGTTCTGCTATTTACCCATAGATTGGGAGGAGAGTAGCTGAATGCATATCTAATGAATTCGATTGGAATTCGAACTCTGCACTCCGATTTCCCAATCCAAAGCGCTATCCGTTACTTCACCGTAACTCCTTGCTGACATATAAATGATTAAATATTATATAGCAGTTCCGTCTGAATTTCTAGAATAAGGAGTTATTGTATATACTATTTGCTGTAGGAGTAATATCGCCATCTTTGGTGTTATTGTCACAAAAGTTGTGATAGCATCAGGAATGTTGAAGAGATTAGTTCTAATGTAAATAATGTTAGTGGTTCATTATCTTGTTAAAATACCTTATAAAAACACAACAGGTGAATGTGATGCCCAGTCGAAAACACAATACATGGCCAGATATGCATCAAGAACCCAAGTACAGAGATTATAATTTTTCTGAAGAACATGAAGGTTGATGAACATGTCAATAAACATTTATATTCTGATATTAAATAATGTTGTTTTAAAAATTTTGACTCAGTTTTAATATACCCAGAGATATTATAGTTTAAAGAAGTGTTATCGTTATTGAATGTACTTCTTTAATTTCTGTTTGTTTACTGTCATATTTGAAATGCCTACTGCTTCAATGACATCGCCATTTTGTCTGCAAACCGTCATTTCATTCTGATAGTTCTTTGTTTGTGCTCCTGAGAGACGCTAGACTAGAGAGTCACCTAGCGTGTTTCTGGCTCAAACTTCTTTGAGCCAAAGAGGGATGAGGTTCTCAGCTGATTGATCGTTGCCCAAGTTCGCTTCGTCGTCTGCCAAGAAATTTCACGTTTGGATTTGCGTGGTTCGTTAATTATTATTTCATTCATGTCAAGGAGAGATCGCTAAACAAAACAGATTGTAGTAAAGAATGTAAGTGTATTCACCCCTGCTGGCGTGGTATTAGCTAAAACAGTCATCTGATGCAATTTATATATATATATATATATATATATATATATATATATGTGTGTGTGTGTGTGTGTGTGGACGAGAGAGATTTTTTCATACGTGTATGTTCATTTGTTGCATGTAATTACGTACGTACAATTAAATATACATACACACAAAGAAAGAGATAGATAGATAGAAATGTAGTGTTCTATTTTATTCTATCTCACCTTTTCAGTCATAACAAAAGAAGTTTCGGCAGAGTAATAAAGTAGGAATAGCAAATAAACATATCAATAAAGAAAATATGAAAATGAGCGTATTTTGCTTTATATATATATATATTTAAAAAATAGCAGGCACGGTATTATCATTAAATCTTTTATATCATTTTTCATGTGTTCTTATGATTTTTCTTTTTTCAGAACACAAATTATGCAAGAATTGTCCAAAGGTTTTGTATTTAGAGCGCTTTCGGCTATACTTTTAGTCATTATCAAGAATGAATTTTGTTTTACTTGTAAATAAATGTGTAAAGTTTATGTATAATAGAGTCATGTGCATAAGTTCCGAACACGGTAAGGAAATTATTGTTCAGACACCTAACTCACCAATGTTCTTTATCCAGTATTATCACTTCATTCCATAAGGGTTGACAATATTACATCACTCAAAATGTTTTTATTGCTTTACCGTCATCGATGGCATAAGCAACTGATACAAAATGAACCGAAGGAAAGTGAAAGGCGATGGAGTTTTCTGGTCAACAAATGCGGTTAAAAGTGCCAACACGCATATATACCTTGAGGTTGAACCAAATAGAATATATGAACACACACACATATTATAAATACGTGCACAGGTACACCTATATATATATATATATATACCGTTACAAGGTCTCTCTCTTCCTCACTGTCTGTCTGTCTGTCTGTCTCTCTCTCTTAGCTTTCTCTCAACTCTCTATATCTCTCAGTCACTCGGACCGAATAATAGCAGAAGTGGATCAACAGATGAGTGCTAATTCAGGTCAAGATCGGTAAGGGTCGCTCGCCTACCGACACCAAATTTGAATGCTGATTGGTCGACAAAGCAAACGACAAAAGTAATCAGGAAAATCTAAATCCGAGTGACAGCAAAAATTTTTAGTTGCGGTCTTGCCAGCGAGATGAACGGACGCTACTCAAAGGGATGCGCAGTCACATGAAAAGAAAAATCTCGAAAGTATGTCTTGGACGGCGAAAGAATTAACCCGATGTTCTATCCGAAGTTAATCACATAGGATATGGAAGAAGTATATCGGAAGTGCCGTATCCACGTGATAATGCCGAAATTCCTGCAAACCAGCTTCGAGAGAGAAAATATATGTACTTGTGTCAAAAGGAAGCCTTCAGTCCCGGTGACGATATTTTATTCAGCCGAAGCTGGTGCCGAAATACCGAAGAGATCTCGCATTTACTGTCCTTGTGCCAGAAAATCCTCCTGTCATGATGCCGACTTTAACTAGCCGACGCCCATGTTGAAATAATGAAAAGCTTAAAAGAAATGACCTTTTGTCAGGAAAAATGCTTCGATAAAAAAACAAACAAAAAAAAAACGCAGTTACTCCATGGAAAAGATAGACGACTGACGTCCCCGACGCTTATAAAAAAAAGTAATGTAAGAGAAAAAAAAAATGCAAAGATAAGAAATCTTGTGAATATAAAAAGAGAAGAAAAAACAAAAGATAAAAAATTGTGGGATACACAAATATTTATAAAAAAAGAAGAGAGGAGAATTGACAGCTTGTAAGTTAGAGAGAGAGAGAGAGAGAGAGAGAGAGAGAGAGAGAGAGAGAGAGAGAGAGAGAGAGAGAGAGAGAGAGAGAGAGAGAGAGAGAGAGAGAGAGAGAGAGAGAGAGAGAGAGAGAGAGAGAGAGAGAGAGAGAGAGAGAGAGAGAGAGAGAGAGAGAGAGAGAGAGAGAGAGAGAGAGAGAGAGAGAGAGAGAGAGAGAGAGAGAGAGAGAAAGAGGGAGAGAGAAAGAGGGAGAGAGAGAGAGAGAGAAAAAGAAACGATGACATTTTGTTGCTTCTTTTTATTACTTTTCCCAGTACTTCTCTATACACACACGCACACCAATTTCAAAGTATTATCTTGCCTACACCATTCCAAGAATAAATTAAGTCCCCACAATAATCTCAAACATTAAGACTTTTAAGACTGATCCTATAATTAAGACTGATCCTATAATTAAGACTGATCCTATACATCTATATTCGTTTGTTGAATAAAATTTTCATAAATGTAAGATGCCTTCGTGGTTATCATTTTTGTGTGGTTTGAATATACCTATGTTCCGTTATGTTTTTCATGTGTTTGTGGTCGAGACTAGTTTTTTTTTTATGCTGTCCAACCCGATATCCGAGCCAAATCGTTCCGAGGTTCGTTCTATTCCCCGTCACTCACGCACGTGGTATGAGCCCCACCACAAGAGGTTCGGGACAATATATATATGTGTGTGTGTGTGTGTGTGTGTGTGTTTCTGTGGTTTTGATCATGTGCTTTATCACTGAGAACAAACTCGTATTGGTATGCTAAAAGATGTCGTTTCATATCAAGTGAAGATGTTCATAGATTTGCCTTACAGGAAAATACATTTCTGCGCACTCGCATTGTCTACACAGAAAGGGACATTCCGAATTTAATTTCACTCGTCTTCGAAATATGACAACACATTGGCAGAGATGAAGAGATTTTTAATTGTATAAAACGGCAAGAGGTAACCAGCATTTAATCCACTAGGCTATGTAGATTGAAGCGTACTCTGTTCTGGAAAGTAAAAATCCAGAAGAATATTTTCAGCTTATGTGTGTGTGTGTATGTGTATATATATATGTGTGTGTGTGTGTGAATAACGTAGCCATATTATGTCTATTTATTTTAACAATAATCCTTTCTTGTTCTCTAATCAGTTTCTTGATGTTAAAATGAATTTCACTAGAGAAAGTTTTTTCTTACACAAGTACATTCGATCCCCCCCCCCCCCGGAGACACGGCACAAAGACGACGAAGAAGAGGATTAGACAGAACGTTGCCTCTCAGTATTCACTCCGCCAGTATTTACCGAGGGATCTAAACATACGTAACTACTATACACGCATGTTGTCATTCACGCTTATTTCTGTGAAAATCATCGACATTTAACAGTCACATTGGCAATCGACAGGAAAATCTCTTGTGTGTAATTTCTACTAAAATGTTTGAAGCAATTCTAGTTTGTTCAATAAATCCGACAAATAACGATGAGTAATTGTGGCGGACGGAGAAAAGAAACTAAAAAAGATTATTGAAAGCAAAAGAAAATTGAATTATTAATATTTATGCAACTGTTGTACGGGTTAAGAAAGAATGTTTTCCGTTCAACATAAAATTCATTTCTTAGTTCTCACTGACATTTATCTGATAATATGGAGGATACAAGCTCTCAATCAAGCACATATTGTTAGGAAAATTCCAGCTATTGACAAAAATAATTTTTAGGGAATAATATATGTATATATATATATATATATATATATATATATACACACACTGTCCTCTCTTTATATATATATATATATATATATATATACACACACACACTGTCCTCCTCCTCTCTCTCTATATATATATATATATACACACACACACAGACACTCATGCACATCTAAACTTATTTATAAATAGAACTGTGTGTGTGTATCCGTTACCTATAGGCTCTAAAACGGCTGAACCGATTTTCTTGAAAATTTACAGAGTTATACTATAAGCGTCTGCGAGTGTTTTTAGCTAAAACCCTGTGTATTGTCCTTTTCTTCTCTTTTGGCATGAAAGACTAAAAAGCAATAGTTGTTTCCAGTTAAAGCGAAACCGTAGACTGAAAGAAAAATGAATGGATGTAAGTCAATTTTGATTTCCTGGTATCGATATCAAATAAGTTTCTCTCGTCGTAAACTGAATTTTGAAAGCTAAATAAGTCCTCTGAGTAAATGGTATCATGGCTGAGACTAAGAACTACAATTATACCTATTTAGAGCCAAACCCGAAGCAAAAACTAAAATGAAAAGGGCTGAAAAAATACAGACATACAGGCAGATAAACAGACACACACACAAACATCGTATTTTTATATATATTTCTGTAATTTTCTCTACGTCGAAATCATCTAGGGCTCTCAGCATCACTTAACATAAAATGCTGCCTGGTTCTGCTACTTTGCTTTAATTCCGCCAAGGCTCATTGCAAGTCACAAGGAAATAAACTATCACCTATATTGAACCCTAATCTTCTACAGTATAGATAAAACAATTCTCAAAATATACATGTACGCACGCACTCACACACACCAATCATATATATATATATATATATATATATATATCTCACTCTTTCAATGACAATAAATAATGTATTAGCAGTTAAAATTAAGAAATACTTATTGACTTACAAAAAAAAAAGATTAAAGGTTTAAATTGAATATTAATTTATATTAAATATACATAAAATATTGAGACTGACAACCATCACTTTCCAATCCCAGAAAAGTGAGTACATTTTGGGGATGTCAACCCCCACCACATATATACTTAAACAATTATGTAATAGAAGTTATATGAAATCTATAGAACATTCGGAAAATGTAGTAAAATTATATGTATAAAGAGAGAGATAGAGAGAAAAAGATTACAGAGCTAAAAAAAGGAGAGAGAGAGAGAGAAATGCGTATGACGTTGAGAGATGAAAAGAGAGAGAGAGAGAGAAAGTAAAAAGAGTTTCAAGGGAATTAAGCACAAACACACACATTTATATATATATATATATATATATATATATATATATATATAAACGAGATTATAATTATACTCGTCTTGAAAACTTTCTTCAAAAACTATCGAACGAAGGAAAAAATGGTTGTAAAAAAGAAAGAGCTTAGGATATGAAAGTCAGGCAAAAGTGTTTGGACCGAAATTAGCACAAAGCCCAAAGTAAAATCCCGACACTGTTTTCTAACAGAAAGCGCTCGGTACAAAGGTAGAGCAAACTAAAGAAATAGCACCTAATGCTTTCCCTGACGATCCGTTTACGTGAAACCTAGGTCAGTTCGTCTGGCTCATTAGGTGCTATATATATATATATATATATATATATATAATTGTTAATGAAAAGTAATGTTTTATTTATAAAAAATATGAAGAAACATATCATTGAAAGTATTGTAAATCGTTAGCCACTAATTTTCCCATCTTTTGGGCAGCATTTGAATTCCACTTCGGAATATTAATAATCAGACAGGGTAATGTCCGTTGACTACTGTGGACGGGGTAGGATTTCCCATTTAAGCGTTTCCATGTAGGTTTTCATCCATTTTGCAACATGTAGAAAAGCGTTGTTATACTGCAAAATCATTTTGTGTTTCTGCTCGTATAGCGGCTGTTTTTTCTTTAATGCTTGGCTCAAATGCATCATTTGGTAGCGATCTCTCATGATGAGTTCGGTCGGTTTAAGCAGCTCTTAATGAACTACGCCCAGCTGATCTCACCAAGTACAGAGCAGAAACTTCAAACTATAGACATTCGGCTTTGCCGACGACGGTGATACGTTGCCGGGTTTACTCCACAATCTTCTACACTTTTTTAGGATTATCGTAGTACATCCACTTTTTATCGCCGGTCAGGATACCATGTAAAAACTTACTTTTCTGTCGTTGCAACGGCTGTTAACACGCGACAAGTCGCTGTTCGACCTCTCCCGCCTTCAACTCCTACAGCACCCAATATCCTTGCTTTTGAATCATTCCTACTGCTTTCAAACGTTTCGAAACTGTTATGTGATAAAATCCTAACGATTCTGCAAGTTCAGCTTGCGTGTGACATGAGTCTTTATAAAGTAATGATTCCAATTCTTTGTTTTTAAACTTTTTCGGTGCGCAAGAGCGTTCTTTATATTCAACATCAAAATCATTATTTTTGAAGTATCTACACCAATCTCTACATTTCGTTTCCGATGCAGATCAGATTGAAGGTAAGAGGTACCGAGTAAAACAACAAACTGCCCATCGAGCAAGAGTAAATGTGTGGTGGAAGAAATTACAGGAGAGATAACAAAATACCTCATTTATAAAGAGACGGGAAATCATGAAAAACTGACTACCAACGTCCTGAAAAGATACAATACATAGAAAAAAAGTTAAAATGATAAAATGAAACCGCCCGTCGTAAAACATCATTGTTCCATTTCTCTCTTTCTCTTATTTGTTCATATCTATAGCTAGTCTCTTTCTCTCTCCCTATCATTGTGCTTTAGAGAAGGAGTTTAGGAAAAGATAACCAAATAAAAAAATCCACATATATGGAGAGAGAAAGAGAGAGATATTGCCTCTGTGTGTGTGTGTGTAAAAGTGATGCTAAAATAAAGAAACAAGTAGGAAGAGAAAGAGTGATGAAGAGAGAAATAAAACTGGAAAAAAGAGGATAGAAATGAAATTGGAGAGAAGCAGACAAACAGAAAGAAAAAGATACAGAGCTAGAGAGAGAGATACAGAGCTAGAGAGAGATACACAGAGAGAGAGATACACAGAAAGAGAGAGAGAGGGGGTGCTGTCAACTATTAACCAAAAAAGTTTTTTTTCTCCAGCTACGCCTACTACGACACACATTCGTTACGTGAAAAATCTTGAATGTCACGAGCTAATTGCATTCCGCAAATTTCGTCCAGATGTCCGGTCAAAACTGGGAAAAATGATAGCATTTTTACATTAATGCAATCATTGCTGCCTTCTGCTAAAGGACCAACGCGATAAGCACCCACAGCCCAACTAAATGCCTATGGGGTATGTCATATTCGCGTTTAAAGATTTATGATTTCGAAGAATTATTCAAAGGACTTATTGTAGACCCCAACAGTTTTTAAGAATAGATGTTGTACATGAATTCGTGCATCTACTTTAGTCTATATGCAAGTTTGTATATGCCTGTATCTGTAGTCTTATCACTATCTGCATCAATCTATATACCAGTCCGGCATAAATATGAGAATATGAATATCTGTAGGTTTGGAAGTATCTATACAATTATTTATGATTTAGTTTCATGAAGCGTTTGTACGAACAAAGTACTACGCTGAGTTTCTTGTTATTCATATATGCATGAAACTTATTTGTCTTGATTCATCACTGTATTGAGTTGTATCCCTAATATCTCCGTATGCATATTTGATGGCGCCGAAAAGTTCCAAATGTCTAAAGCATCATAATTTTGGTCAAATCAAGACGTTTTCAGCTCTCTCTCTCTCCATATATATATATATATATATATATATATACACACACACACGCAAACTAATAAAGGTATATTTCAGCGGCAATAGTCCCTTCAAAAATGTTTGGCTGGATAATATCGACAAGTTCTGTCGATGAAACTTTATATATATATGTTTATTTACTATTTACGTTCTCACACTGATTGAGCGAGCGCTCTGGAAGAATGGTAGACTTTGAAAAACAGTAGCTACTCTGGCATGTACGTATCGCTCATTCAGAAATGAATTAGAGCACGCTGGCTATTGGGCTTGCATGATAATATACACGCTAAAAAGTCTGCCTTCTTCTACCGAGCGCTCATAGCCCAGAGGTAGAATCGCCGACTGACGCCAATTCGGTCGGGTTTCAATTCTGGGTTAAAAGCAATTGAAGTCTAACCGTACTGATGAGCTGTGATACAGCGAAACAGATCTGTCTGCGGATGACACTATATATATATATATATATATTTATTATATATATATATATATATATATATATATATATAATCTAAACTTATTCATAAATGGAACTTTGCCTGTGTGTGTCCATTACCTATAGACTCCGAAACAGCTGAACCGATTTTCTTGAAAGTTTACACAGTTGTACTATAAGCGTCTGCGAGTGTTCTTAGCTAGGTTTTGTGTCGAGGTACCCTCGATAAATATCAAAAATCGATAATCGAAAAAATCGAGTGATAGAAGGAGTGCTCCGATTTTAATCAAATTTGATACACTTATAGACAAAAACATAAGAAACGATATTGAGAAGTTTCAAGCTTGCAGTTCTTACAAAAGTGCAGAAAATCGATAATTTGTTTCTGATGAAAGGTCGAGGATGGTCTGAAATATCAAATAATAGAAATAAATAAATACTGTCAAAAATACATTTTTAAACTTACAGCTTTTTAGTAGTTTTTCCTCTCTCTCTCTCTCTATATATATATATATATAAAATGCAAGATGTGTGTGTGTGCCTGTTTATCTGCCTGTATATATATTTTTTTTCAGCCCTTTTATTTTAGTTTTTGCTTCGGGTTTGGCTCTAAGTAGGTATAATTGTAGTTCTTATTCTCAGCCATGATACCATTTACTCAGAGGACTTATTTAGCCTTCAAAATTCAGTTTATGATGAAAAAAACTTATTTGATATTGATACTAGGAAATCAAAATTTGACTTACATCCATTCCTTTTTCTTTCAGTCTACGGTTTCGCTTTAACTGGAAACAACTATTGCTTTTTAGTTTTTCGTGCCAACATCCAAAGAGTCTGAGCTCCATGACCATGGATTAGTTTTAAAGCTTTCATTACATCCAAGCAACGTCAGGCTATGCTGGTAGTGTGTGTGTGTGTATATATATATATATATATATATATATATATATATATATAACGAATTAAAGAAGAAATAAGGAACGTCTACTGATCTGACATATTTCACATTTAGTGAAGCTTCATCAAAAATGAGATATAAAGAAAAAGAAATACATTCTGGTAGTTTTATTTTCATATTGTTTGATTTTTATTTGTTAATCAGATTTCAATGGCAAGTAAAAAAACTGTAAATATTGATTTTTGTACGTAATTGTATAATAATTCTTGTCTTTTTTTTTTAATCATTTCACCCCGGGTAAGGCGTAAATGCCACTGATGTGCGGGGGGCTACATAACTGAAAGAAAATTAATTAGAGGAGGGAGAAGAGGATTACAAACCAATTAGGAAGAAGCAATAGAAAGATGAAAATGCAGGTGTAATGACAGTTGCAAGGGTGGAGAGAAAGGGAAGGATATACGGGGTGGGGGAAGGGCTAGAGTCAAGTGGTTAGTAAATAAGTATTTAAATTTCTGAAGGTTGTAGCCGTCAGGAAAGCAAGAATATGGGAGCGAGTTCCACAGGCGTGAAGTGCGAGAGAAGAAGCTGCAGAAGTAGAATTGTCGTCTGCATTTGGCTAACCTAACTGTGAATGGGTGGGACTCAGTTGCCATTCTGGTTGCACGAGTAAACACCTGTTGAGGAGGCACCAGTGACTTAAGTTCATCAGAGCAGAAGCCATGAAAGTACTTATAGAACAGACAAAGGGAGGCCACATTTCGTCGGTGGGGAAGTGTGTGTAGTCGAGCCGCCAAGTCAGCACCTGTCACGTTACTAACTCTCCTTTGGAGCCTGTCGAGAACACTGAGGTGAGCGGCAGGGGCGCCTGACCATACATGGCAGCAGTACTCCATGCAGGGTCGAATGGTAGACTTGTATATATGTAGGATGGAGTCAGGCGGAAAGAACACCCTGGATCGACACAGTGACCCAACCTTCTTAGCAGTAGATTTAGCTATGAATTCGATGTTGCGGTTCCACTTGAGATCAGAAGATGGGGTAAGGCCGAGGAGGCGCAGTGTATTGCACTCAGGGAGAATCGCTTGGTCCATGCATATGTGAGGCAGGAGAGGTTGCCTGTGATGGTTGACAGACAACAGCTTGGTCTTGGAAGTTGAAGTTGACAAGCCACGTAGATCCCGTTCAAGGTCAGCAGCGAGATTATGTCTGTCCGCCATGCCAGGTTTCTTACTTGTGCGGGAGTATATTGTGGTGTCATCTGCATAGATGCCTGTGTGAATTTATATGATACTGTATATTCACGTATGTGTGTGTGTTTTTGTGTGAAATAAACATATTTGGTGTTTTTTAGTCTTTATTTGAGAACTTTATACATAGATACCGTTTGTTTTATATAAAAATTAATTAGATTCATTAAGAAAAACTTCAGTAAAGACGGCTGATCTAATATAATGTTTTAGATGTGCGCGTATAGTTGGTAATATATTTATTAATAATCTTTCGAAGCACTTACTACATGAAGAATTGTTCTGTTTTAATTAGTGTGGGATTTGTAAAATCAAGGTTAAAGACAGTTTTGTTGTGTATTCATTCAGTGCAGTGACATACGTGATACAAGCTTAGGCGATCATGCCTCTTACGAGACATGACTAACCAGGCAGAAGATTTTTCCGCAGTAGTTTGCCTTTACTTTCTGTAACCAATCTGTTCTGTTATTTAACTCATAGCTGGAGGGAAGAGACGGATTAATACCATTCCCTAGGGTATTTGCACGTATGTGAATATAAGGAATTCAACTGGAATTTGAGCTTGGCTCTCAGCAAGTTTAAGTAGTTATTTAAATGTAGACCCTTTATGTTCGTAAATACATACTTTTAGATTTCGAGAAATCTCACCGATATAAGTGCTTTTGTATTGTAAGCAATTTTTCCAATAGGTTCTGCCATCTGAATTAGATGGGAGTATTTTTTTCAACATTGCGTAGAAGTTGTCAATTTTATGGATTAAGATATCTGATTATTATTTCTCTTTGTGTGGGTTTTCTCTACACTAGACCACTGCTGCTTGTGGAAAAGGTATTGGGAAGAATTAAACCCTATCTCTTACAAACATGTGGTATGGAAATCCATTACTAGTATGAAGAGCGTTTTGTCTCGATGAAAAATCTGCCAAGGCTGACAAAGCAAACCTCGCTGCCGAACTTGAAAAGGACCTCAAATCCGTGGTGGACTGCAGTAAGAATGGCTCGTAAATTATAATGCTTCCAAAACCAAGCTGCTATCTAATAACCACCACAGACAATCATTCCTCCCGTCCATTGACATGGATCAGGCTTCTCTCATTGAAATTAAAACACTGAGGAGACTCAGATTAACTCCCATATCAGACATCAAGTGGAATAACTATAGAATCCATAGCTAAATCCACTGCCAAGAAAGTCGGTTCTCTGTGTAGGGCCAGCATATATATGACAGCAATCCTGCATATATACAAACCTACCATCCGCCCGTGCATTGCATATTGCTGTCATATCTGGTCGGGTGCTCCTGCTATCCACCTAGGTGTCCTCGACCAAATTCAACGGAGAATCTGTAATGTGATCGATCCCGACTTGGCAGCTAGGATACAGTCGCTTTCTTACCGACGCAGTGTGGCTTCCCCGTGTCTCTTCTAGAAATACTTTCACGGCTTCTGCTCCGATGAACTTAGCTCACAGGTACCCCCTATATATGAATTTCCTCGAGCCACAAGATTAGCAACTAGGTTCCAACCTTTGACTGTCAAACCAATAAATTGTAAACGCAAATTCTACTCAGCTTCTTTTCTCGCACTTCCCGCCTGTGGAATTCCTTTCCGCATACTTGCTTTCCTGACAGCTATAATCTCCAAGAATTTAAATGTAAAGTCAATAGTCATCTCCTCTCTCACGCTTTTTTCTCCGTTCACCCCACTCTCACCAGTATTTTCTTCCTTCTCTTACTCTCTTCCTGACACCCCCTGCAACTTCTTACTCCTTCTCATAACATTCCTCCTATGTAACCCCCTGCACAACAGTGACTGTAAAATGCCTTGCTTGGGGCGATACGATTATAAAAAAGAAATTGTAGTAAGATGATATTAGGAATTCTGAACTGACACCAATGGTGTGTGAAAGGTGCACAGTCCTACATGGGATTCACGAACTAAAGCTCCGGCATCTGATAAAGATGGCGGTTGAGTTAGTGTGCAGAAGTTGATTGATATATTTGTTTTTTAAGGTTTATTAAACATTTTGAGAATTATTTAAAAACAAAATTAGAATTTTAATAATAAATTTTACTTGTGAATAATTATATCCTTACATAATTTCAATGGTAAAAATTTTAATTTTTTGGATAAGAAAAAAAAAAAAGAGTTATTTGCAGAGAAACTACCGAAATTCTGGGAAGATAGAATCTAAGTTGAAGAAAAAAAGAAGAAAATTTGTGCAACATAATTGTTCATATATAGTTAAATATTTAATAGCAAATTTTGTCTTATGTTTTAATTTTTGGTTGTTTTGTTTTTATGGCAAATCAACCTCGGCGGGTTATTTATTGCCAACTAAATTTTATTGTTGTTTTTTTTATATATGTTTTGTGTCTAGCAATACTTTTTCTTTTCGAGTATCAAGATTCATTGGGATTTGTTTTTTAAGGGCAGGTTCCCCAAGTCCCACCCTGTTATTTAAACCATCACTGGAGGGAAGGGACGGATTAATACCTTTCCCAATGGTACCAGTGCTTAAGTGGAATTCGAACTGGCTCGCAGATTTCTCTTTCCGAGCCGATATCCACTGCACCACAACTCACATCCGTCACTAAACGCTTACAGCACCTGGTATTCCCAAGCGGTCACCCATCTAAGTACAGACCAGGCTCAACGTTGCTTAACTTCGTTAATCGAGCGAGAACAGGTGTATTCAACGTGATATAGTCGTTAGCCTCTTATGTTTTAAACTCCCTTAAAAATCGGAATTAACCCAATAGTTTGCTTAGCCTTTTGATGCACCTTTTGCTATTCTAATGCACTTTCGGGTTTTACGGTCACATTTTCTCTTCTGTTAAAACACTTCCCAGATGTTAAGACATTTGTACTTGTTTAATTTTGGCATATTCAATTTGTAATTTGTATCATAGGCTACTCTTTTTGACAAAAACATTGCAAGTTGATTGATTTTTCTGAACGTCAGTGTGCACTGCAAACCAGCCACTACACATACACAAATCTATCTTAAACTTTGCTTGAACTGGCGCAAAATAACATATTTAGGGTAATTTGCAAAGATCAATTTTATCACAATTGTTATAGTTTTGTAGTTCACTACAGCTATGTTGTATTAGGGCAGGTTGATTTTGAAACCGTGGTATTGCACTCAATTTGAAAGTTTTGTGAAAAAAAAATAGAGTTGAGATTCAAAAGTGGAACGTTGAAATTTAATGGTGTCAAAACTTTTTTTTTTTAATAAGCGTTTCACCCCGAGCAAGGTGTAGGGGGCTACGTAGAGTGGAGAAAGGACCCTAATGGATAACAATGTGTAAATCTTATTAGTAAAATTGCAACATTACTCGTTCTCAATAAATCGAAGAAAAATAAATCAGAATTATGAATAATAAACATATAGTCATTTTATAAAGGCAAAATGAAGATGAAATACAATATGCATTTAGGCTGCTGCTAGTGATGAAAATCAATTATCTTTCCCTCATATAGAATTAGGTTTAGTTATTCTTCAGTGAAACACAAAAAAAAGCCAACAAGCAAAAAAAAACCCAACAAAAAAAAGCCAACAAACCAAGAAAAAAAAAACCAAACAAACAAGAAAAAAAAAAGCCAACAAACAAGAAAAAAAAAAGCCAACAAACAAGAAAAAAAAAAGCCAACAAACAAGAAAAAAAAAAGCCAACAAACAAGAAAAAAAAAAGCCAACAAACAAGAAAAAAAAAAGCCAACAAACAAGAAAAAAAAAAGCCAACAAACAAGAAAAAAAAAAGCCAAACAAGAAAAAAAAAAGCCAACAAACAAGAAAAAAAAAAGCCAACAAACAAGAAAAAAAAAAGCCAACAAACAAGAAAAAAAAAAGCCAACAAACAAGAAAAAAAAAAAGCCAACAAACAAGAAAAAAAAAAGCCAACAAACAAGAAAAAAAAAAGCCAACAAACAAGAAAAAAAAAAAGCCAACAAACAAGAAAAAAAAAAAGCCAACAAACAAGAAAAAAAAAAGCCAACAAACAAGAAAAAAAAAAGCCAACAAACAAGAAAAAAAAAAGCCAACAAACAAGAAAAAAAAAGCCAACAAACAAGAAAAAAAAAAGCCAACAAACAAGAAAAAAAAAAGCCAACAAACAAGAAAAAAAAAGCCAACAAACAAGAAAAAAAAAAGCCAACAAACAAGAAAAAAAAAGCCAACAAACAAGAAAAAAAAAAGCCAACAAACAAGAAAAAAAAAAGCCAACAAACAAGAAAAAAAAAGCCAACAAACAAGAAAAAAAAAAGCCAACAAACAAGAAAAAAAAAAGCCAACAAACAAGAAAAAAAAAAGCCAACAAACAAGAAAAAAAAAAGCCAACAAACAAGAAAAAAAAAAGCCAACAAAGCAAAAAAAAAAGAAAAAAAAAACCAAAAGAAAAAAAAAACCAAACAAAAGAAAAAAAAAAGCCAACAAAAGAAAAAAAAAGCCAACAAAAGAAAAAAAAAAGAACAAAAAAAAAACCAACAAAAGAAAAAAAAAGCCAACAAAAGAAAAAAAAAAGCCAACAAAAGAAAAAAAGAAAAAGCCAAAAAAAAATCCAAACGAAAAAAAGAAAAAAAAGCCAATCAAAAGAAAAAAAGAAAAAACCATCAAAAGAAAAAAAGAAAAAAACCATCAAAAGAAAAAAAGAAAAAAACCATCAAAAAAAGAAAAAACCAAAAAAATCCAAAAACCATCAAAAAAAGAAAAACCATCAAAAAAAGAAAAACCATCAAAAAAAGAAAAACCATCAAAAAAAGAAAAACCATCAAAAAAAGAAAAACCATCAAAAAAAGAAAAACCATCAAAAAAAGAAAAACCATCAAAAAAAGAAAAACCATCAAAAAAAGAAAAACCATCAAAAAAAGAAAAACCATCAAAAAAAGAAAAACCATCAAAAAAAGAAAAACCATCAAAAAAAGAAAAACCATCAAAAAAAGAAAAACCATCAAAAAAAGAAAAACCATCAAAAAAAGAGAAACCATCAAAAAAAGAGAAACCATAAAAACAAGAAAAACCATCAAAAAAAGAGAAACCATCAAAAAAAGAGAAACCATCAAAAAAGAAAAACCATCAAAAAAAGAAAACCATCAAAAAAAGAAAACCATAAAAAAACCATAAAAAAACCCAACAAAAAACAAAAAGAAACAACAAAAAAAAACCAACAAAAAAAAAAAAACCAACAAGAACAAAAATTAAGGCAATTCTTGTGGACAATACCAGTACAAAGACTGGTTTTGAGGCATGGCTTATTACAGCTCTGGAAAAAAAAATTAAAAGACAGTTGCACATCATTAGCTGTTCCCTTCATCAAATAGAACTTTTATTTAGAGTTGTATTTAAGAAAATTCATGAATTTGCCATCGGCAAAATGTAATACTATCAAAGTATTTGTGGACCAGAGGTGCCAATCCACCAGAACACTATGATAAATTGTACAGCCTTATATAATTTCTAATTGAAATATATTTAGTTAGCTGGTTTGAAATTAAAAGGTGAAAAAATTCCTTAATCAACAAATGTATATCTTCAACTTGATCCAGATAATAAATTAACAATTGAAATACAGAATATTGCATTAAAACAATTACAACAGAAAAAATATTTTATTTTGTTTCAGCAGTAGTCACGAGAGAAGAGATAAATGAAATTGCATTTAACTCTGAAGTGACAATCTGGTCAAATTTGATTAACCTCTTATAAAATGTTTGCAAAAGATTTTTCAAATAATGAACTGCAAAATATTGCAATGAATAGCACAATACTTCTTTCTTCTATGTACCCTGTCCTTTCAGGACGTAGACGAACATTGCTTTCCACGTCTTTCTATCCTTGATGAATCTTAGTACGTTTTCTCCTGTTACACCATGCAACCCCCGTTCCATCCTCCACCCGATGAGGCCATTCAGATATGTTATCCACTGCTTTCCCCTATCTCTTTTTCCCCTCTATCTGCTCTGCTAGTATCAGGTTCTCCAAGCTCTCCTTTCTCATTGCATGTCCCAGGAACTTTAGCTGTCTTTTCCTGATGCTCAGTACTATTCTTTTGTTTCCATCCTTTCCAAAACTTTATCATTGCTCACATGCTCGATGCATCATATCCGCAGCATCCTTCTGTACAACCACAGTTCAGTTGGTTTAGGTTTTTCATCGTTCTTTGATGATATTGTTCAGCATTCACTGCCATCACATAGTGATCAAATATACCTGCGTATTCACAAGGTGAGAAAAAGGTAGTTAAATTTATTATTGAAGCTTCACTAATTGTACATGGACAAGAAGCAATGTGCAAACACATTATTACTAAATCTTTGTGCCATCAAGTAAGACCTTCATTTACTTAAAAGGGAATGTATACTGAACAGTTTAAGTATATTATAGTGTAATATGTTATATATAATGTGAGATGTTTACTTTTATTTTCAGTAGACAATTTAAATTTAAATAAAATGTCTTATAATATGTGCCTACTAGTATTATGGTGTTGACATGTCCATAAATAATTACATAAATAATGCATCAATGATATTGTCACTGTGTCGTTTCCATAAATAAATAAAATTTAATTATAGCGTCAAAAATAACTAGAAAAATTATAATTATTAATAATTCACAATTTCTAAACCGATGAGAATCTACACACAAACACGTGAGATTTTCACTATCTGACAAATAGTCAACACATGCAGCATCAAAAATTTCAGCTTCTTTTCCTTTTTAAAGCCATAATAGTAATATCTAGTTTTTAGCACTCAACACAAAATCTTATACTTTTCGACATATTTACCTGGACACTCATTACACATATGTAAAAAACATACGAATAAGATTGTATACACTTTACTTATTCTTTATCAGATTACTGTCTGATTTCGATCCATGTATTGAACTAAAGTTGACCCCAAACTCACAAGTTTTTCAGTATTACTGTCTATCCTGTCTCCAATGCCACATAGCAAGCAGACAATAAATAATACTCGTTTTGTTGTTTCGACATTTGGCTGTTTTTAATTTTACAAGTATTTCAGTATATAAATGGAGGAAGAAAAGATGGATTCATATCTTTACCAAGGAGATATGTGCGTAAGCGAATGCAACGAATTCAACCTCAATTCAAACTTGTCTGTCCGATTCCTCGTTCAGAGCCGATATCCACCACGTCACAACAAATATCTAATAATAAGAATCCTGATTTTAATATATTTTCTATTTAATATATTTAATACAAAAAATTTTATTTCGATTTATTCTTGAAATAGTAAAATTCTGAAGTCAGTTTGTATGCCAAAACAAAAAAAAAAATGTGGAAATTAGGTATTTCTGTGCGTTTTTTTCAAACTATCTTTAAATAAAAATGCCCAGAAGTTATTAAAAGCGATGTCTAATCTTTAGTATCAGTACTTATCAGATCAAAACCTAGCTTTGGCATTGAGTCCAATATTGATTTTCTAAAACGTGAACAATCAACTTGCCTTAATATTGTATTCGAGACCAGAGTTCAGTCTTAATCTTCGTGATCCTAAACACTGTCTTCTTCATGTGCCGTGTCCCTTTAGAACGTAGGCGATCATGGACTTCAACTTGGCTCTGTCTCTTGTCGCTCTCAATAATTTTTCTCTTGGTATCTCTTCTAAGCCCCGCTCCGCCAACCATTTGCTCAGACCTTAAAAGTCCGTCTCGCGCTGCTTTCCCCTGTCTCTTTTCCCATTTATCCGGACTGTGAGTATAAAGTTCTCCAGGCCTTCCTTATTCATTACGTGTCCCAGGAACCTCATTTGTCTTTTCCTTACTATGCTGATCACATTCACATTTTTTTTAATTTAGGAATATAAGTTTCTTTTAACACAGTTAAAAAAAAAAATAAAGCAAAAAACGAAACAAAGTTTTCACAAAAGAAAAAAATGTCCATGGAAAAGTATCCAACTAAGTTAATCATCATCATTACTGTCATCTTCATAGATGAAGAACCGCTGTTGCTGTTTTGGAGAAATGTGGTGGTACCGTTTGCGTGATGAACATGAGGCAACTGAGAGGTCACGAGATATCAGTCGTTTTATATATATATATATATATATATATATATATTTTTGCAAGAAACGACCGTGGTGGGAAGGAAGCTAATCTGGTTGATATCCGATAGTAAAGTGAACTCGGTCGTAATTGTATACCCCAATTATAATTACGTGGTACGATAAACTACCTTAGCCTGATGATTATCAAATTTGTTTTGATGAGTAAAGCATTCAGTTCGATTCTGACTGAAGTAGTTTTGTACGAGTGTAAGATAAGTTTGCACATCTCATTAGTTAAAAGTATGCATAAAAAAGCTTTTATAAATCCAAAGTCTTACTATTTTATTTAGAGTTATCATAAATTTTTAAATTGGGAGTAATGCGGAATTCAATCTGACTCAGTCAGTTAAGTGCCATACGTGATACACGCTTGGGCGATCATGTCTCGAAAGAGACATGATTGACTGGGCAGAAGGTTATCCCGCAGTAGGTTGCCATTACTTTCTGCGGTAGACTGGTTACTGACCAAGGCTACAGAACAGAATCTGTCCTATTATTTAACCCATAAGTGGAAGGAATAGACGGATTACTACCTTTCCCAAGGGTATTTGCGCGTAAGTGAATGCAAGGAATTCGGCTAGAATTCGAACTCGGCTCCCCGATTTCTCGTTCCGAACTAATATCCAATGCACATCCCTATTTAATCGAAAAAAATTCGTATTATTTAACTTTATCCTAAATTTAAAAATGTTTTCCTACTTGTTCCTTATTTTATCACATACCCACCTATCCATACATAATTTGAAATTTGGAAACATAATTCATTATAGGTCAATGATTTTAAACAATGCACCTAATTTTT
Source organism: Ascarosepion bandense (assembly GCA_037127315.1). NCBI lineage: Eukaryota > Metazoa > Mollusca > Cephalopoda > Sepiida > Sepiidae > Ascarosepion > Ascarosepion bandense. The sequence continues at coordinate 161,377 of JBBBDQ010001210.1, forward strand.
TGTCCGAAAGTTCTCCCTACAAATGATAATGACTCCCCAACACAAATTAACAAAATCCATAAAACAGGCTCTTTAACTATATATATATATAAAGTTTTTCTATGACGCATCAACGTAAATAAACAGTCCAATGAAGTCGTAAGGGACGAAACCCTCCAAACGAAAACTTTTTCTACTTTGATATCTTTCCATCAAAAATTGTTCTTTGTTTTTAAAATTTACATATCTTCCTTTTCTATATGTGGCAGAGTTTTCCTCTACATTTAGAATATTCATCCATTGCTTTATTACATGTGACACGTATTTGACCAATAAAACCAAACCTCAATCAACATACTGTCCCTGAGTATGTTTAAAAGATTTTTTAAATTAGAATGTTTTTAGAAATCGTTCGTATTTAAACAATCTCTGAAGAAACTTGTTAAAGTAAAATATGCTAGACTAAAACTTTTCCTACCTGTTTTTACTTATTCTATTTATCTTGTCGGATTTCTTCTCTGGATCTTATCGAAAACTCCGAGATTAATATTAGGGGTGTCCCACCAAATATGACAACAGTATTCCATACATGGGCGGATGGTTGAGTTATATATGCGTAAGATGGATTCAGGCGAGAGATTTCCTGGCCTGACACAGTGACCCAACCTTCCAAGCAGTAGATTTAACTATTGATTCAATGTAGTCACATCACTTGAAGTCGGTTAAAAGGTTATGTGTATTGCTTTAGGGAGACTAGCTTGATCCATGCTGGTGGGTGGGGGGCAAGAGGGAGTGTCTGTGGTGATTGACGGATAGTAGCTTTGTTTTGGAAGCATTTAAATTTACGAGCCATTTCTTACCCTAGTCCACCACAGATTGGAAGTCCTTCAGAAAATCAACAACATATTTATTTTTTCTGCTTTGGCAGATTTTTACTGAGGCGGGAGTAAATGGTGCTTTCGTCAGCGTAAATGTTTACTTGGGATTTGATCACATCAGGGAGATCGTTGATGAAGATCAGAAAGAGCGTTGGACCTAGGATAGAGACCTGGAGAACACCCGCCTTCATGTGACAGGATCCGTTCTAGATTAACTTCATTATGCTTTTTGATAACAAAAGCATATATATATGCGTGTGTGTAAATATAAAAGTGAACATTGTGGTCAAGCGGCGACTGTCTCTTTCGTGCTTGAATGCAATCTTCAGGGTATGTGTGTTGGGTTTTGACTCAGCTATTTATTTATGCTTCGTCAATGGTATTTTATGGGTAATGGATTCTATTGCATTATCTTAATGGTTATTGTGTGGGTAGTAACGATTATTTTTTAAATTTATTATATATTAGTGCGAATAACTGTGAATCTGAATGCAATTATTTCTAGCTATTTTATATTGCTGTTTGTTAAGACTTTACTTGTTATTTATTATTGTTCATTTAATTATTTGTTTTCGATGATGATGATTATTATTACATTTACTTGTGTTTATGTTTGCATTCACAGTTTGTTAATGTGTTTAATATTTATTGATTTTATTCATTTATATACTTACGTTTTTTCTTTCTTGGGGTTGTTTAACTTATTTGTTCCGTCTAATGTATTGACTTTGTCTCGAGTATGTTACACTATCTGAATTGTATATACTGTACGTATTTTTATTTATCATACTCCTATTTTACAAAGTATTCTCTTTAAGTTTTTGATTTTTAAATACCGTAGTAAAATTTGATGTCGTGTCTGTATTTTGAGATAAGTTCTGATTGTTTATTTCGGAATTTGTGTTTCTGATCAGGACTATTTTCTTTTCTAGACAGAGTATAAAATTTTTGGATTTATTGTTGTCAGCTGATGGTGTTTTTCTTATTTTCCATTATATTTTTTGTGTAATTTGTCTTTTTTTTGTTTTTAAGCTCCCATCTATTTTAGAAAAAGCTGTGTTGTTTGCGTATTTCGTAAGATATGTTTTATGTGCACAGTTTGTATTCAGAGAACATTCTTTAAGTTACATTGTTTTAAAAAGCAGTAAAAAATAATTCTGATGTGACATTATGATGGAAGGTCATTTCATATATACTCTTCAGTAGCGAATAATTGAAATAAATCAGAATCAGCCATAAAAAACACTCACTTTTACTAAATTACTATTTCTCATTTATATCTGTTTTTTTTTTCTTTTTACAGTGGGGTTCACCTTGTAGAACACTCGGGAGCCACTCGAGGTAGAGGGTTACAGCGAAGTAAAGTTTTTGCGGATCAAAGATGAGGATAGTGTTAACCATGGACATGAACAGGTTACCATTGTAGTGATCGAGAAAACATTCTCTTGGGTACCGGTTCCCAGTTCAGTATTTTGCGCGAAAAAGTTGATAGAGTGGAAGTTACCAATGGCATACAAAGAGAATATGTGCGAATTTATCATGGTGCGTTTTAGCTGCGGGAGTCAGAACTAAAGGATTTAAGGAATGTAGTTCATCTTAGCACTTTCCATGGAAGTAGCAATTGAGCAGTGAGAATCTTGCGATATTTCATCAGTAAGAGAAAAATTGCAGGGTGGAAAATACTCTATCGGGACTGAAGTGAGAACTAAGCAGATCTTGCCAAAATATATTTTAAGCCTGATATGACTCGTTAACAACTGATCGTATGTAAGATTTCTACCTGAGGTCTGGGTTGAGTTTGAGGCTCAAGAGGCGCTCAAGGCACGGTGCCTCTATGAGAAAACATTCATTCATCGCGAGTGGTGGTAGTTCGGGTCCTATCGGTGATGATGGTATGTAACTAGTTAATTTTTGAGGCATTGAACATAATCATTCGGTTTTTCTCCAGCTGAGCTGTTAGAGCTAGATCGGTTGAGAGATCAGCGGCCAGCAAATCTCGGGTAATCACGAATTTTGGAGGTGAACCCATATATCGTTGTATGGGCGGCATAGATAATTAAACAAAATCACAGTACGCACTTAGGTAGATTCTTTATGAAGTAAAAAGAGAGTTGGTCTGAGAAGTGACAACAAAAATTATGCTTTTTATTAAGTATCTCTGTGCCGTTTCACTCCTTTGTTAATTTCTGTCATCGTTTTTGCTCAAAGGAAACAGAACAGGAAATCAATCTGCTTTATTTTATTTTCACACTCAACAAACAAGAGCTTTCTCTAACATTTCCTAAATAATATCATTTGTTTTCAATTTATCTTCGAAAATGATGGAATGAGGATTGCAAAAATATTATGAGTACAATGATGACAGTGATAATTAACAATAATTTCTTTTCTATTATAAGAAAAATTATTTATCCTGAAAAAAGTAAGTCCTTTCAGCCCTGCTTTTGTAGCAACTGAAATATTTGTGTAGTTTTCGCTCATACCATAGATCAGTGTTTACTTCCAGTTAAAAAAGGATGTAAATGTTGACTGTCAATTCAACTATGTTTACCTCATTTGTAAGAGTGATATAACCCTATGTTCTCACCCCTTATTTTAGCACAATTCACTTACTGTTTAGCATATCACAATTATAATTTTTACAAATGTCTCGTATGCACGTATACACAAACAGGAACTATGTCTATGTCGAGTTATTTTCAGAGTGCCTATCTCGAGAACGTTTGACAGTCATCTCCATTTGTTCACAGAAATACGGGCATATTGCTTTGGAAATAAGATTGCATAGTTGAAGAGACAGTCATGGACACACTGTTCTTAATTATCCTTATTCAGTACCAACAGTGATATGCCTAAATACAAGCTTGACACATGTTTTCAAAGTTACTGATTAGAGTTAAGAGAATGCAACACTAGATTTTTAATGGACAAGACCTGAAGTTTGATCCATGTTTGTTATTTTGACTCAAATTACTTTATGCTTCCTTGCGCACTAAACAATCTAATGACATAGAAGAATAATTTAAAAACCCAAACTTTTTAGCGATTAGACAATTCGCATACATTTAGTTGACTTTTTTTATTTAAAAAAATCGATGACTATTTTACAGTTTCAAAAAAAAAAAAATCGGTATTTCTTTTCTATGATTTTGAATATTAATTCGAACATCTGCATTTGTTGTAGAAAAATGTAATGAATTTAAGTAGCTTTTCTACTGTAAATGGAACTCTTGCTAGTAATAAAAATAGAGATTTATCGGAGAAAGACTGACTCAAATTGCTGCAAGAAAATTACATAATCATTAGTTTTATACTTTTATCGCTTGTAGTCTTACGACTACTACTGCTATTACGACTAAAATCAAGAAAAGCTACTTCCAGTACTTTTATAATGTTCTAAAAGCATTTGTGACTTTTTTGTATGTGGACATTTTGTTTTGGCTTGGATAAGTCTTCTTGTAAGTTTTCCAAAAGAATTAAAATATTCAAAACATATACAAATTAATCTCGTGTATAAATAGATTTTTGAATGTGCCTGCTAACATGTGAAATTTTTTCTCTCTCTCACACATACAGACACACCCTCAACACGCGGACAAGCACAAGCAAATACATAGGCATGCATGCGTGTGCCACTGCCAAAACAAAAATTAATAGCACTGATATCATTCTGGCAATGAGAAAACGAACAAATAATAAAAAGGCAACGCGAACATACACACATACACACACGCGCATATAAATACATACATATTGTGTTCGACTTCTGGTTCATTATCCGCTTTATCTTATATAAATCTTAATTTATAATATAAAAAAACGAATGGCTTTGTAATGCTGTATGCATTTTTAATAATAGTACGAATGGAAGTAATATTTTTGAAAAGCAAATGATTATCACTGCAAAACGTTAAACGCAATTTTTATCGACCTGGCTCGATTTCATTTTCACTGAAAACAATCTTTTCAAGTATCTCTCTCTCTCTCTATATATATATCTATATATATATATATATATATATATACACGAGTGGGTATAGAATGAGGAGAGAAAAAAGAAAAAAAAAATTCCATCCAAAACATTAATTTAAAACAGTGCTCGATATATGATGTATAGAGAAAACCTAACCAAAAAATACAGGAAAATAGACAAAGAACACAAAAATCACATAGACAGAATAAACCAGGAAGATAAACTAATTACAGACAAACTGAAAATAAGTGACCGAGTCCCCAAAATAGCAACGAAAGAAGCATGTACTGTTGAAGGACCACAAACCTGACTTTTACAACAAATTACCCACAAGGATAATAAACCCCACAAAATCCGAAATAGGTAGGATAAGTAAAACAATATCAGAAAGAGTCAACCAACAAATAAAAAACAAAATTAAACTAACGCAGTGGAAAGGTACGGTAGACATAATCGAGTGGTTTGAAAAAATTGTTGGAAAGAATAAGGCTACTTTTTTTGCAATTTGACATTGTGGACTTCTACCCATCAATTTCGGAGAACTTATTCAGCCTCGCCCTGGAGTTCGATGAGTTCTACTCGGACATAACAGAGGATGAGATTAGAATTATCCGAAACTGCAGGAAATCAGTTATAATCCACAACAACGAACAGTGGACTAAGAATTCAAAGGAGAACTTTGATTTATCCATGAGTGCACTGGATTCTGCTGAAGCTTCGGATCTAACCGGATTATTCTTACTGTACAACTTAACTGCACATAAGGAAATAGAAACGAGCAGGATAAGACTGTATAAGGACGACGGAATGATGATAATTGATAAATCTACTGGAGGTAAGGTTGATAAAACCAGAAAATTAATTCATAGCGTCTTTAAATCCTTTGGCCTTAACGTAGTAATTAACCACAATATCAAGCAAGTCGACTTCCTAGACATAACATTAGACTTAGTATTGAACACTTTCCAACCTTACATGAAAAACAACGCTAACCCAATATATATAAACCCCAACTCTAATCACCCACCATCCATTATTAAACACATCCCATCATCAGTTGAACGTCGCATTAACACACACTCATCCAACAAAGAGATATGTGAGAAGCACAAGGCAATTTATAATAGAATCCTTAATGAAAGCGGGTATAAATCATCAAAAATCAGTTTTGTGGAAAAATTCAAAAGTCCAAAAAGCAGAAATAGAAGCAAGAAAATAATATGGTATGACCCTCCATTCAACCAATCAGTTAATTTCAAGCTGGGACATAAATTTCTTAAACTAGTAGAGAAAC